>RCWM02000818.1:0-368000 GCA_003667255.2 Euschistus heros | reverse complement strand
GAAGTTTGTCACTCTGTCATTAACTTTTATAGTTAGATAGAAATTAAAATCCAACCAAATGAAATCAATAAAATTATTTTTGCTGCACTAAACATTATTGCCTTATCAAAATATCGATTATTTTTCTATATTGTGTTTAAAAAAAGGGCGACCTAACCATAGCTTTTGATGAAGGTTTTAAGAAGATTTATATTTCAATGATTTCAAATTCATTTTAATGTTTCAGGTTTATTTAATAAATTGTACCATTGGTTGTGTGAAAGAACAGTAATATTACCAACAAATACTATAGCAGAGAATATTAACAACATTATTATTGAAAAAGTAAATTTTGACATACTCGTAGAGAATATCTCTATTGATAGGGGATAATGAAGTCCATTATCCGCCATAGTTTCTTCCTAAAACGTCTCTGTCCATCTAAATTACCAACTCATAGATTAGATTTAAGGATTGAATATCCAATAATGCTTCTGAGTATATCATTGCAATAATACCCAGGATACAGCTTTGAGTGAAAATATTTAGAAATATTTTGAGAAAATAATTCTCGACAGCATTATAAGATTTTTATTGTTAAAAAATAAAACTTCTGTTATTAGTTAAACCTATCTAAGTTCTTTACTTATAAGAGCGGGCGAAGCCGTGACTAGTGATGCTAGTTTACAATAAACATGTACTCAACCCATTCTATTGCTTCTAGGTACGAGTTGAGAGCCCGGACGACCACGACAGAACCAGAGAGTTCGTCTGGAGGCGGTCCAGCAGCATCGCCAAGTTGGTCTCAGAGAAGTTACTGGCCGCCACTAAGTCCATGCTTCAACCACCTCCAACAGCCAAACCCACCGCCTAGGATCAGTATTCTTACACCAACAACTCTGGCTGGATCATCATGAATCGTCAACTTCCAAAGATTCTATAGCTTACCTTTTTATTATTTAAGCAAATTCAACTTTAGTACCGATACTTGGAAAAAAAATATCGATAAACTATTAAACAAAAGTATTGCATAAAGTATGGTATATATAGAGTGAATATCAAGGTCGTGGACTATAAATCTGAAGTATAATTTTAATCAGCTGATTGATTGATCAGCTGAGAAAAGTTTTAACATAAATAATAAATTTAATTTCATGTAATAATTTTTTTTTAAAAAGTCGAAAATTCGTTCCATCTGTTACTTTGTTGCCCTATTCTAGAATGTTGAGCTATTGAAAATAGGTATGGGTATTGTAATAAAGATATCAATATTCCATAACGAAATTTTTTTTTTGCTTTAAATATCGATGACCGAAAATATCGATACATCGAAATTCCATTTTATTTATTTTTTTAATGAAATGCTATTTTAAATATTCCTATCATATTACAATGATATTCCTGTTTATCATATCCTTTAGGTTAATTTATTTCACAACTTACATATAAACAAAATTATTTCAAATTTTAATTAAATTATATTATTAAACCAATTTAATAAGGTTTTTGTTACTTTTTTAAGATATTGATAGATGTATCTTGTATTTTTTTAATATTGAGAAAACGATATATCGATACGATAAATATTTCAATGCAAAAATAACTGGACTGTTAAAAGAAAACCCATCCCTAAAAGGAAGTCTTCTTCCACGCCATTCAACTATCACTGGCATGCTTTAGTTCTTCTTCTTGAACCTTCCAAATGACCATAAAACATTTGTTTTGGTGATTACCAAATATTAGGTGATTATGAACTAAACATCTTGGAAGATTCCTGATTCTGTATTCACCATTCTCTTCATTTTCCTCACAATTCTACTCACATTCTTACCATGTTTTTCATTTCTGATTGTTCTTAATAAAAATTAAGAAGCGAAAATTTACACTAGATGGTTGATTAGATTAATAAAATAGTTCATGTAAATATATTTGTTTTTCAAGCAAAACTTTGTTTAAATAGTTTATATATAGTTTCATTTGTTACGATCAAAGCACACTGTAAGAAGATCCACAAAGGATTAAATAAGTTCATATGATTTCAGTCAGATTGTATTAATATACACATTTAGACCAAAGCTAATAGTTAAGATCAAAAATAATTGTTAATAATAAAACAAAATCATATTACAAATTTTCCTTCAAATAACAAAAGCATTTAGATTATTATATGACCATGTGTAAATATTAGTTTTTATAGTATTTCTTTTGTTTTTTAGATCTATCGGTCCTTTATAAACTTGGAATTTATTTATTTAAAGATTAGTATTTATTGCTAGAATGTTATTTATTGTCAATTATAAATTAAAGTGAGCATTTATAATTTATTTCATTAATATTATATTGTTTTGATACGTACTGTAAATAATTATGCACTTTTATGAATATGAATAAATATTTATTGGTGATTTGTTTTTGTTTTTTGTTTTAAACAATGTAAGATATACTCCTGTTTCAATGTTATTTTAAAATAAGATTAGGAGGCTGGTAATGGTCAGTCATCTCAGAGGAATAATGTAAAAAAAAAAAAATTAATTTTAATTAGCTTAAAACACTGCAAATTCCAATATTATTACTCCCTCCTAATCACTAATCACTTAATACTGAATCAAAACGATAAAATATATCGCTATTCTTTTCATACAAAAGCATTTTTTATATTAGTTTTCAAATCATTGATTATAAGAAATATCTACTTCTTTTTTAGCTCTAGTTATTATCACAGTATTTTTTTTTTTTTAATTCATCACATTTCGACTCCTACGACATATACTATACAAATATTCAAACCTTTCGATTAATTACAAAAGACTCATTTACATAACAGTAACTAGACATATTTGAGCATATGGGTTTGAGCTTTGGGGCTTCACTAAACCATCCAATTTATCTTGTATCCAACCATTACAATCCAAAATCCTTAGAATAACCTTCTATCCTCCTTACTTTGTATATAAGAAACTTATCCATAAAGATCTTTATGTAATTGTTTGACAATGGACAAATCCGTCTGTCAGGAGTCTTAACTGATACCTAAAATTTATAGTACAAAATGGAAAGGAATACTAAAAAAAAAAAAAAAAAAAAAAAAAAAAAAAAAAAAAAAAAAAAAAAAAAAAAAAAAAAAATTAAAAAAAAAAAATAACAACGTAAAGAAAATTTTAATGCAATACAAATATTTACAAATTAACTATGATAACGTCTGTTCATAAAACCCTTGACAAATACTCAAAAAGACCTTGATGAGAAACTATTCTTTATTTATATATTTTAAAATTATTTTCATAAAATGTTTTTCTGTTTTAATTGTTCCTGGATTGAACTGCTATTGTATACTGGAACAGCAAGTTTTCGCCTTCTTGATTTTAAGTGCCACTCAAATCTCTCTATCCAGATTCACCAGGTTGATAAGGAGTTTTATTTCAATTTCCTTCGAGTAAATTCCTCTTAATTCTTCAACCTGTCTTTTACTTTAATATGTGCCAACATCTGTTTTTTTTTTTGCAATCTGACCCATTTTTTTTTTACCTTAAAACTTTTCTAGAAAACATTTGTTTTTCTCTATTTACATTATTTTTATAATGTATATTAGATAAAGATATATTACATATCTATAATTATAACTATGTCATACACCATTTATTCCAATATTATCCATCGCTATGCATTTTTATAGTACTTTATGGTTATCGTTACAACCTTAATTTAATGTTATTAACTCATTTTTCATTTATATATTATTTTTATTTCATAATGTGTCACTATTTTGTGATTTTTATGTATTATTATTTGTATTGAATCATGTATAAGATATATCTACCATATTTTGATTATTCAACATTAGACAATTTTTTTTAATGCAATTTACCTATTTATAACCAAACGATTTTAATATTTTTCATCACTCATTCAATTATACAGAGTGAGTACCTCTTACTGTAAAAAAAAAAAAAAAAAAAAAAAAAAAAAAAAAAAAAAAAAAAAAAAAAAAAAAAAATTGGGTGAAACTAGATGAAAAATGTAAATAAATGCCAGGGACCTCACCTTTCTATTCCAATCCGTTGCAGATATAAGATAAATCAAAGAGAGAGTTCGAATGTTTCTGTTTCATGATTCTGTTTCAATTTCATTGAAGAATACCACTTTTTGAGGTGAATTTTATAAACAAATGAGTCTGTTTTTACAGGGGAAGGCATTTCTACCCTTCCATGAGGTCTACCCTTTCGTTGGTTTTGTTGTACAGATTGAATGACGAGAATTACTAAAATTTGTTAGGATATTTTGTATCCTACCACAACTATCACAATATTCCACCTTTCGGAAGTTCGGTAAAATATGATTTTCCAACACCTTACTGCTCCTCCACATTATTCGTAAGCAATACAAATATATACCAACGATATACATGGATATGTAGAAATGCCTTCCCCTGTAAAAACATCAACTTCATCTCTCCATAATATTTACCTCACAAAGTGGTATTCTTCAATATCATCTGCCAAAATTGAGGTCTATGTTCATTATTGGGGTTTAAACCTTACATTGAAAATCTAATAAAATAAATCCGAAATAATAATAATAAATAAATAAATGTAATAACATAAGATCCATTGATATGGATTGCTTTATTAACAGTTTTCCTTTATTTTCAATTACACAATAATATTTTTCTTTGTTTTTTTATTCCAACGAAGAGTTTATTATGTTTAAAATGCACATTTTCATTAAGGGATTAATGTTTCAGGGATCATAAAGTTTTATGAGAACACCAAGTTTTTTCGGTTTCAAAAGTAAATTTCTCCATGAAATCGAAACAAAATCTTATTTTTAACATATCATTCAAAAGCTGATTAAATCCGCAAGTTTTGTGAGATTTTCAGTTTTGTGGATAGTTTTTTTTCGAAAAACGGTGAGCGTTAAAGTAATATAAGACATTGTAACCTCCCCAAATAAGGGGAAGATCAAGGTGTTCTTTAGGTTACAAGTTTGTAAAATTCAAGGTTGCATGTACACTGGTCTTATAGAAAGTTTAATGCTAAATCCGAAAATGTTGTCAAAATTGGAAAAAATATTTAATCAAGTGAAGATATTACAGCATTTATGATAAAAAACGTAGTTTCCTCAAAAAAAGCTTTGATTTATCGTATATCTGAAACGGATTGGAATAGAAAGGTGAGGTCTGCGGCATTTTTCTACATTTTTCACCTAGTTTCACCCAATTTTTTTTTTTTTTGGGCCTGTCTTTCAAGGAGAACACGAAAATCTAACTCTATGTACTGTAAGCGAAGAAGCTACCAGAACTATTTCTACAATAGAATGCCGCTTTAATCTGCGAGGTGGGTTCTAAGGATGCGTAAAACTGGATATTGATGAGCCAGAGGGTTGGGCGGTTAGAAAGGTTTTGATGGAATTGGAAGAATTTAAGGGGTTTCAGTTCAAGGACAAAAGTTATGATAGTTGGAGACTTTAATAATAATGTCTCACAAAACCGCTCATTATCCGACGTACAATGATATAAAATAAAGTAAAATAAAATAGGTAATAATTGTTGAAAGTAATAAACAAAAATTGAGGAATCAAACTATATATACAATATTTACAAGCATCCCAGGGAAACCTCGAACCAAGGTTGTCCCCCAATTTAAGAGAGCAGTTCTCTCAGCTCCATCACTAGCAGAATCCAGTCTTACAGAACTTGAGTAGAGATGTTGGCCATTGTAAGAACTCCAATAATATTTATTTACAATAAGTCTCGGATCATACAACATACCACCACTGGGGGAGACGGAGACTTTTAGTATGTTTACCTTTTAACTATTCCTAACGAAGCCATGAAGTCAAATTTTATCGCATATCCCATGCACTCTACACCTAGGGTTGCCATCTGTCCGGCCAAATATTTGTGTGTCCGGCCTGTCCGGCATTTGTTAGGCTTTTTCGTCTTCTCGTTGAAAGTAACAATTTTATGGCGTGGTGGAAATGCGACTGTGTTTAGATCTTGGAAACTCCTTCTCCTCTTACCTTTTGAACTACGCACTCGTGCGCAGTTTTTTTCACCACTAGAATTAAGTACCACAATCATTATTCAATGCAGTAAACTTATTAATATGAGTAAACTTAGTCATAAACCAAAGATCTATAGAAAGGGTAAAACAATATACAAACCTTGGAACCATAATAAATGAAAATTGGGATAACTCTCAGGAAATCAGGATTCGTATCGGGAAATCAAGAAGTGTTTTTCAGAAAATGAGTGCCGTCTTCAAAAGCCATAATCTAACTCTAAGAACAAATATCAGACCCTTGCACTGCTATGTATATTCTGCCCTCCTATATGGTGTAGAGACATGGAACTTAAATAAAAACATAGAGAAGAAGCTGGAGGCCTTTGAATTGTGGCTTTATAGGCGGATCCTGAGAATACCGTGGATCCAGAGGGTGACGAATGTAGAAGTATTCAGAAGAATGAACACAACACCTAACTTAATCGAGATAGTGAAATCCCGAAAACTGCAATATCTAGGACATATCATGCGTAATACAAATAGATATGATTTGCTACAAAAAATACTTCAAGGGAAAATCTACATCAAAAGAGGTCCTGGAAGAAGACGAATATCTTGGTTTGACAACCTCAGATGCTGGTTCAGTATGTCTTCAACGGAACTTTTCCGCATTGCTACCAATAAAAGAAGAATAGCCATCATGATCGCCAACATCCGAAGCGGATAGGCACCAAAAGAAGAAGAAGAAGATAAACGTATTCACGTACAACACACGGCCGTGTCCATTTTTTTTTTTTTTTTTTTGTATATTTTAGAGTTAATGAGCGTAGATACTAAACATTTTTTATTAAAACAACTTTTTATTTTATTTTGCCTGAAATGATAAGTATAGCAAGAATGGGACAAGCAATAATAAAACAATATTATTTGGTACCGAACTCAAATTAACAGAACATGATCCAGTCCTCTTCTGAAGGTGCGCGACAAAGACGACCTCTTGAAGCCACCTGCAGGCCACGTCGGCTCTCCCGTAGATGTAGGGATGTATCGAGCTGCTGCAACCCTCGCCCCATGATATGACGCCCCAGACCACGTCGCCGCAGATCAACGGCCCTCCGGTGTCACCATGGCAGCCATCGAACTCCGAATGGTTAGCTTCCATAGTACACAACTGAAATTGGTCGTTCATCGTTCCCACTGCAAAAAAGCATTTTATCATTAGTACCTACAATATATTGATTATATCTGTCGCACCTGTGCATAGTGGGCTAAGTGCGAAAATTGCGATTTTAGGAAAACAGAATTGAATGTTTGAGATTTTATCCAAAATCGTGCAGTTAAAAAAAAATCAAATTTATTGGGCTTAAACTCTTGATAGTACATTTCTATTTATTTTGGTAAGGTATGAAATGAAATGAAAAAATAAACTTTATTCTGGGACTTACTGTCCCCTAAGAATAAAAATAATGCACAGTTAAAAGTACAATTGTCTGGCCTATTATTTACAAAATAGATGTTTCAGTAATAGCTGCATACATTTTTTACAGGAAAAAAAATTTAATTAAATAAAAAAAATAAAAATAAATAAATATATGAAATAATAATTATAACATAAAATACAATCGTATATATATGAACATATAAAAGAAAGAAAGAGAGAAAAAAAAAGAAGAAGGTAATTCTAAGTATTCATTTGATTATTGACATGTTTACGGAAGATTGATTGTATAGAAGGTACAGGAATAAGTTATTTTTAAAGGAAGTTATGGAAGCTGCTTTACGAATAGAAGTGGATAGGGAATTCCAGAAGGAGGTAGCACGAATGATGAAGGATTTTTCAAAGGAAGCGGTTTTATGTAAGGGGATATATAGGTTAAAAGGTTTGGATCTAGTGTTTAGGAGGTGGATAGAAGAACGTAGAGTTAATAAATCAAGAATATAGGAAGGGTTTTTGGTTTTTAGACATAGGAATATATGTATATGTATATTGGAATACATTGGAGTATGTTTCGATTCTTGCCAATATTCTATGATTTAATACTAATCGTTTTAAAAAAATCGAACTTTTAGCCCACATTACACTAATCGATTTTGTGTGAAATGGGCTAAGTGATTAATGTTAACGTGATTGACCCCTGAAAGCCGAGTGCTTAACTAATTTTCAGAGTCGAGAAAAATTAGGTTTTCATTAAATAATATTTTTCCTTTTTCAAAAATTTATTTTTGCATTTTCATATATATATTTTTTTTACATAAAAGAAAATAATAGAAAATACAATAACATACACAGCATGCCTACAGAAAAAAAAATTTTGTTGGTAGTATTTAAAACGCTGAAAAAAAAAAAAAAAAATCACTTATAATTTTCTTTCATTCGTCTTCTTCTTCTTCACCTAAATCCTGGGTACACAGTTATAATATGTGAATAAAAGTGAAGTTTGAAAATTGACCCATAGGTGGCGACCGCCATTATCCATGAGAGGTTACAAAGGTAGGATGTTATATAAAGCTTAATCTACTTATATTCAACTAGCTGAAAGTACCCTGCTCCGCTACGGTTTAATATCATTAGGATTAAGGACAACTTAAATTAGTGAAAGTTAAGCTTAACGTTGATAATTATTATTACTTAAATAAACCTAAAGAATTCCATTCTTAGAATAATTTCAATAAGTAAATTTGACAATTTGCAAAAGTTAATTTTATATTATTTTGATAGTCCTCCAGTGAAGCTTCGAGGCAGCACTACCATCTTACCCACCTCTGGTACCAGACCATCAGCTTTTCTTATGGCATACTTTAAGTGAATATAGTCTCAACTTTTTTGATTTTTTCGAATAAAATTAAGTCTTTCTGTTTCTATTTTTGCGTACATATCAAGCATAAATTGGTTGAGGAGATTACGAAATTAAAGTAAATAAAATTCTCCTCCTTGCTCCATCAACATTTAGACGTAAAAATCAGCTGCAGGCACAGTTTTCTTAAGTGGTGTATTGGTGTTTGGGTCATACTGAGGGATGTTAATACTGTACCCATCTTCTCCATGGTAGGACATGAGAGGATACTGAAGAGAATCATACACTTGATAGAACTCACTGATTCTTATCAGTTTTTTGTTCCTACATCGAACTGGCCTTACATGTCATCACCAGAGAACATAAGTCTTTTAACCTCCTCTTTAACATAAGTCTTTTAATAGCTTCTCGTCACGAAACAACTCAAACTTGTAAGGGTCCACCTCTTACCACCATGAGTTTACAGAAAGTACCATATTATAAGGTTTCGACATCGATCGTATTTTTGTTTGTTCACAATTATAAGGAACTTAATTTGTGGTCAAAGTGTGCGGCTTAAACATCTAACCTATTTTTTAACTTGCTTATCTCCAAATACCATATGACAATTAATCTATTATTATTCACCCAATAAAAATTGTAATCGCATTTTTCGCGAATTAGCCGCGATCCGGGCCGATTTTTTAAAATTCCTTTCTTAGCGAGCACCTACGGCCCTAGAGGAAGCTATCTATATATCGAATTTCATTCCAATCCGTTCGGTGGTTTCTGAGATTTCGTGTTAAATGAGTGAGTGGTATTTGACCAATATATAGTAGATCAAATAATAAAAAAAAAAAATAAATAAATATGTGATGTAACGTGTGGATCTCAGTGAAGTTTGAAAATCGACCAACATGAGGCTAGAACAACCGTTTCGCAACAGTGGTAAAACTACTGAACCTTTCTGTACGAAATTTCAACTAGATAATTTTCTTAGTTCTATTAAGGTTTAAAAATCATAAAATTTACAATAGTTAAAATTTAAATGCACAATGTTGAGTGGTAGAAACGAGGCTTGCCGCACTGTCCTATACTTTTATGGTTCGAAATTAAAATCCAACCAGATGAAATCAACAGAATCTTTTCTGCAAAATAAAAATTATTATCAAATCAAAATATTGATCCTTTGCTTTTTGATTTTGAGTGTAAAAATATGATTTATTGGCCTTTTTTTTTTTGGAGAACTGATAATGCAGTCTGTCCATTTGAATTACCAATTCATAGATAAAAATTACAAATTGTACATATGATTATCCTTTCATTTAATCTCCAACCGCCTAATCAGTGCTATTTTAACCAGGTTAAAAATTACTGTTATTTCTGAAAGTATCTTTGAAGAAATAATGCTTAATTGCATGCTACAATGCGAGATTTTTATCGTTTAACACTTTAAACTTCAATTACACAGTTCTGCAAAAAAAAATTGTTCCTGATTTTTATATTTTCATGTGTGCTGAATTCGAATCTGAAGGGCGTAAAAATTCTACCTAGCATCATTTTTGAGAAATTAGACGTTATTTTTAAAAAAACCTGATGTAGCATATTTTTATTTAAGGCTTTACCTGCTTTGACGAGGTATGCTGCATCGATACCAACGGATCCACGAGGTATGCGGACATTGTCGCGTTTCCGAAGAACGGACGGACAGCGCTCATAGTGGATCCTATTGTAAGGTATGAAAATAATAACCTCGATCAATCAGGTGAAGTAGAAAGGGAGAAAATGGATATTTATGAAAAATGTATCCCTTTCCTCAAAGAGAAATTCCGCGAGACATTCGGAAATAGAGATTTCTACGTGAAAGGATTATGGTTTGGGTCTCGCGGAGTCATCCCGGAAAAAACAAGGAGCTTCTTGGAGGACCTTGGCGTGGAGGTGAGGAATATAGCGATAATGGCCGAAAATATAATATTGGACTCCCTGGGAATTATTCACCACCACATAAATTGTGCATAGGATAGCCCATTGCAATTTATAGTTATTAAATATGTAGCAATTTATCTGATTCCTGATTATATGTCCATATATGTATATGAATGTGAGGTAGATATGTGAATATTAGGGGGAAATAACATAAAATGAAAGAATGAAGTGAAATAGGAAAATAAGGGGGGAACAGAGAGGAAAAGATAATTGAAAAATAAATAAAAAATGAAGAGGAAGGGAAGAGAAATAAAAAAAATAAAAAAATATTAGTTTGTCTAGTATTAAGTAATATATTATAGAACTATAACTAAATTATAAATTATATTGTTATCATTAATTGGATAGATAAATATGCAGTGCTTACAGCAACCCAATAAAGTTGGGCAGCACTATAATTATTGTTTATTGTCTCAATAAAGCATATATCTCTGCTTTAATTTCATATATTTTTTTTCATATATTATGTTTTTTGGGTTTTTTATGTTTACAAGTGTGCTGAATTCGAATCAATAGCAAATACGATTCTATCAAGACTATTTTTTAGAGATTGGAGGTTCTTTAAAAAAAGAAAAACAGCAACTGAAATAGCACTTGTTTTCATATATTTTTATACTTTTTTTGGTGAAAAATAGTAATATATAAAAAAATATTATTTAATACTGAACATAATAAATGTGAATATTGTTTCCTTTTTTACTCTACATCACGTGTTTCCCGTTGTATGCCCAACAGTCGACATATTGGGGAAAATATTCTTATTGCATTAACTCTATACCTTTTTTCCATCTGGGCTATCTCTTGATGAAATCGTTCTCCGTGTGTCATCTAAAACTGCTCCCAAGTTGAGAGGGAATGCAACGGGAATGCAAAAAATGAATTTTTAAAAGCAATTCTTCAACAATGTCATTCATGCAACAAAGCCTAATACTTATGATCTCCATTTTTTTTTCATTTTATAATAATGGGGTGTGTAAAAAAAAAAAATGACCGTTTCATCAAATTCCACAGTTCAAAAGTCTGTAAATATTTTAATGCTATTTATTATTTACCAATACTTAATAACCCCTTTAGAGCATTCTCTAAGCTTGTTTACTAACACTGGACCTCTTAAAAACAAAGCCTCAGTTCAGTTATTTATTTCAAAGAAGAAACATGACAGTGTTCTATGAAATTCTCATAATTTTAAAACATTACTGGAAAAAAAATTTTACACCCGCTGAAGTAACTCGTGAAATTATTAAATATGAAGCGGAAGGTGTCCTTAAAGAGCGAACTGCGCGGCGTTGGTTTGAAAAATTTAGAAGTGGAGATGCGACGTTGAAAAGGAAGAAGGGCTCCGGGCGGCTATTAATGGATATTAATTTGGTTCTGAAGGAAGCTGTTGAGTCAAATCCGTCCACAAGTACTCGCGAACTTGCCAGGGAATGTGGTGTGTCGAAAGATACTGTTAGTCGCCATCTTCTCTCCATGGGGAAGATGAAAAAGACCTGTAGACTGGTCCCTCACGAACTAACTCCTCAACAATCATTTAAGAGGCAGAAAACGTTAGTGGTTTGAACTCCTGCCTCATCCACTATATAGTCCAGACCTCGCACCTTCGGAGTACTACTTGTTTCGATCCATGGCCCATTTTCTTCTAGGGAAAAAATTTGATAATTTTGCAGAAGTTGAAAATGCTGTCCAAGAGTTTTTTGACAGACATCCCAAGGAACGGTATCAGCGTGGCATCGAGCAATTGGCCAGCAGATGGGTAATGGCAGTAGATACCAATGGATTATACTTTGAGTATTGATTGTATTTTATATCAAAGAAATAATAATACAAATATTTGTTTAAAAAACAGTCATTTTTTTTATACATTCTATTGCATTATAAAAGTTTCAAAATCACCTAGGTTTTTTTATTTTTTGTGAAAAAAATACTCGAAATGCCGAAAAACACCTCATGTTTTGACTTAAAAACAAATTTGACAAAAAATGGTGCCTGATTGAGATATTCTGACTTCGGATTCGTATTCACCACACTTCAGAACATTATAAAACAACATTTTTGTTTAAGGGAGTATTTTGAAGCAGAGCAGTGTTATTAGCTAACATTATCTTGTAATTATGATAGCGGGCGAAGCCGCAACAGGGAATGTTAGTATAAACCTATCCGAAAAACACGTACCATGTTTCCTTGATTTCATCTAAACTGATTTTAGATTTTAAAAAAATAAAAATATAACTTACTATGCGATTTGGCGAGTGATTGCTTGCATTTGATCGCATCTGCAAGGTGCAGAGGGACAGCGGAGAGTATAGAGTAGCTCTGTGGCGTATCCGATCCGAAGCCGTAAGCTTTACATTCTGTTTTTGCTAGGAACAGATCGTTGAGCTCGGCAGAGGTCTCCCTGACATCTCCTTCCGGTAGCTTGGCCGGCTGAATCTTACTGCTGAAGATCATATTTCTCATCACAGCAATGGCGCCGAAGTCGCTGTACAGTTCCCGGGAGTTGAATTCTGGGTGTACGAAAAATTTAAGTACAAATCTAACTTTTCCTCTCTCTGCATATGCGCTTCCCATACTCACTATATGGTCTTCTGTTCTTGCTAGTTTATATGTTCTCATACCTTTATCCTTTTTAACTGAAAAGTTAAAATCCATTCATTAACATTTAAATAATTTTAAAAACATTATATTTGCCATATCACTACTGTATTATGGTATTAAAAGGGTGTATAAAAAAAATGACCGTTTTTTTAAACAAATATTTGTATTATTATTTCTTTGATATAAAATACAATTAATACTCAAAGTATAGTCCATTGTTATCTACCGTCATTACCCATCTGCTAGCCAATCGCTCGATGCCACGCAGATACCATTACTTGGGATGGCTGTCAAAAAACTCTTGGACAGCATTTTCTACTTCTGCAAAATTATCAAATTTTTTTCCTAGAAGGAAAATGGGGACATGGATCGAAACAAGTAGTACTCCGAAGGTGCGAGGTCTGGGCTATATGGTGGATGAGGCAGGAGTCCAAACTTTTCTGCTGATTGTTTAGGAATAAGTTCGTGAGGGGCCAGTCTACCGGTCTTTTTCACATTCCCCATGGAAAGAAGATGGCAACTAACAGTATCTTTCAACACACCACATTCCCTGGCAAGTTCGCGAGTACTTGTGGACGGATTTGACTCAACAGCTTCCTTCAGAACCTCATCAATATCCATTAATGGTCGCCCGGAGCCTTTCTTCCTATCCAACGTCGTATCTTCACTTCTAAATTTTTCAAACCAACGCTGCGCAGTGCGCTATTCAAGGATACTTTCCCCCACATATTTAATAATTTCACGAGTTGCTTCAGCGGCTGTGAAATTTTTTTTCCAGTAATGTCTTAAAATTACGAGAATTTCATAGGACACTGTCATGTTTCTTCTTTGAAATAAAAAAACTGAACTGAGGATTTTTTTTGAAGAAGTCCAGTGTAAGAAACAAGCTTAGAGAATGCTCTAAAGGGATTATTAATTATTGGTAAAAAATAAATAGTATTAAGATATTTGCAGACTTTTGAACTCTAGAATTTGATAAAACGGTCATTTTTTTTTATACGGTTCTCCTTAATTATAAAATATAACATACTACTATGTAAGTATATAAAAAATAAAATAAAATAAAATTTAAAAAAATAAAAACCTTATAAAATTGGTTTAGATACGGGAAAGCTGTTAAAACTACTGAACCAATCTGTATTAAATTTTAACCACATCATCTTTATAGTTCCAGGAAGGTTTAGCAATAACAAAAGTGACATTTTGTTTTTATTAAATCGTTGCTAAAAAGCGATAAATATTTGGTGCACAGTGAAGTTTGAAAATTGAAAGATAGGTGGCGAGTGCCATTCAAGAGAAGTTATTAAGGTACAGTATTATATAGACCTAGGAATGGTAATGAAATTTTATTAACTCAAATAAATTGTTTTTAAAAAAGCTAGAAATATGTAGTGTGACGTGTGGATCCCAGGAATGTTTATAAATTATAAAGCTATTGGACCCATCTCTACCAAATTTTAACTACATCATCTTCTTAGTTCTAGAAAGTAAAATATTATAATTAATTATAATAATAATTTAAATATACAGTGTTAACTGGCAGGAGATTGCCACGCTGATCGTACATATTAACTAGTCCAGTAAAATAAGGCTCCAAAAGGCCGTTTTCAAGAAAAAAACTGCGGAACTTTTATTCTCAACGAATCTTTATGTTTTTTGGGGTGCAGAATCCGAATCTGAAGTTTGCTACCACGGCGACCCTCGGCTTCAAATTCAAAATCGCAAAAACCGGCTAAAAAACCCCGTTATTTTCGAAAAAAGTTTTCAAATATTAATTGTAGCTGAAACCATTACCTACATAATGAAAAAATGAAATCCAAGATCGGACCATTTTGAAATTGGCCAACTTGCCGTCTGTCCCACAGCTCCGCGAAAACACGTTTGTCGTACTCTTTTGGCTATAACTCTGAAACTCTTTGTCTGATACAACATTACTTTTTTTCATCTTAAAGCTGATTAAATTTACTATAAGAATCTATAAATGAAGTTTTAATCAAACCCCGTAAAATGTACATGCCAGCCCGCTAATAAAAACGTGCTGTTGTAAAATCCAAGTGTTTTTTGGCACATTTGTCGCTCTAACTCCTACAAATATTCGTTCGATCCCAAATTTCTTTTTTCTATCTCAAAGCTGATTAAATTCGCTATCAGATGCTATATATGTAAATTATATTAAATCCTGTAAACCACCCATGCTAGCACGCTAAATGTGTACGTTTTGGCAAAATATGTAAATTATGACATGTTCAGTAGACTAGTGTGGGTATTTCACGGTGTTAATTGTAAGTTACTTATATGGGATCTAATAGTAAATTTAACCAGTTTTTAGATAAAAATATTAAATTTTGGATCGGACAAATGGTTTTGGAGTTATAGCGAATAATGGGGGGAAAAAAAACATTTTGAATCTGACAAATACTTTCGGAGTTATAATATCCCATATAATATAATATCCCAGACGCCTAAAAACCCGTACTGATGTTAAATCCATGGTTTTCGGCACATTTTTCATTATAACTCATGATGGCACATTTTTCATTATACGGAAAGTATTTGTCCGATTCAATTTTTTTTTTTAATCTGAAAGGTGGTTAAAATTACAATTAGATCATATATTGGGTTGTTTCACATGAAATGTCCGATTTTATAATATTTGAAATACATAGAGGATTTTGCGGGTCTCTGTTGTTTACTTCCAAAGTTCACATATCATAATCAAGCAGTTACTAATCCTCTACTTTTCTTTTATAAACATTAGCTTCCCAATCAATTACACACTGTTTAGTATACCTTCAAATATGAACATGGAAACACGCGATTTTCGTGTAATATTTTTTTATGAGTTGCGACGAAAAATGGATTGGTTATGACAATCAGCGTCGGTCAGGGCAGTGGTTAGACATCGACGAAAGCCCAGGACAAATGCCAAACCAAATTTGCACCCGAAAAAATTGATGGTTACAGTATGGTGGTCCATGGCTGGAAACATACATTATTCCTTTTTGCCTAGAGGTGAGACCATTACCTCTACAACCTACTGCAATGAAATTGGCCAAATGCACGAAAAATTATTGAAAAAACAACCTGGATTGGTAAATCGGAAGGGCCCTATACTCCTACACAACAACGCTAGACCCCACGTTTCAAAACTTACCATGCATAAAGTGAAAGAGCTGGGGTACGAAGTTCTTCCGCACCCACCATATTCTCCCGACTTGTCTCCAACAGATTATCACCTTTTCAGGAATTTAGACAACTTCTGCAGAGGAAAAATTTTTGCAAATGATGCTGAAATCAAAAGTGCGTTTTCAGATTTTGTTTCACTGCAAAGCTCAGAGTTTTTCAAATCCGGGATAAAAAAGTTGTTGTCACGTTGGGAAAAATGTGTAGAAAAAGAAAGTAAATACTTCGAATAAAATTATATTGTTTTCATATTGTATTTTTACTAAAATCCCTTTACCTTGAAAACGGACATTTCATGTGAAACAACCCAATATATGAAATGTTTATCAAAATTCTTGAAATACACAAGCTATCACGCTGAAAATCACTTACTTTTGTAAAATACATGTTTTTTTGGCACATTATTCGCTATAACTCCAAAACCATTTGCCGGATTCAAAATGTAATATTTTTATCTAAAAGCTGGTTATATTTACTATTAGATCCTATATATTTAACTTATAATTAACACCGTGAAATACCCACACTAGTCTACTGAACATGTCATGTTTTGGCTTGTGCAAACTTCAAACCTACACACAGTGGAACGAATATGTATTCTAAGTAGAAAAAAGTCATATCAACGAATCATCAATTTCGGTTCACTGTTAATAAGAAATATGTTCAATTAAAGGATTCCATTAATATTATTAGCTTAATCGCTCTGCAGCTCCAGAGAAAAATAAATGAAGACCCAATAGTGCCCAGATCCAATGTGACTGAAATAATTTTTTTTGGAAATCCAACGATATAATCCAATATTATGGATGAACGATATTATTACATATAAGTAATGGTTTTCATTTGTAATAGTTAACTATATTTACAAATGTTACTGTTTTAATGTTATTGTTAAATTTAGCAAATTTAACGCTTAATTTTAACTTCATTAATATATTTTTAAAATGCGACCGCGTGACACCGTCTTCAAACCTTTTTGATTACAGACACTAGTATCTATATTAACTTTTCCAGCAAAAATTAGCTGCTACTAACTGCCGTTTTAGTAATTATATCGATTTTTCTTCGTGATTCAACTACATTGCTAACCTCTACAGTATAACGAGAAATGAATTTTAAGTGGAAATAAATCATAGCAAAAAATTACATATCGCCGAATCCCGTTCACTGTTGAAAAGAACAATATCTAGTTAGAGGATTTTATGAATATCAATGCATTATTCCCTTAGAAGCTCTAATCAAAAGAAAATGCATCTAAATAACAATTGCGTTACTGTTTTCAGTGTCAATGCTGCTATTGTTTGAGCCATAGGGACTGAAATAGTTTTTTATTTATCAAATATGGACGATGTCACTATTTGTTAATACTGTATTTTATTGTTTTAAATAAATTAATTTAAAGTGTAATTTTAATTTTATTACAATATTTTTAACGTGACACCGCATGTCACCAGTACCATAATTGTTGTTAACTAACACTTGTATTGTATACTAACTTTACCAGCACTATGTTAGCAATATGATAGATTTTCCTTTTCCGGTATAACGTTAACAGTTCGTCGATTGGAAATATTTTCCTTATGGAAGATTTATAATGAAAATAAAATATTTGCCGTAAAACACGACAATTAAAAATACATTGTTGTGTTTTACGGCCAATATTACGGGCAAATGACAAAAGTTCCGAATAAATGATGAGTTATTTTTGAAGAAAGTTCAAGAATGGTTTTCAAAATTCGATATTATATTTTAATTTGAACATTATCATCAAGATTCACCAGGACCATTGCACAATTTGGTGCCTCCAGGTCGACCTTCAAAAAGTTTTGAAGAATATGGTGACAAAGGCAAAGTCAAATCCAAGATTTGCAAGAAACCAGAAGCTACTCGAAATCACACTTGCAGCCGAGGTATATATAATATAACCAGCTGAAAGTACCCTGCTCCGCTATGGTTTAATGTCATTAGGATTCAGGACAACTTAATTAAGTAAAAGTTAAGCTCAACGTTGATAATTATTATCACTTAAATAAACTTAAAGAATTCCATTTTTAGATTAATTTCAATAAGTAAATTTTATATTATTTTGATAGTCCTCCAGTGAAGCTTTGAGGCTGCATTACCATCTTACATAGCTCTGATACCAGACCATCAGCTTTTCTTATGGCATAATTTAAGTGAATATAGTCTCAACTTCTCTACTTTTTTGATTTTCTCGAATAAAGTTTAGTCTTTCTTTTTCTATTTTTGCGTACATATCAAGCATAAATTGGTTGAGGAGATTACGAAATAAAAGTAAATAAGGTTCACCTCCTCGCTCCACTAACATTTAGACGTAAAAATCAGCTGCAGACACAGTTTTCTCAAGTGGTGTATTGGTGTTTGGGTCACGCTGAGGGATGTTAATACTGTACCCGTCTTCTCCAAGGTAGAACATGAGACGATACTGAAGAGAATCATACACTTGATAGAACTCACTGATTCTTATCAGTTTTTCGTCCCTACATCGAACTGGCCTTACATGTCATCACCAGAGAACATAAGTCTTTTAACCTCCTCTTTAACATTAGTCTTTTAATAGCTTCTCGTCACGAAACAACTCAAACTTGTAAGGGGCCACCTCTGCAGCCACGAGTTCACAGAAAGTACCATATTATAAGGTTTTGACATCGATCGTATTTTTGTTTGTTTACAACTATAAGGAACTTAATTTGTAGTCAAAGTGTGCGGGTTGAACATCTAACCTATTTTTTAACTTAGCTTATCTCCAAATACCATATGACAATTAATCTTTTATTATTCACCCAATAAAAATTGTAATTGCATTTTTCGCGAATTAGCCGCGATCCAGGCCGATTTTTTAAAATTCCTTTCCTAGCGAGCACCTACGGCCCTAGAGGAAGCTACATATCGAATTTCATTCCAATCCGTTCGGTGGTTTCTGAGATTTCGTGTTAAATGAGTGAGTGGTATTTGACCAATATATAGTAGATTAATAGAACATTCTCACTCTGTTGATTTTAATAAATATAAATAATCGTTTTACCACAAAACTGCAAATTTTTGTGAACACATTCCAATGTATCTAGATATCATCCCAGATTAATCCAAATTTTTATGCAAATAATGAAATTTTAAATTTGATAATTTGTTGAAAAAGATAAATCGAGATTATCTGTCCGGATTATTGATTCGTGGCTTATTTTATTTTATTGTAATGAGTAGAAGTTCATACATCTGGTGAAGTTCCGTGTTGGTCCGCCTTCTCCAATAATCACCAACTTTTATGGCCCCAAATATGCGGGCAGTATTTTCCTTTCAACAATGAGAACTTTTTTTTTCTGCGCTTGTCAGGGTCCAGGCTTCCGATCCGTAGGTGAGGACTGGTCGGATTAGGGTCTTGTAAAGCTGGTATTTCGTGCGACGAGTAATAGATCGGCTTCTCAAATGTAGTATCTGCACCAGCCCGTCAAAGATTGTTCCTCTTGTTTGCATTCCGGAATCTCTTATTACTTTTTCAAGGGCCAGGTTGAACAGCAGGCATGCTAGACCATCGCCCTGCCTTAATCCCCTCCTGGAGTCAAATTCTGGAGATAGTTCTCCCTGGATCCGGGCGGAGCACTTCACCTCATCCATGGTCATTTATGAGGCGGATTAGCTTTGAGGGGATGCCTATTTCATGTAATGATTCGTACAACATGGGTCTTTTGATGCTGTCATAAGCACTTCTGAAATCGACAAATAGATGATGCGTCGTCATCCTGTGCTCTAGTGATTTTTCTAGCATCATTTGGTCGACCGTAGATCTTCCTCCCCTAAATCCAGCCTGATACCAGCCGATTTCCTTTTCAACAAATGACCGTAGCTTCACGTAAATCACATTGGATAGGACCTTGTAGGCACACTGGAGTAGAGTTCTGGCATCGTAATTCCTCTCGCATTCAGGAGCTAGGAATTGTGATAAGAAGTTCATGCACTGCAGAAAATGTTTATTGACTAGACTATAAGTTATTTACTTATAATAGCGGGTACAGCCGAGATGGGGGATGCTAGTAAAGACAATATATACATAAATACTAACTTGAAGATATAGAGAGGAAAATAAGAGAATACTCAACAAATGAAGTACGAAATAAATTACTATCGTACAATGTTTAGTGTAGTAAAAAATACTATAATAGTATCTCAGTGTTATATTTGGAGTAGGGAAGTGTCCATTCTCGAATCCACCTATTCTTAAGAAAAGAATCGGTACCGATAATCGATAGTCCAAAGTCGATTCTTAGGGACCGATAGACACAGGCGATTTTGTTACTACAGAAATAAAATTATAAACTAATATATGTATAAATTCTCTGAAACTTTGCTTAAATATTATCTATTTATATATAAATGCTATTTGCTGTTAACTAATTTAGTTTTGAACTATTATTGTTTTTTTTTCAAGACACCTGGTTTGCTCTAATTATTAGATAATGCTTTGCAATATTAATGGGATGAGTCAGAAAAAATGACCGTTTTCTTTGTGTTTGAACTTTGCATCGTAATCCCTCTCTTATATACATTCCTTTGTTAAAAATTTAGTCTTTACCATTGACCAAACCCTCTCCTGGAAATCCCATATTCCACAAATCTCCCGAAGGTCAATCTTTATCCTAAAACTATTTCACCGCTCCCGCCTCTTCCTTCCCCTGCCCACTCGTTAAGGAGTATCTTCCCCTATCTTCCCCAATTTGACCATGGTTGCGTGATATATGGCGGGCTCTCGACGCTTCTTGAGGACAGATTAAAACACATCATGAATTGCTTCATTAGGTTTGTCTTCGGAACCTCGAGACGTTCCCATGTTTCGCATCTCTACACTGAGTTAAATTGGCTTTTCCCCTCCTTCCGCAGAAAATACTTCCTTGGCACCTACCTATTCCAAGTTATCAACACCCGTCACCCTCCCTTTATCTACAGTAACCTGAAATTCAAGTCCGCTATCAAATCACTGCATGCAAGATCTCATCTTTCCAATCTCTATACTTCCATCCACAGAAGTACTGAATACCAACGTTCCTTCCTTGTCCGATCATCTATTCTTTGGAATTACCTCCCTCCATGTATTCGCAATGCTTCTTCCCTCAAACATTCAAAACACTTTTCTTTCACCATATTTTTTCTCTCCAACCCGACGCTCTCTAATTATATGGATGTAACGTATTTACTATTTGTTCTGAACAACACTAACAGAGCTTGAGCGAGTCAAAATGTTAGATTTTTGACTATGAAAAAAAAAAAAAAGTTACACCAAAAAAGTATAGACCCCCAGCAAAAACACATATCAATGTCAATAAATCCAAAAATTGATGATAAGGATTTAAATTAAAATTTTGATATAAAATATAACAATAGGATATTGAGAAAATCAACAATGGATGGGCTGCGTAAAGTTTTAATTAAATAACAGATGATCAATCACGATAAACCATATGACTTATTTCTACGGACATTAGATTTAGTTCATAGTCTAGCAAATTAAAAAAGAAAAAAAAATTATTGTAACAATACCAACTTTATCATAGAAGTTGTCTTATAAATTCTATAATTATTATCATTAGACAAATTTCGATAAATTCATTGCCATAAGTTGACAATGTTAAAGAATATCAGATGTCATTTTAAAGATGGCTGTTCTTTGCATATGTTCTGTGTGATTGAGTTGAAGTCTGAATTCAGATACAAACCTAGCAAGGTAAACCTTTAAATATATTCACTCACTCTAATCTGTTTCAGAGATTAAATTAAATTGATTGTGAGTAATAACAATGTAGTGAATGAAAAAAATTGAAACTATAACCTGCCTTCAATTATAACCTACCATCAAGGAAGTTAAAAAAATTATACTACGGAGTTAATGATTTATAAGTGAGAAATAGAAGACCAGAATCCAAAAGAATTAATAGAGGAAATGGAAGAATAGCAGGTGAAAACTTTTGTAATGTTTTTGTCAAAGTTTTTAAACGCATTATTTATTCAAAAGTACAGATATTTCCATTTACTATGAATAGTGGCAGTTTAAAATATTGACATGTGGAGCAACTATTGGGTTGTCCAGAAGTTTATGCCAGTTTTTTTTCTCTTTAAATTACCCCTCTGTTTAATAAACTGTTTACATTTAAAACGTAGAATTTTAAAACATGTAAAGTCCATTTTTTAATATATATATATATATATATATATATATATATATATATATATATATATATATATATATATATATTAATTTCTTCTTTAATACAATACAATATTTTTAAGTTTCAATAACTTTCAACAAAAATAAAAAGATAAAAAAATAAAAAAAAAATAATTAAAACTGAAAAAGAAAAATGAGTATAAATAAAAATAAAATGGAAAATTTGTCAATGCACAATTAGTTGTTTACAATTCTTCAAGTAGTGTTACTGCAGTTTTAAATCATTGCTGTATTCCAGTAGTTCCTTTTTATACTTGCGGTATAAAGCTTCTTGTTGAAGAGGTCATGTACCCCCTTCCATTAGAGAAGCCCTAACTAATTTGTGTCTTTCGTCTTCGTATAAGTGGCAGTCATTTAAAATGTGCAAGAATTTTTGTGGAGTTAGTCCGTCACATTCACAAGCGTCTGAGTTTTTTTAAGTGAAATCGTTTGAGATAATGGTTCGTTGGTCCGTGTTCTGTAAGTAATTGAGTTAGTTTGTGATGAGTACTTTTGGCTATTTTATAGTTTTGTGGTGTTATATTTGGAATGTATTTCTGTAATGGTCGTCCTTTAGTAGATTGTTGCCAATGCCTGTTCCAGTCCTCAATCAAGTCAGTTAGTATGTATTTTTTTATATACGTGAAAGGAACTGAGTTGTATTCGTAAGTTAAGTTTGTATCATTAGCAGCTGTCTTAGCCAATGTGTCCGCTTTTTCATTACCTGATATGCCACTATGTCCTTTTATCCATGTCAAAAAACGTTCTTATGTCACGGTCCATTAGATTTATTAGATTTTTTTCTAAGTTGTACAGTAAGTGTGTCTTGTATTTTATTATTTTTTATAGAGTCTATCACTATTCTATTGTCAGTATATATATTGTAAGTAAATTTTGTGTAATCTGTTTGTCCTAAAATATAATTAGTTGCTTTTAGTACTGCCAGTTTTTCAGCTTGATTGTTCGAGCAGTTCTGTCCTAGTTTGTACAATTCTTCGTGGGAAATTCCGTTACGTTCAGTCGTAAAGGCACATCCTACTTTGTCTCCTTGCTTACTTCCGTCTGTGTATATGTCCATAGTGTATATATATATATATATATATATATATATATATATAGTTTTTATACTAAGCTAACATTAGGTGAAAGGTGTTTTTTTTTTTTTAAATCACATATCACGGCCATACATACACAAAATAAGACCTCTGCCTAATTCAGCCAGATCATTCATTACCTATGTATATCGAGCAGCTGTGAAAAATTTTCAAAAATGGACTTGGCTGGATTTGAAATTCTACGGATTTGGAATCACCCAAGTTTTTCGTTCCAGCTGGAACGAATGCCAAAATATTTCTCGTTTCGTTCCACCCAAGGTCGCTCCGACTGCTTTGTTGCGTTGATACTGTCGCTCTTGGTCTTTCCCCCTCCATTGCCCCACCACCCTGCGCATGAGCATCTTCAAGATAAACCGCTTTCTTTTCCAGAAATTTTCTTTTCTACCGACTCAGAGAATTGAACAACACAAGGTATTACAGCTCCCAAACATTCTCTACAGCGTCAGCTCTCTTAACGAACCTATGTCAATGGTTAATGAGGGGCCGTTCCGACTTAGAAGTGGAATGAGATTTAACGTTCCGTTCCACGATTGGAACCAGTTCCATTTTTCGTTCCATGTCAGTTTCACTAACCTACTACATACTAGTGAAGGGCCGTTCCGAGTTAAAAGTGGAATTAGAATTTACGGTCTATTCCACCTCAGTTTGACTAACCTACTACCTATGTACCATGCATTTTCGGTACATACCTTTTTGTGACTTCGAGCTGTTAACCTCCTCCTTCTATTTTATTATTAACAATTTTATAGGTACTATAATATTAAGAAGGTTTAAATAGCTAAGTATACTTATTAAAAAAGTAAAAAGAAAGAAAGCGGTTTATTTTGAAGATGCCCATGGGGGGCAGAGCGATGGAGAGGGGGGAGGAAATCAACAGCGGAAGGATCAACGCAACAAAGCAGTCAGAACGACCTAGGATGAAACGAAACCAGAGGTGCAATCTAAACCCTTCTACACCGACGTAACGAAACAAGAGATCTCTTGGCGTTGGTTTCGTTCCAAACCGGTTCAAAGCTGGAACCAGTTCCACGTTCCATTCCACTCAGAACGACCATTCACTACAAAAGACCCTGAAGTTGCAGACTTCGATTTATCCACAAAGAACCTAATGACGAAACTTAAATATGCATTAAATCAACAAAACAGATTTAGTTTTCTCGAGCAAAGCAAGATGCTGTCGGTATGTACGTTCCTCGACCCCCGCCATAAAAATTTTGTTTTTAAGAGTCAGAACGAAGATGAACATACCAAAAGTCATGGAATGGTTAGGTTGACTGCTTTGATTAGTGTTGTAACATCAGTGTCGTGCGAAACGATCTTTTCGAAAGCAGGGATGGTTTTTAGCAATCGCCGCACTGCTTTTCCGCTGGTAAAACTAAAAAAACTTCTATTTTTCAATAATAAATCTGTTAATCTTTTCTATTTGATTTCCATATTTTGTTTTTTAAAAAATAAATCTTGATTGAATAAAACTATTTTAAAAGTATGCATTTTTTAAATAATTATTCTTAGCTATTTAAACCTTCCTAATATTAGAGTACATATAAAATTTTTATATATATAAAATGGAATTAGAGACAGCCCGCAGTCACAACAAGGGATGGAACGAAACTGCATGGTAACTAGGTTGTAGGTTAGTCAAACTGTCGTGGAACGGAACGAAAACTGGAACTGGTTCCAATAGTGAAACGGATCGTAAAATCTCATTACACTTTTTAAGTCGGTACGGTCTTGCACTAGGATTATTTGTTTTATGGATGTAGATATTAATTATTCCTCGCCTAAAAAAAAAAAAATTATCTCTATGAAAGGCTTTGTTGTTATCGAATCGTTGGGGCTTCTTAGTTATGAGCCTCATCAACCGCCCTTCTCTCCAGACCTTTGGCCTAACAACAACCATTTTTAAAAAGACCTGGACCACTTTTTAAACGATAAAACTATACCGAATAAAAGTCGATAGATTGGTTCTACTGTGTAACACATTTATAGAAAAGCGAGAAATGGAAAGGTATGTCAAAGTTCACATCTTCAAGTGAGTATACATGCCGATACTATTGTACAGAGCTGAAAGCTGAGTATTGACGGAGAGACAGGAGAGCAGAGCCACTGCGTCGGAAATGAAGTTCTTGTGAAGAGTGGTGGGGAAGACCTAAACATAATTTTTTTTTTCCCCCAAAATTATCTCGGAAAAAATTTAAATTTCGACAAATATGAATACAAACAATTTTATAGGAAATTTCATTTTCATCTGCAGCATATTTTTCTAGAGTTATAAATCGAGATATAATTGAAAAACCCAAAAATGGGACCTTTCCCCCTCCACCCACCGTAATCTCACCCCCAGGGGCGGGGACTTTTAGTATGGTATACCTTCTAAATACTCCTAGCGAAGCTGTGAGGTCAAAATTAATCGCATATTTCATGCACTCTACACTAGGGTTGGGCAATAGTCGATAGTTAGCACTATCGATAGGCCGATACTACCGGTTGAAAACTATCGATTGCTATCGATAGTTTTCTGATAGTTTCTACTTTTTTTTTTCAATAAATAAATATTTTCAACTAATTTAATTAAATTCAGTTATCTGCTTACTATTTAAAATTTGCTGGATTACAAATTATAAGATATATATATATATATCGGCATTTTGATAAGGAAATAATGTTCATTGCAGCAAAAATAATTTTATTAATTTCATTTGGTTGGATTTTAATTTCTATCTAACTATAAAAGTTAATGACAGAGTGACAAACTTCTGCCACTTAACACTGTGAATTTAAATTATTATTATAGTAAAACACTATTTAAAATCTTCCTAGAATTATGAAGATTTTGTAGTTAAAATTTGGTACAGAGGGGTTTAATAATTTTACCATTGCAAACTCTGGTGTAGAAGGCCACTAACCACATATCGTTCGATTATTACATATCCCTAGGATCCACACTTCACACTTTCAAAAACCAAATTTTCACTGCGATTGGATGTACGTTTTTGAATCTATCGAGTACAGACATACACACATTCATTTATGTATATATATATATATATATATATATATATATATATATATATATATATATATATATATATCTTATAATTTGTAATCCAGCAAATTTTAAATAGTAAGCAGATAACTGAATTTAATTAAATTAGTTGAAAATATTTATTTATTGAAAAAAAAGTAGAAACTATCAGAAAACTATCGATAGCAATCGATAGTTTTCAACCGGTAGTATCGGCCTATCGATAGTGCTAACTATCGACTATTGCCCAACCCTAGTGTAGAGTGCATGAAATATGCGATTAATTTTGACCTCACAGCTTCGCTAGGAGTATTTAGAAGGTATACCATACTAAAAGTCCCCGCCCCTGGGGGTGAGATTACGGTGGGTGGAGGGGGAAAGGTCCCATTTTTGGGTTTTTCAATTATATCTCGATTTATAACTCTAGAAAAATATGCTGCAGATGAAAATGAAATTTCCTATAAAATTGTTTGTATTCATATTTGTCGAAATTTAAATTTTTTCCGAGATAATTTTTGGGGGAAAAAAAAAATTATGTTTAGGTCTTCCCCACCACTCTTCACAAGAACTTCATTTCCGACGCAGTGGCTCTGCTCTCCTGTCTCTCCGTCAATACTCAGCTTTCAGCTCTGTACAATAGTATCGGCATGTATACTCACTTGAAGATGTGAACTTTGACATACCTTTCCATTTCTCGCTTTTCTATAAATGTGTTACACAGTAGAACCAATCTATCGACTTTTATTCGGTATAGTTTTATCGTTTAAAAAGTGGTCCAGGTCTTTTTAAAAATGGTTGTTGTTAGGCCAAAGGTCTGGAGAGAAGGGCGGTTGATGAGGCTCATAACTAAGAAGCCCCAACGATTCGATAACAACAAAACCTTTCATAGAGATAATTTTTTTTTTAGGCGAGGAATAATTAATATCTACATCCATAAAACAAATAATCCTAGTGCAAGACCGTACCGACTTAAAAAGTGTAATGAGATTTTACGATCCGTATGGTATACCTTCTAAATACTCCTAGCGAAGCTGTGAGGTCAAAATTAATCGCATATTTCATGCACTCTACACTAGGGTTGGGCAATAGTCGATAGTTAGCACTATCGATAGGCCGATACTACCGGTTGAAAACTATCGATTGCTATCGATAGTTTTCTGATAGTTTCTACTTTTTTTTTTCAATAAATAAATATTTTCAACTAATTTAATTAAATTCAGTTATCTGCTTACTATTTAAAATTTGCTGGATTACAAATTATAAGATCTATATATATATATATATATATATATATATATATATATATATATATATATATATATATAAATGAATGTGTGTATGTCTGTACTCGATAGATTCAAAAACGTACATCCAATCGCAGTGAAAATTTGGGAAATTATTAGGTATATCCCCGGGAAGGTTTTTGAAAGAGTGAAGTGTGGATCCTAGGGATATGTAATAATCGAACGATATGTGGTTAGTGGCCTTCTACACCAGAGTTTGCAATGGTAAAATTATTAAACCCCTCTGTACCAAATTTTAACTACAAAATCTTCATAATTCTAGGAAGATTTTAAATAGTGTTTTACTATAATAATAATTTAAATTCACAGTGTTAAGTGGCAGAAGTTTGTCACTCTGTCATTAACTTTTATAGTTAGATAGAAATTAAAATCCAACCAAATGAAATTAATAAAATTATTTTTGCTGCAATGAACATTATTTCCTTATCAAAATGCCGATTATTTTTTGATATTGTGTTTAAAAAATGGGCGACCTAACCATAGCTTTTGATGAAGGTTTTAAGAAGTCTATAATTTCAATGATTTCTAATTCATTTTAATGTTTCAGGTTTATTAAATAAAGTGTATCATTGGTTGTGTGAAAGAGCAGTAATATTACCAACAAATACTATAGCAGAAAATATTAGCAACATTATTATTGAAAAAGTAAATTATGACATAGAGAATATCTCTATTGATAGGTTGTAAGGATTGATAATGCAGTCTATTATCCTCCAGAGTTTCTTCCTAAAACGTCTCTATCCATCTAAATTACCATCTCATAGATTAGATTTAAGGATTGAATATCCAAAAATGCTTTTGAGTAAATCATTGCAATAATACCGGGTTACAGCTTTGAGTGAAAATATTTAGAAATATTGTGAGAAAATTATTCTCGACTGCATTATAAGATTTTTATTGTTAAAAAATAAAACTTCTGTTATTAGTTAAACCTATCTAAGTTCGTTACTTATAAGAGCGGGCGAAGCCGTGACTTGGGATGCTAGTTATATCATAAAGATGAGAGAAAAAAACTAATTTCTTTGAATTTTAAAAAAGGTATTTACAATTTATATGGTTACAATAATAATGAACAAATCAAATCTTCAGAAAAGAAAAATAACGAAATAGTTTCATTTCAAGATTCAAGTGTGCTCCTTGAGCCTCATATTTCCCAAAAGAAAAACTAGCATTTCTGCTTTCCTTTGGCTTAATCTTTAAGAGAACCCTTGAGCTCTAGGAATTCCGAATTCAACTTCAAAAGAACTCGAAACTGGACAGAGACAGATCAGCATAATTCCGAATGTTTCAAAACTTGAAAATAGTAAAACAGATCTATCGATAGTCGCCACTATCGATAGTGACCATCGATAGTAACTATCGACTATCGTCCAACCCTACTCCCACCCTACTCGCCTAACCCCCTATTCCAGCACTTTTTGACTGGACTAGATGGAAGATTTGTGTCCCAAGCGGTCTATGCTTGAGCTGGCTGGCTATGGCCCAACAAGTGGGTCTTAACGCCGGTTAGTAGTATTAGGTTTTTACTTACAGGATTGACATTCACAATTAAATAGTAACATGTCAAGGTTAAAAGAACTTGCCACGGTAGGGCCGATCCCAAGAAACATCGATAGAGCTGAAGCCGTTGCACGATTTCTACTAATCACAGGACACGACTACTTGCAAGCCCACTTGTACCGCATTGTTCTTGCTGACAGTGACTTTTGCCCGTTATGTAACCTAGGACGGAAATCATCTGAGAGTTTGCCCTGCTCTACCCAGAAGACGACTTTATAAATCGATATTGGGAGGCTCGTCGTCAGATGGCTAAGCTGCCACAGACGGGCGTTGGATAAATAAATAAATAAATAAGTAAGTAAATATATCACTAAAATAAAATAACAGCAGTATAAAGCCTAGGAAACCAAAATTTGAACTGATAAGCGGTTAATATACTGATAATACGGTGCACTCCAAAATGGCTGTCTGCCCTGGCTATTGAGAGGTAAGCCCCCTCCACTTGTCTATAACTCCATGGTGACGAGTCGTATATCTAGTTCATGGAGATATAGACAAGTGGAGGGGGCTTACCTCTCAATAGCCAGGGCAGACAGCCATTTTGGAGTGCACCGTATCATCAGTATATTAACCGCTTATCAGTTCAAATTTTGGTTTCCTAGGCTTTATACTGCTGTTATTTTATTTTAGTGATATATTTACTTTAGTGATTTACTTATTTTATTTATTACGAACCCTTTCAATTGCCCTAGCCCAATGCAATGCAAGTCGCCAGTTGGGCAAAGTGGGCGTGGTCGGTTAGTGATTTGGTCTCACCCCTAACGGAACAATATACGGGAAGGGCCTCTCCATAGTACTACAACTCCATGATCTAATTTAAGGAAGGTTTCAAATTATCCATAGAGGTATAAGACATATGGAGAGGCCCTTCCCGTATTTTCTATAGTGAGGGGTGAGGCCAAAACACCAACCGGCCACGCCCACTTTACCACAACTGGCGACTTGCATTCCATTTGGCCTAGGCTTAATGTTTAAATCATTAAATATAATAAAATCCCAGAATAAAGCGTAAGAAACCTAAATTGAACTGAACAACGGCTAATATGCTGATTATATAGTGTAAATCAATGCTGCCTCTAGTCCGTCACTGCCTCAGCATTTGAGAGGTAACCCCTTCCGCTTGCCTATAACCTCATCAAAATATTAGTAGCAACAGGTTAACTTGAAGTCGTTAACAGTCCTTACGCAAGCTCATCTCTATTTTAGGATATAAAATAATGTATAATCGTATATTAATAATAAAAATTAGTTTAAGTGATTCGGCAATTATTGACTTACGATCGGTAACACAATGAGCAGCTGTCAATAAATAAACTTTTGTAACAATTATAGCACCGCAAACATGGATGGCAATATTTTTCTGCTTCCGCTGTAAGGACGCTACGAACGGTGCCTCCACGATGTCGACTTCTTCTGCGCCTATCTTCATGGTACCTCTTCCGGATCTGTTTTTTCCATCTGCTCCGCATATAATCGTATTTGCTAAAATAAATATTAAATGATATACTAAAATAATTATCATGGCCTAAAAGTTATTCCTAAATTTAATACGTTAACATCTGTTTACCAAAGCTTAAACTAATCCGTTCGAATTTACGAGTAGGTTCAAACGGATATCTCGCCTCCAAAAACGGCAATTCATTCCGTTTGAACCTTAGCGATTGTTTTTTGTAATGAAACAAATGCAATCCCAGAGAAGAGCAACCAATAGGAAGGAAGATATTCAATGAATAAGTTCCCAAAGATAATCTTGACAACAATAAGTTAATTTATATTAGTGACAATTGAATAAGTGAAAGTGGCATGAAATTAAAAATAAATATCAGTTTACACCGTAAATGTACTTTATTATCAACCGACTTCAAAAAAGAGGAGGTTCTCAACTCATCTGTATTTTTTTTTGTTTGTATGTTACGCGATTACTCGGTCAATTCTAAATCAATTTTGAAGATTCTTTTTTAGATCGGTAGGGCATACTTCAGAGGTGGTCCCATAAAAAATATTTTGAAATCAACTCAGTACTTATTAAGAAAAATAAAAAAAACAGTAAATAAAAATCACTGTTATATAACCTTCCATTTTAAACATATTTATAATTATGATAATCTAAAAACTCCATGGTAACTAAATCTAAATTATTTTTTATTTCGTTTAACGTCTTTTTATGCTGCTATGGCTAATCGGGCGATGCTACGGCGGGACTCCTAAATTTTGCCTATCCAGGTATAATTAGGATAGGGATCTTTAACGAGTACCTGGCATCGCACAGGCTCGAGACGCCCATTTTAAGTCCCTTCCGAAGGACGGCATAGCTAAGGATTTTTTACTCCCTTTAAAAAATCCTAAGGTCCTCTGCCGGTCTGCGAACCCGCGATCTTGGGTTTAGTAGGTTGCTATGCTAACCACTACACCGCAGGTGACCCCCAATCTAAATTATTAACAAAAATAATTTACATATACAGTCAACTCTCGATGTGTCGTATTTCGATAAGCTTAATTCTTAAATAAGTCGAACAAAATCTACGGTCGGATGTACATTACAAATTTCATCTCAAAGAGACGATTTCAGATAGAAAACGTTAAAAATTGTATAAATAAGTCGAACTGAAAATAGGGTTCAAAAGAGAGAACTTCTAGGACCACCTCTATGAATTGAACTATTAGGCTCGTTGCACACACACCGGTTTTGGACGGCCGGTTTTTTACCGGTCGTCCAAATTTTAATAGTGAACGACATGTCAAATAGTAACCTTGCACACACACCGACTTTTTGCCGGCCGGCAAAATGCCGGTGAGTTGCCGGCGCCTGCCACTGCATTATAATAAAATAAGATTATAATTCTACTAATTGTTTGACCGGCAAAAAACCGGTGAGTGTGCAAGCACTAGCAGCACCGGCCTTCCAAATTTCAATAGTGAACCACATGTCAAATAGTAACCTTGCACACAAAACTGACCGGTATCGGTCGGTTTTTTTGCCGGCCGGCAAAAAGTCGGTGTGTGTGCAACTAGCCTCAGACTTAGTTATGATGCTATTACAGAGATAAATAATAATTTGTGAATCACTGTGAAAAAAATTGTGTGTTTCTTCAAATTCTCAGACCTAATTCTTCTTGTTTTTCTTCTTTGGTATCTCTGCCAGCTACGAGATGTCAATCCTCCTAATGTTATCCCAGTGTTTTCCAGCTATCTTCCAGTTCTAAACTCTGGTATATATCCTGTATCTACGACTACATCGCACACCCAGCGTAGTTTAGGTCGCTCCTATGGTATTTTCAACTTAACATTCTCCTCAATTAGCATTTTAGGTAACTCATCCGCATTGTATTTATTAAGTTTTACAAATGCTATTATAGCGGTACAGTCCACGGTCTAGCTTGGCCTCTCGCACAATTCTGTTCCATCCATTTCTATCCAGAGTACTACTCCTCCAGATTGTAACTCCAAGTTTCCTTATATCCTCCTCAACATCCTTCTACCTTGATTTCCTCTTACATCAATCCCTTTACAATCTTCTTCACCATCCTCTGAAACTACATCAATGGTAGATGTAACTAAAGATAACCTGCACAACACCCAAAGCCACTGAGGGATAGTGTTTCAGATCTGCCAGGATCTAATAATTTACAAGGATATCTTTGGTCGCTTCTACCCGACTAACTTTCGCCGTTTGAAAATTGAAAATCTCTTCGTTTTTTAAAAGGACACTCTCTCTTCCCGTTCAATCATTTTCACAGGACAGTATTGGATAATGTTTTCAGATCTGCCAGAACCTAACGATTTCTGACAGCTAATTCTTCCCAACAAATTAATTTGCACCTTTAACCGCTGATGACTGGCTATGAAACCTGGTGAAGCATTTTTTGATGAAATCGTCTATTAATTTTATGTCAAAAAACGCTTTACCAGATTTCATAGCCAGCCATCAGCGGTTGAAGGTACAGTAGCTTTTAACATACGAGCTCAAACACCATCCCAGGGTTAGTGCAAAAATAATGCAGGTTTTGAGTATTCATTTTGTTTAAGTAAGCGCTTGCTAACCATCTAGTTAGAAAATGAATTTTAAACATTGGTTATTAATGTTGTTTTTCCTCTAATATTAGTTAAGTTTGTGTTAAATTATCTATGATTAAGGACCTCTGAAATTCGCCATGTCCAAAAAAGGTGTTTTGTTAAATTTTTGTTAACGAGTTCAAAACTTGGTTGAAGTGCGGTCCAAACCGCGTGTAACATCAATGTTGTTTACGGTGAAGGAAAGCATTAGAGAACGCTTAGATACTTCGAAGATAATACCGTGGTAGGCTTTATATTGTTAATCACGACCATCTGAATACTTTGATTGAAGAAAACCCTCGCAAAACCACTCGCGACATTGCGAGAGAAATTAATAATAATATTTTATTTTTTGTTTGTTTATTTCGTTTAATGTCGCTTTATGCTGCTATGGCTAATCGGACGATGCTACGGTGGGAGTCCTAAATTTTGCCTGTCCAGGTATAATTAGGATAGGGATCTTTAACGAGTACCTGACATCGCACAGGCTCGGGACCCCCATTTTACGTCCCTTACGAAGGACGGCATAGCTAAGGATATTTTACTCCCTTTAAAAAATCCTAAGGTCATCTGCCGGGCTGCGAACCCGCGATCTTGGGTTTAGTAGGTTGCTATGCTATCCACTACACCACAGGTGACCCCAATATTTCATTTTATTATCATCAATTCATTCTGTTTGTTTGCTGCCAGATGACAGAACAAAATTAAATACATCTATATACGATTTTATACAATTTTTCAGAACGATGTAAGATTTAAAAAACATTATTTTATATTAATTGTTGTTAAGTTCATTAATTGATGATATTTTTTTTATTACTTATTTATTTATTTTATCTTTATTCTATTATCGTATTATATATATTTTTGTATCATAGGTTATATTTTATTTAATTATAGGTTATATTGCATTATATTATGATGATTGTAAATTAACCACACATATTGTAAAGCACCAACTCAAACAATAATGTCAACAACTATTGAAAAAAATATTGCATTGGTGCTACTAATTTTCTCCTAATTTTTATTAGGACGTATTGTCAAAATTCTAAAATTCTTGAAAGAGTGAGTCAAGCCTTGTCGCCCGTGCCAGCCTCACATTTTAGGTGCTACCTGTTTCGAAGGAGCGGAAAAAAGTAGAATCGCTCGTCAGTCTGCTGTTAGATCCTTACAAGAAATGGTTATCAGTCAGCTCCCGTCAGAGGCGGTTCTTCTCTAATAGAAGCTGAGCTCTTTAGATGATATTAAGGATTGCAACAGAAGGTATTTACCAAAGAAAATTACACCGTTCGCGGAAGTCAACTGATTCAATCAGTAAACCTTTTTTTTCTTATATTTTAAAAAATCAACCAGCTGAATTAATAGTTTTATTTTAACAAAAATTTAATAAAATTTGATCATATTACTGCTTGTATTATTGTAATGTTCATGAAGTGTAAATTGTAAATGTTCATTAATTTAATGTTTATATTATTTTGAAATTCAATTAGTGCTTTTGTTTATATAATTTTTATAATACATTTTATTTGTGTTTTCTATTTGAACATTAGTTATTAATTATTTTTCCTTGACATTTTGGTTCAATAATATGGTGGTGCCACTACTATTATACTGATCTCCAAGTAAATCAATATATTAATTTAAAGTAGTTAAGGCAATTATTTGCCTATTGTTAGCCCATTTGTTATTAATTCAACAAGAGGGACGTAAGAATATATTTGTGTGTGTGTGTTAGGTAACTCGTTCCGCCCCAACGAATTAATATTTAGAGCAAATTGAGTTTACAGCCCCTGAAGTATCATCAAGTTTTATATCACAATCATTTGGTTTGTTTGTTTATTTGGACTCTAAGAGCCCCCGCAGGCTGCAGACTTTTTATCGGCAGATAGTTTAGTCGGGTTGGGCTGTGCGCACACCGAGCCAACTAAACAGTAGGGTTGGGCGATAGTCGATAGTTACTATCGATATATCGATAGGTCATGCCTATCGATGGTCAGTATCGATAGTGCTAACTATCGATTGATCTTTTTTACTAATTTCAACTTTTGAAACATTCGGAATAATGCTGATCTGTCTCTGTACAGTGTCCAGTTCTTTTGAAGTTGAATTCGGAATTCCTAGAGCTCAAGGGTTCTCTCAAAGCTTAAGCCAAAGGAAAGCAGAGATGCAAGTTTTTCTTTCGTACAACAGTCAAGTATGTGGCTCAAGAGTCAATACTTGACTGTTGAAATTAACTATTTCGTTATTTTTTTTTTCTGAAGATTTGATTTGTTCATTACACAGACCAACAAAAAAAATGTTTTTGAAAACTTTTTTTACTTTAATAGCTGATTTTTATAGATTTTTGTGTGCTGAATCGAATTCTGGTCTTAGTTCTTTTGTATCACCCATATTTTTGAGAAATTTTTTTATATAATTTAAAAAACCATATATAACTGTTTCATATAAATATAAAGCATTATATAACTGTTTCATGAGACCTAACTTTATATGTAGAGGTGGTAAGAGAATGTTTCTAGGATCTACAAGGTTTTTGCGGAGAATGTTCTTCTCGCCGGGTATTTAAGACTCCCTCACAGATTAGTTCTTTCTGCACCAATGTTGATCCCTTGCTCTACTGTCCCATTCACACAAAAAACATGGAAAATTGGTAAAACCGCCTTGCTGACCTAGAAGCAAGCATGTTACTTTCAATGTTCAAATGTTACTTTGGCCGATAGCCAATTTTATTCAACACTATTTCTAGGTTTTCATAGCTCTCTTTCATATTTTCAGAATATGGTGCAACAACAGGTATAGATGCATAAGTGTTACTATTGTGTAATAAAACAGCTTTTAAACTAGTTTTGGAAGAATCAATAAACAGCTTCCAGCCTTCTTTTTTGTATTCAACACCAAACTCTTTGATCAGACCTGGAATGTCTGAGCAGTACACTAAATCACCTTCTTGTTCAAAAAATTTCGAAAACTCTCTCTTACTATACACATATATGCTAGTTACAACTGCCAACAAGTTATTTTCTTTTAGCCTAGAACCAAGCAATTCAGCTTTTTCTTTAGTTAGCCCAAGATCCCTAACTAAGTCGTTAAGCTCAATCTGGGTAAACAGTTTAGACTATATATTTGCTGTAGCACATTGCAACTCATCATCTTGCTCATCTATATCTGTTTCAGCAGTGCTGCCATCTCTTCTACATCCAGCACAAATTATTTTACAATTTTATTATAAGTATATAAAAGCTGTTCTGTAATAAATCAAAAAAATTAATATATTGATGTGCAAATGTGAAAAAATGGTAGGTGATACCGCTTAATAAGTGTCATATTTGGATTTAGCACCCTAAAAACGGAATAATAAGGTGTTTTAAGTAAAAATTGTATAATTGTGTTATTATTGTAACCATATAAATTGTAAATACCTTTTTTTAAAATTCAAATAAATTAGTTTTTTTCTCTCATCTTTATGATATAATCTTATAATTTATAATCCTACAAATTTCAAATAGTAGGTAGATAACTAAATTTAATTAAAATAGTTGAAATTCTTTATTGAATAGCTTTGAAAAAAAATGAAGAAACTATAAAAAAACTATCGATAGCAATCGATAGTTTTCAACCGATAGTATCGGCCTATCGATAGTGCTAACTATCGACTATCGCCCAACCCTACTAAGCAGTCGGGTTGGTAAAAGAGGGCGCAGACTAGCCAACAGGCCGGCCGACTGATCTCCAACGATTTAGTACTGAATTTGTGTTCGACTGTTGAAGTAATATAAAGGTCGCAAAATGAAAACATTGTCCAGAAATGGTATTATTGCTTTCATACAACGAAGGAGGAAAATGAAAAAGGTATTGTAGTGAGAGTATTGGCTTCATCCCATTCTCAGTGATGGATTATTTAGTGGAAAATTCTACACATTGCATTCCAAATCACTTGATTATCCGTAAAAGTTCTCGCCTTTTATCGGATTAGCATAACCAGCATAAATGAACTGTCTTAAAATCGTTAAATCCTGAAGTATTTAAAAATAGTATCCTTAAGGAAGAAAACTAAAATGACAACTATGGTGGAATATCCTTCGGATAACTTAAAAACTGTTTAATCCTGGAATGTTTCAACGTATTATCCTTAAGGACAAAAACTAATAAAAACTTCAAAAAATTGACCGAAAAAAAAAAGTATCCTTAAGAAAACTATATAATAGTAATAATAATAATAATAATAGTATGCTAATCATAAGAACGAAAGAAGAGTGGCCAAGAATGTCCTTCGGCAGGTCTGCCAGGATCTGAAGATTTTTGGCGGCTGAAGGACAAGCTTAGGCACTTTCTTCCCCACTTAGAGTTAGTTTTCAACCATTTTGAGGGGTCACCTGTGGTGTAGTGGTTAGCATGGCAAGCTACTAAACCCAAGATCGCTGGTTCGCAGCCCGGCAGAATTTTTTAATGGGAGTAAAAAATCCTTAGCTATGCCATCCTTCGGAAGGGACGTAAAATGGGGGTCCCGAGCCTGTGCAATGCCAGGTACTCGTTAAAGATCCCTATCCTAATTATACCTGGATAGACAAAATTTAGGACTCCCACCGTAGCATCGTCCGATTAGCCATAGCAGCATAAAGTGACGTTAAACGAAAAAAAAACAAAAAAAACAAACAACCATTTTGAAATATTAGGATATTTAACAATTTTAAGACGGCGGAAGGATATTCTGCCATTTTTGTCCTTAAGGACATTATTTATTGGTCAATGCTATTATAAAAATATTCGAACTGCACGAGTGTCCGACGCCGATTAAACAGTCGGCCGATAGTTGGATTGCAATCGGTAAGCCCATCAAACTCTTTTATCGGCCGATACTAAATCGGTGTAATGTGCGCACATGCCTATATTTCCATACTGATTAAGAGACCGAAACTGCGGAACTTTTATTCTTTGCGAAGTTACGTTATTGGGAAAAAATGGAGAAATTGGCCAACTTGCCGTCAGTCCCACAGCTCCGCGAAAACACGTTTGTCGTACTCTTTTGGCTATAACTCTAAAACTATTTGTCCGATACAACATTACTTTTTTTCATCTTAAAGCTGATTAAATTTACTATCAGAATCTATAAATTCTATTTATCTATTTAATCAAACCTAGTAAAATGTACATGCCAGCCCGCTAATAAAAACATACTGTTGTAAAATCCAAGTGTTCTTTGGCACATTTGTCGCTCTAACTCCTAAAAATATTTGTTCGATCCCAAATTTCTGTTTTCTATCTGAAAGCTGATTGAATTCAATATCAGATGCTATATATGTAAATTATATTAAATTCTGTAAACCACCCAAGCTAGCACGCTAAATGTGTATATTTTGGCAAAATATGTAAATTATGACATGTTCAGTAGACTGGTGTGGGTATTTCACGGTGTTAATTATAAGTTACATATATTGGGCCTAATAGTAAACTTTTAGATAAAAATATTATGAAAAATCGGACAAATGGTTTTGAAAATCACTTACTTTTGTAAAATACATGTTTTTTTGGCACATTATTCGCTTTAACTCCAAAACCGTTTGTCCGATCCAAAATTTAATATTTTTATCTAAAAGCTGGTTAAATTTACTATTAGATCCTATATATGTAACTTATAATTAACGCCGTGAAATACCCACACCAGTCTACTGAACATGTCATAATTTACATATTTTGCCAAAACATACACATTTAGCGTGCTAGCTTGGGTGGTTTACAGGATTTAATATAATTTACATATAAAGCATCCGATAGCGAATTCAATCAGCTTTGAGATAGAAAACAGAAATTTGGGATCGAACAAATATTTAAGGAGTTAAATCGACAAATGTGCCAAAGAACACTCGGATTTTACAACAGTATGTTTTTATTAGCGGGCTGGCATGTACATTTTACTGGGTTTGATTAAATAGATAAATAGAATTTATAGATTCTGATAGTAAATTTAATCAGCTTTAAGATGAAAAAAAGTAATGTTGTATCGGACAAATAGTTTCAGAGTTATAGCCAAAAGAGTATGACATACGTGTTTTCGCGGAGCTATGGGACTGGCGGCAAGTTGGCCTATTTTTCCATTTTTTCCCAGTAACGTAACTTCGCGAAAAATGGTCCGATTTCGGATTTATTTTTTTCATTATGTAGTTACTAGTTCCAGCTACAATTAATATTTGAAGACATTCTTCGAAAAAAGCTTTGTTATCGTGTTATAGATATAAAACTGTTTGTTTTTTTGGCGTATTTTTGCGATTTTGAATATGAAGCCGATAGTTGCCGTGGTAGGAAACTTCAGATTCGGATTCAGCACCCCAAAAAACATAAAGATCCGTTGAGAATAAAAGTTCCGTAGTTTTTTCTTCGGCAAACCCTTATTTTACTGGACTAAGTGGCGTACCAGACTAAATACACGCTTGCACACACACACTGATTATTTACTAGGGAAGGGCATAATCAGTGATTTTCATAATTGAATGATCCTGTTTCGAGTGATTTAGATAATCAAATGATTTAATAATCGATTATTTGAAGAGAAAAAAAAAGACTTTTTATAGAGATATGGTTATCAAATTATACCTTTTCTTTTATAAATAAATATAATTCTTCTTCCTCTCTTCTCTTTCCAATTTTGTCCTTACCAAACTACTTTACATCATAGAAATCTAATTGCAATGATTCCCTCATTAATTGATTATCAATCAGATAGAGTAACATCTTAATTATTCTCCATGGATTGCAATCCATCTTGTTGTTACAAAAACTAGAAACCGTAAAATGTTTTTTAAATTTTGTATTCCCATCATTTGATAAGTGAGCGACATCATATATTACTCTAGGAATAGTAAAACTGGAAATGGATTATTATTTCCTTTTGCCTTGCTGATGAATTACACCAATCATGGGGAGTTTTATGGACTACAATTACAAAAGCTACTACTTGTTTGAGTTACTGAATCGAATGAAGCAATATCATTTTCTTAATCAGAAATTGTTAAAAGTTTTAGGTCGAAAAGTCAAGAATAAAATAAAATTATAATTATAAAAAAAAGCTACTCATTGTTTGACCGGTGAGGCTGCAAGCAACTAGCACCGGCCAAATATCGGTCGATTTTATACCGGCCGTCCAAAAGTCGGTGTGTGTACAAATAGCCTTACGGGTCCGTAACAATCATTTGGAAGTAAAAATAGTCAAAACAGCATGCTACACTGTTTATTAAACATTGTTTTATTTCATCTTGTCATATAATCAGTTAAGCAAAAAATGTAAAAAAAAAAAAAAAAAAAAAAAAAAAAATTTAATAAAAAAGTCATAATATTTTTTCGTTGTGAAATTAATAAATTAGGTTGTGCTTGGTTTGATCTCTTTTTATAATAAAATTGGTTTACTGATTCTTCTAGCCATTTAATGGCCACGTCCGTCCTCGCGTAGATCCCCGGGTTGCCAGGGCGAGCACAGCCCTCACCCAAGGACACCAGGCCCCAGACTATGTTTTCGCAAACCAAAGGACCTCCGGAGTCACCCTGGCATGTGTCTCCTACTTTATCATCATTTTCTAGGGTGCAAAACTGAATATCCTTGTTTATTCTTCCAACTGCAACAACATCTTTATTGGGAACAAATAGAAAAAGATGTGAATGTTTGTTGGTAATTATTTTAAATACAATTATTTATAATACAGGGTGGACCAAAAAGAATATACGTATTTCAAACTGATATATTTAATAAACTGTAAAACATACATCTATGGAACTTGGGACACATATTTATGAAACTCTCTAGTTTAGATTACAGGTGTTCAATATGTCCTCCACCAGCGACACGAACAATATCACACCGATACTCAAATTCCTGCCATACTCGAATAAGCAGGTCCGGTGTCACTGATGTAATGGCAGTACGGATTCGGTTCTTCAACTCATCGAGGTTCTGTGGTAGTGGAGGAACATAGACGGTGTCCTTGACGAAACCCAGGAAGAAATCACACGGCGTCAAATCCGGTGACCGTGGAGGCCAGCTGAAAAGTGCTAAATCTTCCCTTCCTTGACGTCCAATCCAACGGTTCGGAAGAGTTTGATTCAGAAACTGACGAACTTGACGACTCCAGTGAGGGGGTGCCCTGTCTTGTTGAAAAATGAGGTTGTCCTTGTTCAGCCTCAGAAACAACCAGTTTTGCAACATATGAAGATACTGCGGACCGTTAACCGTGTTTCCATCAAAGAAAAAAGGGCCGTAAACAGATGAGCAGGATATAGCACAAAACACATTCACTTTAGGTGAATCTCGAAAATGTTCGATGTGCGCATGTGGGTTCTGTAGACCCCAAATTCTAACATTCTGTTTGTTCACCTTCCCACTAAGGTGAAAAGCATGCTTCATCACTGAACACGATCCGTTCTAAAAAAAAATGTTATCGTTGTTAATAACATCCTGAATCTGGCCACTAAATTCCACACGTTTATGTTTGTCATCATTATTCAGAGTCTGTAACAGCTGTAACTTGTAAGGCTTCATAACTAACCTGCGTCTCAAAACACGCCAAACTGTTTTTTTAGGCAGCTGCAATTCCCGACTGGCACGACGTGTTGATTTTGAAGGGCTACGTTGGTAAGCAGCTTGAATCCGTGCGACATTTTGTTCGGATACACGAGAGCGGCCAGAACTCTTTCCTTTACATACACAACCCGTGTTAACAAACTGACGGTACCGTCTGCGAATGTTCCATCCATTCGGAGGATCAATTTGGTACCACAACCGGAAACGTCTTTGCCCTGTAATCACGGAATTACACTTCGCAAGCTCAAGAATACAAAAGCTTTTGTGCTGTGGCGTAGCCATTTTACAACTGTGAATACGTCATTGTAAACAAGCACAACTGACATCTGGCGGACATGGACACAAACTAGACAATGCACTCGTTCCTCCGATACCCGCAGCACACTGCTATTATCGATAGTTTACTAAATATATCAGTTTGAAATACGTATATTCTTTTTGGTCCGCCCACTTTATATTTTAAACATTTAATTCATAACCTCAATACAACGTATGTGACAATGTGAATAGTTAAATAGTTAATGGGGAATTTGATGACTGAAAAGTGATTAAGGTTGTAGGTTGTCGGGGTATGCAGTCTTAAATACACAGCAATTAAAAATAAATTTTAATTAAGGGATGCAGTCAAAGAGGAATTCCGCGTCTAAGAAAAAATTCTTTAATACATGCCAACGTTTCGACTAGCCTTGCAGGTCTTCTTCAGGGTTATAATGAACAAAATACTAAATGTGATAAAAAATAACAGACCGATAAACAAATTACAAGTGGAATACAGAGTGACATGGATAAAAAACATGGTCTCTTGCAATCTTAGGGTATCTTTGTTGTTCATTTTTCTTTTATATTTTTGTTACATTTTCATTGTTTCATTTTCCTATTCTGCATCCATGTGTCCCGCGCCTGTCCCCCCCTTTACCTGTCCAGCTGTTCTTAACGTTTCGCATCAGTCATCGTTCGTCTCCTCACCAGTGTGGTTCGGTGGGTAAGTGTTCTTTGCCATTTTTTCATTGTCCTTTTTTTTCCCCTTTTAATTTCCTTCACCTTTATTATTTTTTATCCGTTTCCTTTTTTTTTTTTTATCACCTTTTACTTATTTCCCTCGTTCTTTCCCATATTTCCATATTTTTTTATTTTTTTTTTTATTTATCTTTTTTATTGTTCATTTATAATTCTTTTATCCATTACCCTAACATTAATTTTTATTTTATTTTATATTTTATTAATTTGTTTCCCCTTATCATTCCTGTCTTGTCTTTAATCTTACCTTACTGCTTTTTATTATTACTGATTTATGTATCTGATCTTTCCTATGAAGTTTTTTGAATATTGTTTTTTTATTCATGTCCTTCTGTATTTCATTTGTCATCCGTTTATCGGTCTGTTATATTTGTCACATCAAGTATTTTGTTCATTATAGCCCTGAAGAAGACCTGCAAGGCAGGTCGAAACGTTGGCACGAATTAAAGAATTTCTTCTTAGACGTGGTGTTCCTCTTTGACTGCATCCCTAATCATCTTCTTTTCCATTCATCATACCAGTCAACTATATTGTTATAAATTTTAATTATATAATGCCCACGTTTCGCCTTGCGTTGCAAGCCTTCATCATGGCTAGAAGAAAAAGAAAACAAACAAAAAGATATGACAAAATTCCAGAGAGTATAAAAAAGGTATGAAAAGAATAACTGCATGAGAATAAAGAAAATTCACGATAATCTAAAGGCAATATACAGGGTGTTCGATATTCGATGGCCACCCCCTATGTTTCCCACAGTTTTTGAAATTTTGAAACGAAACTCTCAGGGTTTTAACTGTGTCAACTAAAGTTTCTTTTCATGCTATAGTCTGCTCTCCACCCTTCTCCAGCGACCCTAACTTTGGAATTCTCAATGGGACGTGGTATTTTTTACGACGGATTTCGATAGAAAATCAAATTTTGAATCGATTTTATACTGGTAAATTTTTTTTATCCGTGGCACTGTTTCACCGCAAATCGCGAAAAATCATATTAAAATATAAGCAGTCTAAAATTGGTATTGCAAAAATAAAATAAACTTTGAACAAAAACATGAAATTAAGACCTTTTCGCGACTGGTACGACCAGCGGTGAGAACAGGTCGACTTGGAAGGTTTCCCCCCAAAGGCTCAAATCGTAGACAAGCCCGTAATGAAACTAATATTATCTATTTACTGGCTACGGTGGGAGCGTATCCTCATCGGAGCATTCGGGACATAGCTAGAGATACCCACTTATGCATTGGAACGGTGTGGGCCATTCTAAAACAACACCGTATGAGGCCGTACCACATTTCACTTCATCAGGCTCTAACTCCCCAAGATGCTGAGAGACTGAGGCTAAGGTTCTGTCATTAAGTGGGTATCCCTGGCTATGTCTCGAATGCTCCGATGAGGATACGCTTCCACCGTAGCCAGTACATAAATGATATTAGTTTCATCACGGGCTTGTCGACGATTTGAGCCTCTCGGGGTAAACCTTCCAAGTCGACCTGTTCTCACCGCTCGTCGTACCAGTCGCGGGAAGGGCTTAATTTCATATTTTTGTTCAAAGTATTTTTGCAATACCAGTTTCAGACTGCTTATTTTGTTAAAATGATTTTTCGCGATTTCAAAATTTGATTTTCTATCGAAATCCGTCGTAAAAAAATACCACATCCCATTGGGAATTCAAAAGTTAGGGTCGCTGCAGAAGAACTGGAGAAGGTTGGAGGACAGACTATAACCTGGAATGAAACTTTATTTGACACATTTAATACCCAGAGAGTTTCGTTTCAAAATTTCAAAAACTGTCGAAAGAAAAGGGGTTGGCCATCGAATATTGAACACCCTGTATAAAGACCTTGAAGGCAACACATAAAGAATATTGAATTAAAAATAAAATTTAAAAATATTAAATTGAATACTTTTTTTTTAATATAAAAATATATTATAATTAAAAATTCTTTATAATTGCTGTGCATCAATGTCTGCATACCTGAACAACCTACATTTTTGGTACTTATTTGAAATACAATTATTTATAAAACTTTATATTTTACAAATTTAATTCATAACCTTAATAAAACACTGTGGTGATTGGTGATATCTTTTCCTTTGGTTTTCTTGTTACTACCTCTTTGTAATATTATTGTCATATGTTTATTATCATTAACTAACTAATATAGTGTGTGTTGTTGCTTAACCTTGTCATACTGGTTCAACACATTTATGAATTATTCAGTTTGCTGTTTTTATTTAATCTTATTTAAGACCACTATACTCGTGACCCCGAGAAGACCAGTTAAAGCCTTCTGTTGGTGAGAACATTTTTTTCTATTATTTTGATATGAGCACACCGACAGATGAAGAATTTCTGTCCCTTCAGAGGCAATTGATGGCACTAGAGTTAAAGCTAAACGCGGCCCCAATACCCAAAATTAATCACGTCAGCGTAAAATTACCCCCTTTTTGGGCCCCGGACCCAACTTTATGGTTCAATCAGCTTGAGGCCCAGTTCGAACTCGCCCACGTGACAGTAGACAAAACTAAATAAACCATCTATTATCAGCACTGGGCAGCAACATGCTGACCGTTGTTGCCGATGTTATTAAGCGAGACCCCCCTCCGTCTTATAACGAACCTAAAAAAGCCATAGTCTCCCGTTGCAGCGATTCTAAAGAACAACGCTTGCGAAAACTATCCGGCCTCGAGTTAGGAGATTTAAAACCTTCTATATTACTAAGGAATATGAAATCCTTAGCCTCTCCCAATACGGGCGAGGATATTATGAAGCAGCTATGGATCCAGAGGCTACCCGTAACTCTTGATGAATTAGCTACAACCGCGGATAAAATTTTAGATGTATCTCAACCTCAGCCATCCGTATCCAATGTAGAACTACAAAATCAAAGCTACCCTATTTACACAGAAATCACGGCACTAACACAAGAAATTCGAAACCTCACTAGATACCACCGCTCTCGCTCCTCTTCTAGATCTCGCCGGCGTTCTCCCCCCTTACGTCAGATACCGTCGGAGGACGGCTTTTATTGGTACCATTCCTCTTTCGGAGACAGGGCACGGAGATGTGTAGCTCCCTGCAAGTACATTCCAAAAAACTAAATAGCCAGGGGTCAGCGGCGACCTGTTCCTGCCACGGCCCTAATTGTCTCCTTTTCTTAACTGATACGACGACAAAACTTCGTTTTCTCATTGATACAGGAGCGGACGTCTCTCTCTTGCCTCCGAGATCTTCGGATCGCTTGAACCCTCTTCAACAACACCTTTATGCAGCTAGCGACTCCCGTATCAATTTCTACGGCAAACGAAAGTTGACGCTCACATTCGGTCCCGAAAAGCATTTCACCTACACTTTCCTTTTAGCCGATGTCCAGCAGCCGATTATCGGGTCGGACTTTTTAATTCAGTTAGACGGAACTTCTTCCCGTCGTACTCCTCGGCCTTCGGACAGCCATCAAAAGTGATCATAATGCCTCTCCAGCCGAGCTTGTTTACGGATCTTGGCTGCGACTACCAGGCGACATCCATAGCCAACTGGCACCGAACAAGGTGGAACCTCCTGACACCTACGCTCAACAGTTAGGACGGAGGATGAGATCACTACGGCCTTCTGCCCCGACCTGGCACACCCAATCAACAGTGTTCGCTCATCCAGACCTCAACGGTTGTAGCCACGTATTCTTACGAGATGATCAGGTTAGACCCCCCTAACTCCTCCATATACAGGCCCTCATCTGGTTATATCCAGGGACGCCAAAACATTTATCATCAGCAAAAACGGCCGGAACATAGTCGTTTCAAGAGATCGAGTGAAACCTGCCCATATACTCTCGGAAAAGCCTAACAGCCCTTCGCTACCTTCAAGCATTATGAGAACACAGGCAACGGACAGCAACAATTCAAAAAATCCAATACGTCAAAAGAAGCGCGTCACCTTCTACCTTCGAAGCGGACGTACCACAAGTGTACCTAAACGATATCGTTGACACTGGGGGGAGAGTGTGTGGTGATATCTTTTCCTTTGATTTTCTTGTTACTACCTCTTTGTAATATTATTGCCATATGTTTATCATCATTAATTAACTAATATAATGTGTGTTGTTGTTTAACCTTGTCATACTAGTTCAACACGTTTATGTATTATTAAGTTTGCTGTTTTTATTTAGACTTATTTAAGACCACTGTAACACATATGCCCATATGAATAGTTAAATTGCATGATCAGCGAGAAGATATACAATAGAGCAGTCACGAGTGGAGTGGGGGTGAGATTCGTTCCCCCTCCACTATACTACCCTAACCTCAAAAGTTACAACTAAAGTTACAAGTGTTTGCTTTTAATTTCTTATTTTTTACGTAAACCTATTCTCGTTAAGTTTTATTTTGTTTATAAATTCATTCTACATTAAGTATGCATTTTTGTGCTGCAATTGGATGTAAGAACAACAAGACTGGGACTAAAAATGATAAGCAGCTTAGCTTTTATAGATAAGTAACTAACGCCAAATTCTTTCATTGTACCGAGTCAAATAGTTCGTGATGGTGTTAAATGCAATTACTTTTTTATTATTATTAACTCCACGTCAATAGTATCACAATACTTTGAAATATTTGAATTTTTATTAGTAATTATAACTTTTATATTCAATAAAAATCCGTTTTATTAACAAAGTTAAAGTAAAAAATGATACACTGTGTTTGAAGGAATTTTATTACCTATACCTGCATCAGCAGCAGTCTAAAATAATGTTAGTGAGTTGGGAACTGGGCTAACCCTGGGTTGTATAGTGGTGGGGGAATACTGCCTGTAGCCCCGCCATATTTCAATAGCAGCTCTATTTGTATATCTCCTCGCTGTTCATGATTATATCAGTTTTTTAAAGCACTCAGTGTTGCCAGGTTCCTACACGTTTTTACTGGTACTCAGTGTTACTATTGTAAAATTGTTTTGTATTAAAATTCGTCAGGAATTTTATGAAGAATGACCCGGAAAACCTGGAATCATGCTGATTTTTTTTTTTTTTGCCTAACTTGGTGGCCACCCTGTTTCCAGGAGCAGGGAACCTGCTTCCTGGACTACATGGATACAAATTACACAAAATATAATACTACATAAATAAATAAACATACTTATATGTAAAAATGTATACATTTCTTACATTCTTTAACCACACCTATCTTCTCACACACTTCGAACGGTACAAGATGTAAACCCACAACTCTTAAGCCATTTTGATAAGATCTAAAACTTGAAATACTCCAGCCATAAGCATAACATTCTTTTCTCTCTTCTGAATATATGTCGAGCTGGTACGATGTTTCCGGGAGGGTTCCCATCGGCAGGCTAGCAGGTCTCGTGTTTAAGCCGACAGACAGCTTATCTTTTATGGCAATGGCACCGAAATCATAAAACAATTCCTTAGAATTATTAAAATTTGGGTGAATGAAAAATTTGAGCACCTTTGTAATTTTACCTTTTTCAGCAAATTTGCTTCCAGTGCTAACTATATAATCTTCTGGTGGATACAATTCAGATCTGTCTGTAAAACCTGAAATTTTAAAGTTCATTACTAAACTTTGTTTGAATAACATTAATGACAATGATTGAAAAAGAAAATTAAAGTTCGTTACACAGGAAAGGGATTAATTTAAAATACATGAGATAGCAATGACTCTTTGTACCTGTTACACATCAGTAACTACGACGGGGAAGTGAGTGCGATACAGGAGGCTGTCACCAAATTAATCACCATTAACATGCACCCACATAATGTTGTATTTTTGGTTGATTCCCAAACAGCTATACTGGCACTAAGCACCAATAGTCCTACCGACTGCTTACGAACTGTTAAATGTCGCAAGGCACTAGAACAGCTCATCAAGATTGGATGGAACACTGTGCTGCAGTGGATCCCCAGCCATGTAGGAATAACTTGAAATGACAAGGCCGATGACCTTGCCAAAAAAAGTGCTAAATCTGTCCAGCCCTCAGTTTTCACGACCTTAAGTGCAGCAAAGAACATAATCAACAGCACCATCGATACCTATATGTACAATCGCATGAAGGAACTGAGTGAAAATAAAAAGTTGGAATACCTAGTAACTCATGGGCCGACCGGTGTAGAGCTAGAACGAGCCCAAGCTGTTGCACTCTTCAGACTTACTACTGGACACGACTATCTACAGGATCATCTTCACCGAATTGAAGTCGCAGACAGTAAAATCTGCCCCATTTGCAACCTAGACAAGAGGGATAGCGATCACCTGAAGACCTGTCCAGAACTTGCTGACGCTCCACCAGATTCTGCCACACGTTACTGGGAGGCTAGACGTCGAATGGCCGAGAGGCTAAAGACTGGCGTTGGATTTAAAAAAAAAAACTTGGGTACAAGCTGTTATTGGGAACATACTTTTACACAACTATTTAATAAAACAATACTCAAAAAATGAAGATATATAAAAAAATAAAAACTTATAGGTACCACAAGCTACAAGCTCTTGATAAAATTATCTAATTTTAAAAATAAAAGAACATATTGATAAGGTATGGGTTGACTGTTAAGTATTTATAGATGTAGATTGTTGGATATGCAGTCATAGATACACAGAAATTAAAATATTATTTTTAATTGCTGTGCATCTATGACTGCATATCCCAACAATCGACATCTCTGAAAGAACATAGTTGTAGGAACATGGAGATAAAAACCACAGTAAAAATATTGAATGTAACGACAAAACGAAAACTAAAATGTGGGTGTTGTTGTTAGGTCATAATTAAAACGGTAAATTTAATTATCATTACTACACTGACCTCGAATTACCTGTTTAAAAGGAAGAAATAGGACCTCAAAACAATTTTCGTAGTATATATTTTATCCCTATACATACAAAATATTTGAAGAATCTTCGCCCCCCCCCCTAGCCCAAAGGAAAGATATAATCTACCAACAGTAGGGAGAAATCCCTAAGCATGGTAACACTGCACTACGCACTATCCCAGCGATATTGGTCGCTTAGCAACGAGTCAAAGCTTCTAGGCGATTCTATTTTGCATAGCAACGCCAGATGTTGCTAATGTCGTTACAATATTTATGATTATTTAATATATAAGTACATACCGCTCATCACTGGCGCAACCAAGGGGGGGGGCTTGGGGGCTGAAGCTCCCCCCCTCCCCCAGACGACCGAAACCACTAACAATATAAGCCATAACACATAAGCCAAAGTTACTTCCATCGCGTTTTAATGCTTTCAACTAAGGCACTGATGAAAACCCATTGACGAGAATTGAAAAAGAAAGCGCTTTGATTTTCATTTATATCGAACGTCACCCATTCCTTATTTTAGTTTAACTAGAACATAAAAAAAAATACCTTCATATACATATATATAAACCAAGCCCCCCCAGATAGCAATCCTGGTTGCGCCACTAACTATATATTAATGCGATCAAATTACCCCTCCTCTCCTACGGTCCAGTCGGAAACGACCCACCTATTAGTTCCATTATGCATTACAGCCTATGTAGGGAGCGCTTTGTGCTGTACTGTCAGGGGACTTCCTTTCCAGCCATAGTGAAGAAGCCGCCTCGTTTATAACGCTCAGGTATGTACTGTCTGTTACCTACAAGTCTTTGGTCGGATTTGACCGGACCGTAGGAAAAACGTGTTGGGTCGGATTCGACTTGATGCACTAGATATTCCAATGAATTTCATCCCTCTCCAAGTGATATTTATCTTTACAATCCTTTCTTTTAGTTCTCCATGTAACCTTTTCACTTAGGTGCATGTAATAACAATTAGGAACCCTTAATTTATTTTTAGAAAAATGGCGTTTAGCAAATTCTTTTCCTACCCCTGAAGAAATTTTTAAAGAATTTCAATTACAATGTCTTGAGAAAAGTAATGTGGTTAAAGTGCTCCGAACTTGAACGGCTTTATGTTGGGCAAGGATCTGGAAACCATTTGGACAGATAAGCCAGTACGTTCTAAATTAGCAAGAGTACCTGCCACCAACGTAATTAGAGGAAACCCAGGAACAACAGGTGAGGCATAAGGTAAAACGGACCCGTTGGAACTGTTTTCTCTGTTTAAAACAGACGAAATGATCGGAGAAATTGTTCGGCACACCAATGAGGAAATAGATCGATCACGCTGCAAATATACTTTTTGCATAATCATAATGAGTAAACAAAACGTTTATACAGTAATTTCGGCAGTGATGAATCTATTTCACATTGCCTCTTTGGTTGTCGTGGTAGCTGATAACATATAGTGATGGGTCGTTCTGGGTGGAACGAAACTTGGAACTGCTCTTTCGTTCCAGGTGGAATAAAATTAAAATTTATAATTATAGAATAGAAGGAGAGACAGCCCGAAGACACAACAAGGGGTGGAACGAAACAGCATTGTAATTAGGTAAGTAGGTCAGTCAGACTGTCGTGCAACGAAAAGTGAAGCAGACCGTAAAATCTCATTCTACTATTAAGTCGGGACTGCCCTTCACTAATAACATATAACCTCCAACAGTCAGTGTTGCCCTGCTAGAAACGGACAATATATAGAAAATGAGAAAAATGTTACTTTAAATATTATTTCCTGTCCGAAATACCGTGAAAACTGATGATAAAAAATCATGATGTGAATTATAAAAAACAAAAGTGCGGCTGTGTCATGACACGGCCGTGTGTTGTACGTGAATACGTTTATGTAATGAGTTACATTTTTTAAATAAAATATTTTTATTTATGTATTTAGGATAAAAGGAAGGAAACAAATCATCATTGTGTTACAATATAGCTTTAGTGATCATAGGTGATGTGATACGAGAGTAACGTACGACACAAATGGCTTACAAGATACATCGAGATTTCTGGTAAACATTAAATCAATACATCTATTAACTGACGTTGTTTGAGAAGTTTCAATATAAGAGAAATTGAACTCGCTAAGCATGAAATCGAGCAATGAGCGGTTTTGTGAGACATCAACATTAAAGTCTCCACTATCATAACTGCTGTAGTAAGATCAGGCTCGTGATCGGTTATAATTTTAGCGATGTTTTTGGTATACTTCAACAATGATCGTAACATAAAGAGCCCTACAGTATCCTTTAATGATATTCCACTAATTCCTGTTGAACAGATCCGCTACCTAGGACTCCAATTGGACAAACGACTAACTTGGAATCCACATACAAGACTAAAACGACAAGAAACAGCCCGTCGTTACAGACTACTTCAACATTTACTAGACAAACGTTCAAAGCTCCCAATTAATTACAAAAGACTCATTTACATGACTGTGATTAGACCTATTTGGACGTACGGAGTTGAGCTTTGGGGCTCTACTAAACCATCCAATTCATCTCGTATCCAATCCTTACAATCCAAAATCCTTCGAAAAATCCTCAATGCTCCTTACTATGTGACCAATAAACTTATCCATAAAGATCTTAATGTTCCATTTGTTTCTGATTTAGCCCAAACCAGATACCTATCCTTCCATAGTAAGCTCCATAACCACTCCAATCCACTAGTCTCCCAACTTGCTTCCTCCTCCATCCCTGATAATCCTCCGAGGCGTCTGAAAAGAAGATGGCCTAGAGACCTTTTAGTGTAGATTTTATTGAAGTGCTACTAGTGAGTAGTTCTTCACAAGTTATTTGCATGCCATTGAATTCACTGTCAACACATTTACTTGTATATTATTTTGTAAGTTGTAAATATCAATAAATGAAAAAAAACAAAAAAAACATAAAGAGTTTAATTTCTGCTAACGATTTGTCCGTTATACACACACCCGAGTACGAATTTGAAGATGTCATTGGCCTTTAAGTATACTAGACGGACATTACCAGGTTTTGCATCTTTCATTTCCAAATAAATTTAAATGTTGTGATATATGGCGACTACACCGGCTTAGTGACTTAATGATGATGATACCGCTTCCGATGATGTAGCTGCAATTTGTCTGTTCTTAGCGTTATTACAATATGATCTCAGATTAAAGCTAGGCACATTCACTGGGATGGAATTTTCCATCCAAGTTTCGCTGATTGCTAAATAATCAGATCGGTTAAGATTGTATCGGTAGAGATGTCTTCTGAGTGCGCGGCCAAGCTTTGTGCATATTCGGTGGTAATAAGTATAAAACAAAGCTGATCTGGAACTTTTTCGTTCCCGGAATTGCTTGACTCGGTCATATGGTATTTTATTATTACCATTAGATTGTTCTTGAGAAGCCCTTTCCAACCGTATCTCTGTATTTGGTTTTGGCTTTTCGACGCGTATAGGCCAACTATATTTATTTTAGATATTTTATTATTCTAACACCTTATTATATTCACTGTCACTACTTTCAACTAATGTTTTATATACAAGGGATAGATTTGGACGACAGCTGACGATTAAAACTTAAACGAACATCGTTGCTTCTCCGAGTCAAAAGTTATACTAATTGCAAATCTGGATACTCAGCAAAATAATCTCAAAATTTTGGCGCTTCCCCCTCCACCACGCGCAATTCTTCACCTTTCTCGCTTATCGTAATGAATTCTTTGATCCTTTAGCTATCCAGTGGTATAATTTAATTTTTGGATTTATATGATAGCATGTAGAAAAAAAAAAAAATAAAAAAAAAAAAAAAAAAAAAAAAAAAAAATTCAATACAAACGCCAAACTGCATCCCCCGATTTCGTAATCATTAATAACATTAAGAATTTGTTTTTTCATTATTGCCCTATATTTAATATTAGCAAATTTAACGTCAAGCGTAATTGAAGACGTATTTACGTCAAAAAGCATACCAGCTATCCAGTGGTATAATTTAATTTTGGATGTAGAAGATAGATTCGAAACTACAACGCCAAACTGCATCCCCCGATTTCGTAATCATTAAGTTATTTGTATTGCCCTCATATGGTAGCAAATTTAACGTAATTGAAGACGTATTTACGTCAAAAAGCATACCAGAAATAACAATTAGAAATATTGACAGTGTCTATGATTAGTAATATTGTTGGTATAACTGATTGGACTAATAATCACTTACTTTCTGTAATACAATGGCCAGCTGTCAATAAAATATTTCTTGATACAATGACTGCTCCACAAACATGTATTCTAATATCATTATTGGTCCGCTGCAAGGAAGCCATGTACGGTATGTGTGCGTTATGCACCTTCTGCCCTCCTACGATCCGGGCGCCTTGCCTTGTACTTCTTACTGTACACAACATTGATAATATATAAATCACCTGTACAAACATTATCAGAGGATCAGCATAACCTCAAAACTGTCACTAGTGATTTAGACAAACATCTGTTTACCAATGTTTTAGCCTACTTCCAATATAAAAGGATAAACCACTTTTCGTTTGTGGCCGCTAACCAGGAAAACTACAGAACCGATCTTTTGACTACAGATTTTGACTACAAATCGCCTTCATAGTTCAAAGAAGGTTTACCATTAATACAATCAATAATATTAAATAAATTGTTTAAAAAAATAATTTTTAGAAAAAAAAAGCAAAACCGACTTTAAGATTAAACCTATATATACAAACTTCAACTAAAACATAAAAAATAATATTTTAATTACTTCGAAACAAAAAGCATTAAATGACAATCAACGAAACTATTGATACTCATATACCTATTCACAATTTATCAGTTATTATTGGAGTCTGTGCCAGCCAAGAAGGGCAGTTTAATCCTGCTTTTGAAACAAACTTGTGAATGGCAGGAGACAGCGGTGTGGCGGTGATGAAATAGTGGAAGCATCTTTACAATTAAAGATTCTTTCTTTCGAATTCTGTTTGTTTTATTTGTTGGCACCGACTCCAAAAAAAAACACTTCTTACTCCTTTCTCCAATTTGTAAATCAGTTTTAACTTTTCGTTATTTAAAAGAATTTTCAGTAGCCATTGTAAAATCACTTGATTAAATAACCAATAAGTGACTGGTGTAACTGTGAACGGAAAAGGGTAACAATGGCGGGAAACAGGAAAACAAATTACCCATAAAATTCTTTTAATTTGAGTTCGAGTTATAAATGACTTCTAATAGTTCGATTGATAGAGGTGGTCCTAGAAGTCCTCTCTTTTGACTCAAATTGTCAGTTCGACTTATTTACACAATTTTCACGTTTTTCCCCCCCTTAAATCGTCTTATTGAGGTGAAATTTACTTGTAATGTACTTCCGACAGTAGATTTAGTTCGACTTATTTAAGAATTCGGCTTATCGAAGTAAAACAAAACGAGAGTTGATTGTATATGTAAATTATTTTTGTTAATAATTTAGATTTAGTTACCATGGAGCTTTTAGATTACCATAATTATAAATGCGTTTATAGTGGAAGGTTATATAACACTGATTTTTTAAAACTGTTTTTTTGATTTTTCTTAAAAAGTGCTGAGTTTATTTCAAAATATTTTTTATGGGGCCACCTCTGAAGTATTCCCTACCGACCTAAAAAAGAATCATCAAAATTGATTTAGAATTGACCGAGTAATGACGTAACATACACACACAAAAAAATACAGAGAGAAGCTCCTCTTTTTTTAAATCGGTTAAAAAAAGTGATAATCATTTGGTACGTCACACAGTTCTTAGAATATAGGGTGGGGGTAGAAAAAATTTGCAAACCCTATAAAAATTTTACAGAAAACGTTCCTATATGGCTGATTCTCAAAAAAACAGGCAAATTTGAGTCCCCCACCCATTAAAACTCAATGAAATAAACCTTATTGAAAATATTATTTCCAAATCTATTCATGCTATATGAATTAATTAAACCTAATTAATTAAACCTAGAAGATGTTTTAAAGAGACTACAGGGCGCTAACCTTACTCTAAATGTGAAGAAGTGTCAACTCATTATGACCAGTCAACTCAGCTATCTTGGTCACGTTATCAGCGGAGAAGGAATAGCTGTAGACCCAGCCAAGGTCCAAGTTACTGAGAAATAGCCTATACCCTCCGACAAGCACCAATTACGCAGCTTCCTCGGTCTCTGTTCTTATTACCGACGATACGTAAAGAATTTTGGAGACATAGCTAAGCCAATGACGCGAATGACCGAAGAAGGGCGATCCTTTCATTGGGACAAAGAATGTCAGCTGGCTTTCGATCGAAGAAACGATTGACGACTGCTCCGATTTTAGGCTACCCACTTCCCGATGGAAAGTTCATCCTTGAGTTCTTTATGGATAAGTTTATTGGTGACAAAGTAAGGTGCATTGAGGATTTTTCGAAGGATTTTGGATTGTAAGGATTGGATAAGAGATGAATTGGATGGTTTAGTCGAACCCCAAAGCTCTATTAGTCTTTTATAATTAATTGGGAGCTTTGAACGTTTGTCTAGTAAATGTTGAAGTAGTCTGTAACGACGAGCAGCTTCTTGTCGTTTTAGTCTTGTATGTGGATAACATTATCAACATTTAAATTTAGAATTTTTTTAGTTAGAAATATGCCTGTAGTTTGAGAATCACCTATAAACATAGGTCTGGAAATGCACCCATAAAAAGTTGTGGCAAGCTAATAGTAAAAAAGAGAGTTTTTTAAACAAACATATCTTTGTATCGTAGCAAAATAGAATTTTTTGTTCCAAATTTTTAATATGAACTTAGATGTTGTGTTTCGTGCAACAGGATATGTTCGATTTAATGACAAAGATAGATAGTTTATTTTTTTATTTTTATTTTATTTATTTATTTTTTTTTTTTTTTTTTTTTTTTTTTTTTTATTTTTTTTTTTTTTTTTTTTTAAAAGCAGGCCACTACTCAGATCAGCCTGTACCATCATTATATTATCGCTTAGAATTGAGGCGATAGTGCTCATCATCGGAAGGAAGGCTTATGTTTTCAGTGTTGATCTATTTTGGAATTCCCCCAAAAAATTAAATACTTAGACATGGCGTTTGTTTAAGACAAAATGTTGGTAACACTACCATCTACCATTGTGAACAACATTTCAAAACTAACGATGTAAATTTTGTCGCTTTCAAATTTAATTTAGCGGGCTTTGGAGAGCGGCAAATTGTATCTTTCATTGCATTTTTCTCGACACGCACTAGGTCTGCAGTTGCTTTTTGGAAAATTAATTTTATAAGTCTGCAGTATAAGGTCGACGATGAACGTAGATTCAACCCATAGGTAAGTCTTTTCCATTTCTCACATCTACCAAATTTCAGAAGTTCAACAGCGAGATAAATAAAGGCCAATAAAAGGTAGATGTAAGCCGCCATCTAGAATTCCTAGAAGGTTGAGTCAAGCCGTTCCGCACATGTCAGCCTCACTAGCGCTATCTATTTCGAAGGAGCGGAAAGAAACATAATCGCTCCTCAGACTGCTGTTAGATCCCGACTAGAAAAGTGGTTATAAGTCAGCTCCCGTAAGAGGCGGTTATTCCCTAAAAGAAGCTGATCTCAAGATACATTTTGAAGATATTAAGGATTGCAACTGTTTGCAATAGAAGGTATTTACCCAAGAAAATTACACCGTACGTGGAAGTCAAATGATTCAATCAATAAACTTAGTTTTCTTATATTATAAAAAATCAGCTGAATTGACAACAAAATTTATATAATCTTACAATTAGTTAAATTTGTTCATTAATTGTAAATTCTAAATTCTCTTTAATTTTATGGTTATATTACCTCTTTGGCAGGTAATCGATTGATGTGACAGATTACTTAAAACACGTGGTATACTTATTATTTTTTAGAATTATTATTAAATGAGAGAAACAATTTGTTATATTTACAATTAAATCGAATAAACAATTACACATTTTTTAGGGAGAACTATAACTAATAGAAAAAAAAGAAGAAAGAAAATGAATATTTTAAAACTACTACAATACAATTAATGGAATTAATATAAATAACGCTTATTTCTACTTACTATAATTATTGGTGTGCTCACCCTAGAGCTATCTGACACCCCACCAGTCATTTCACCCGAGGTCGCTCCGACTGCATTGTTGCGTTGATCCTGCCGCTCTAGGTCTCCCCCCCCCCCTCCATCGCCCTACCACCCCGCGCATTGGCATCTTCTAAATAAATCGCTTTCTTTTCTACCGACAGAGCTAGGCTTATTCTTGAGAATTGAACCACAAAAGGTATTACAGCTCCCAAACATTCACTATAGATGCCCTTAACCAATCTATGTCAATGGTCTTAACTATAAATGTGAAATTTTATCAAAGGGCCCTGAAGTTGCAGACTTCGATTTATCCACAATGAACCTAACTGCAAGATTTTAATATAAATTAAATCAACAAGACAGATTTAATTTTCTCGAGCAAAGCAAGACGCTGTCGGTATGTACGTTCCTTGACCCCCGCTATAAAAATTTTGTTTTAAAGAGTGAGAACCAAGCTGGACATACCAAAAGTCTTGTAATGGTTAGGCTGCTTTGATTAGTGTTGTAACATCAGTGTCGTGCGGGAGGATCTTTTGGAAAGCAGCGATGGTTTTGAGCAATCGTCGCACTGCCTTTCCGCTGGTAAAACTAAAAAAACTTACATTTTTTAATGTTATAATTTTCAATAATAAATCTGTTAATCATTTCAATTTGATTTTCATATTTTGTTTTTCCTAATAAAAAAAAATGTTATTATAGCCTAAGTAAACAACTTGGTCGCCGCATCCTCTCACGTCAAACGAAGCTGCACTTATATAGAAGCATACTACGCCCAGTTCTAACATACGGCTCAGAGACCTGGATCACAACCAAGAGTAGTGAACAAAATCTCCTTGTTTTTGAGCGGAAAATCCTCCGTAGGATATTTGGAGGAGTTTTGGTGGACGGAACCTGGAGGAGACGCACAAACCAGGAGGTATACGGTTCATTTGTGGAACAGAATGTCCTTCAGGTCATCAAACTGGCCCGATTAAGGTGGGCGGGACATGTGGCTCGCATGGGAGAAGAAGAAGTACCTGGGAGGCTATTGAAGGAACCGCTTCATGGAACAAGAAGAGAGGAAGGCCGAGATGCAGGTGGAAGGATGGAGTTGCGACTGACGCTTGGAGCATCCTGGGATTGCGCAACTGGATGGTGGCTGCACAAAACCGTGACGAATGGCGGAAGTTGCTGGCGGAGGCCTGGACCCGGCAACGGGTTGTAGCGCCGAGATAGATAGATGGAATAAAAAAAAAAATCTTGATTGAATAAAACTATTTTAAAAGTATGCATTTTTTTAAATAACTATTTTCAGCTATTTAAACCTTCCAAATATTAGAGTACAAATAAAATAGTAGGAGAGACAGCCCGAAGTCACAACAAGAGATGGAACGAAACTGCATGGTAAGTAGGTAAGTAGGTTATAACTGACGTGGAACGAAAAGTGGAACGGAACGTAAAACCTCATTCCACTGTTAAGTCGGAACGGCCCTTCACAAGTCTTTGTAGAGCTGTAAAGGTCCGTTTATGTTGGAGCTGCGATAAGCGAGGAAAGCGGCGAAACTAGCGGAGCTTAAATATATAGCTTAAACCACTTCTATTCTACAGTGGCATTAAGAAATTAAATAGTAAATATAGTTTACACCGAGTGAGTATATAATGAGTGATTGTAATGAGGGAGAGATGCTTTTGTCGTCAAGTGCTGTAAAATATTAGGTTGCTGCAGTCGTGCGGAAAGAGCGCGAATTTGCAGCCCACCCTATTAATAAGGCAAGGTTTACATTTGGGAAATTCCACCATCTTCATAAAGATTTAAGGCAACATCCCAGAAAATTAAGTGAGTATATGCGAATGAAAATCGAAACTTTAGACTATATATTACCAAAAATTTCGGATAAAATGCAGAAAAATGGTATAATTGCCACAGTAGACCTATTTTAGAAGAAGAGCACCTTAATGATAACAATCAGGTAAGTAAAAACTTCTTTTTTTTTTCAAAGTTTCTTTATCTATTACAATATTTTTTACAAAATTTTAATGAAATAGCTTCCCAAATTTAATGGAATGATTAGAGAATAAAAGTCCCAAAGCGGTGCCCTAACAAAAATTTCACTTGTTAATAACTCAACATTCATACTCGATAAGAGCTGAGAAAACGGGAGAGGTGATTATCGACCCTATTATCGTTAGTCGCCACCAGCGAGGAGATATACAAATAGAGCTGCTATTGAGATAGGGCGGAACTACAGGCAGGTGGGACTAGTATTCCCCCATCACTATACAACCCAGGGTTAGCCCAGTTCCCAACTCACCAACATTATTTTAGACTGCTGCTGATGCAGGTGTAGGTAATAAAATTCCTTCAAACACAGTGTATCATTTTTTACTTAAACTTTGTTAATATAAAGGATTTTTATTAAATAAAAGTTACAATTAATAATAAAAATTCAAATATTTCAAAGTATTGCGATACTTTTGACGTGGAGTTTATTATGAAAAAATAACTGCATTTAACACCATCGTGAACTAAATTTGATAACGAAAGAATTTTGCGTTAGGTACTTACCTATGAAAGCTAAGCTGCTTATCATTTTTAGCCCCAGTCTTGTTGTTCTTACATCCAATTTCAGCACAAAAAGGCATACTTAATGTGGAATGGATTTATAAACAAAATAAAAACTCAACGAGAATAGGTTTACGAAAAAAAAAAAAAATATTAAAAGCAAACACTTGTAACATTAGTTGTAACTTTTGAGGTTAGGGTAGCATAGTGGAGGGGGGACGAATCCCATCCCCACTCCATTCGTGACTGCTCTATTGAATATCTCCTCGCTGGTCGCCACTCTACTCGCAGCTCCAATATAAACACAACAGCGACAAACATAGGAAGGTTTTCACAGCTCCGCTAGTATCGCCGCTCTCCTCGCTTATCACAGCTCCAACATAAACGGACCCTAACAGTTCGCTATTTTTCCGTCGCCGCCACTGACCATCCTTACGCACTGCCCCCATAATTCTTCTAAGGATCCCTCTTTCAAACCTATCAATTAGGTTAATATTTTTCTTGTTGAAGGTCCATGTCTCTCCACCGTGTGTGACTACGGGTGTTATTGTGGATCTTGTACAGCACAAACTTAGTGGAAAGCGTAACAAGTTTGCTTCTGATTATCCTCGAAATGGAGAAACAAGATCTATTCCCAGCTGATAATATGTTTCTAACCTCTTCTTCCTGTTCCAGGAATTAATTAAATTGTTTTGTAATTAACTTTTTGTATTGTGTATAATAAGAGCAACGTTACTAAACTAGACCTATATGCTATTTTTATTATTATTATTATTAAACACTGTATTGTTTCACCATGTAATGTAATCAGTTAAGCACAGAATGAAGAAAGCGTTTAATATAAAAATGATAATATTTTTACGAGATGAAATTAACAGATTTGATATAGCTAAAGATCTGGAAATAAGAGGGATCCGGAATACAACTTCTTCTAGCCATATCCTCGCCACGTCCGTCCTAGAAAAGATGGCCGGATTTCCAGGGCGGCCGCACCCCTCTCCCCAGGACACCAGGCCCCAGACGACACCATCGATAACCAAAGGCCCTCCGGAGTCACCCTGGCATGCGTCTCGTACACCCCAGGTTTCTAGAGTGCAGAACTGATTGCTACTCTGAATTCTCCCCACTGCAACATCAATATCAAAATAGAATAGAATGGAATAATTTTATTGCCTAAGCTTTTGCTTTTACAATAGAGAATAGCATAATATATAGGGTGTCCCGATCTTAAATGGAAAAACTTCAGGAACTTATAGGGGACCGAAAAACTAATACAAAAAGTCCTTTAGAGATTTGCTTGTTTCTGTTTAGTTTTAGAGAAAATCGCAAAAACAGAAACATAACAAAAATGTAACAGGTAGCGATTATCCCCTTTCAAAGTTCGTCAGACTAGGCAGTGAGATATGTAAACACTTAATGTTATCCTTTACATTCTTTTATTTATTTACATTTTGGCTTCCTTCTAGGATTATAATTCCTAAATCAGTCTTTAGTCAGTTACTCAGATATTTTTGTGTGAATAGCATCAGCCACAATGCCGCATACATATTCTAATGTTGAATATGCTGATATGATTTTTGTGTATGGTTTCTGCAACGGTAATGCTTTAAAAGCGGTGCGGAAGTATGTGCGCCGATTTCCAAATAGAAGAGTGCCTAATCGACGAGTCTTTTCGTTAACTTTTAATAGACTACGAGAGACTGGGTCATTCTTAATACGTAATGAAGGCGATCAATTCCAGACAGCAATAACAATCCTGAGACTATCATCCGAAGAGCATCTGCTGCATTAGCAATATCGCGGCAAGCAATATGGCGAACTTTGAAAGGTGATAATCGCTACCCATACCATCTTCAAAAATTTCAGAATTTATTACCTCAAGATTATGTCAAGAGATTGAATTTTAGTTACTGGTTTAACTTCGTCGTAAACCTACGACCTCCTGCCCTATAGTATCCTTTAATGATATTCCACCAATCCCTGTTGAACAGATCCGCTACCTAGGACTCCAATTGGACAAACGTCTAACTTGGAATCCACATACAAGACTAAAACGACAAGAAACTGCCCGTCGTTACAGACTACTTCAACATTTACAAGACAAACGTTCAAAGCTCCCAATTAATTACAAAAGACTCATATACATGACAGTGATTTGACCTATTTAGACGCACGGAGTTGAGCTTTGGTGCTCTACTAAACCATCCAATTCATTTCGTATCCAATCCTTACAATCCAAAATCCTTCGAAAAATCCTCAATCCTCCTTACTATGTGACCAATAAACTTATCCATAAAGAAGAGGAATTTTTAATCAAATAAATTATCACGTATGGGCTCTTGAAAATCCCAGAGCTATTAGAGAGAATATATTTCAGCATGAATTTGCTATTAACGTTTGGCTTGGAATTTGGAACGGATTACTGGTGGGACCATATTTTTTACCTGGAAGATTGAATGGTATCACATTTACACATTTTTTGGTGAACGACTTTTCTAATTATTTAGATGACATTCCCTTACAGCAGCGGATTGCAATGTGGTTCCAACTCGATGGATTTCCATCTCTCGATGGAGTTCCTTGGCCACCCAGATCACCTGATATGACACCCATGGATTTCTTCGTATGGGGAACCTTGAAGCAGAAAGTTTATTCGGTGTCAATCAACTCAAGAGAGCAATTAAGAGACCGAATCATAGATGCAGTGCACCAAATATCATCAGAACAATGTTTAGCTACAATTTATCAAGTGAGTGCTAGATGTAATGCTTGCATTGTTGCTAGAGGACAAAATTTTGAGCAATATTTACATCAAAATGAACATAACATAAATATAAATGTAAAGAAATAAGTATAAAAAAGAAAACTTGTTTTGTTTCTTTTTTTGCGATTTTCTCTATAACTAAGCAAAAACGAGCAAATCTCTAAAGGACTTTTTGTCTTAGATTTTTGGTCCCCTATAAGTTCCAGAAGTTTTGCCATTTAAATTCGGGACACCATGTATATCATTTTTATAAAGTATTTCACAATGGTACAATAATACAATAATCAGATTATTTTTTTTTTAATTTAAAATATAAGGAGAAAAAAATGTATCCTGCAAATAAATAATAATAAAGATTGTAAAAATAAAAAGTACAACCATTTGTTTAAATTGTTGTATGATATGATAGTAAGATACCGTAAGCTTTGCCATGTTTAATTTTTCCTTATAACTTTTACCTCAACCAATAGCGTTCAAATCTGTTTCAAACCCATTATAATTATGAGTCTAGATCTTTTGATTTAAAATTTATGCAATAATTACAATTTAATCATTAAATTAAATTTTAAAAATGTAGAAAAATAGCATTGGCAAAGTTACCTTACAAGAGGGCAACTTTGCCAAGTATGTAAAAAACACTAGAAAAATAGAGACGGCAACAGAGAAAAGGATAGTTTGAACTAATATGAAAACATTTTAACGAGAAAATGACATATTGATAAGGTATTAGATGACTGAGAAATATTTATAGATGTAGATTGTTGGGGTATGCAGTCATAGGTACACAGCAATTAAAAATAATATTTTAATTTATAATGCCGAGGTTTCGACTTGCATTGCAAGCCTTCATCAGGGTTTCAGAGAGCGTGGTAATCAGAAAATGATTTATGTAGAAAAGCTACAAATGTTAAATAAATAGGAGTTATGCCAAATAAATACTTGAAGGATTCTGTCTTTTATATATTTATAATTTGTTATTTTCACTTCTCTGAGAGAAAGTATATCAGGAATTAACTTTACTGGTGGTTTAGCATTATACTAATTCTTGATTTAATTAATAGTAATTCAAAACTGATTTAGTGACTTATATTTTAAAATTTTCTTATTTCCACTTCATTATTTTCTTATAAACAGAAATTAATATTACTTTGAACAGGGATTTAGTTTCTCCGTAAATGAAGGAGAATAACCTTTCCCCTCTAAAAGTAGCGACTAGAACATCAAAATAAATCGGAACAAGGTTAGAATCGATAAAAGGTATTCTGGGCGCGCGTAGGGGGTTGGTGTCAGCCATCCGAACCTTTACCAATAAAAAAAAAATTATTACCATACATCTGTCTATATTTGTTTTACGTGAGTGAATTACTTTAAAATATTTAGTAGCTATTTAGTATTTTATAATTATTACACTCATACTGAGACTATTTACAGTTTACGTAAATAAACAGGCGTCCCCGGAGTTCAGTAAATATAGGTAACCAGAACTAAATTATCTCTATAATCCCTTTAGTGCGCCTGCGCTCCCCACTCTTTCGCTTGTCAGTCAGTCTCCAGATATCTATATCAGAATAATGACACTTCACTTGTTTTTAAAGCAATTACCCATTGGTAGCACTTATGAAGATTCTACCAGGTATGCAAGTTTAAAATGTCGTTTATTTCTTAAAATATATACACAGTAAGTTAAAAAAAAGTATAATATATTTTATTCAAAGTACTGACCCTCGCTTTCTACACATTTTGTCCATCTCTCGGGCAATATATGGATACCATTCCAAAAGAATGCTTCATCTTTATTTGAAATCCATTCATCGAGCCATTTTCGTACGTTTTCGAAATTGTTGAAGTGTTGCTCCGCCAATGAGTGTCCCATCGATGAGAAGAGGTGATAATCAGAAGGCGCCAGGTCAGGTGAATACGGCGGGTGGGGTAGGAGTTCCCAACCAAGCGAAGAAATCGTTTCCTTAGTCAATCTGGCTGAATGTGCAGGAGCGTTATCATGCTGAAGAATGACTTTGGCGTGCCTGTGAGCCTATTCTGGGCGTTTTTCGATCAATGCGTGACTCAAATTGATCATTTGTTGTCGGTAGCGCTCGTTATTGACTGTTTCGCCGGGTTTGAGAAGCTCGTAGTAGACTACTCCCTTCTGATCCCACCACACACACAGCATTGTCTTCTTCCCAAAACGATCCGGTCTTGCACTCGATGTGGATGGTTGTCCTGGCGTTACCCATGATTTTTTTCGTTTGGGATTCTGAAAATAAATCCATTTTTCATCGCCAGTTACAACTCGATGCAAAAAACCCTTTCTTTCGTGGCGTAAAAGCAGCATTTCGCACACAGTTTTTCGTTTTTTTTTTTTCGTTTTTCCATCTGTCGTTCGTCCAATTCATGTGGAACCCATTTTCCAACCTTTTGAATCTTTCCCAAAGCTCTCAGGCGATCGCAAATGGCTTGCGTAGTGACATTCAACTGTTCTGCCATCATTTGTTGGGTTTGGGTATTGTCTTCGTCTAATAAAGATTGCAATTCGAAGTCCTCAAACTTTTTTGGTCGATTTTCTCGTTTTTGATCAGTAACATCAAAATCACCACGTTCTAAACTTTGAAACCAACGTTCACATGTCCTGACGGTTGGAGCAACATCGCCATAAGTCTCAACAAGAATTCGATGACATTCAGATGCCTTTTTCTTTTGATTAAATAAGAAAATCATGACATGCCGCAAATGCTCTTTATTTGGCTTAAAATTAGACATTTTTAACACCAAAGAAAGGTATGATACGTCCACGTAAACGACTTAAAAACAACTGACTTTTGTAAACAAATGACTAACAAACAAAATAGCGTTTAGAGATAAGCAAATCCTTCAATAGGCTAAGAGCGCATTCTATTGGAATTAAAACGACATTTTAAACTTGCATACCTGGTATATAATGAAGTATTGTATTAGAAGGTCCATCTCACAATCTCACAATGCCACAGTGTATGTCTTGCAACATGAGCATCCCACGGGATAATAAAAGTACCACAGTTTGCACTAAATGCCAACTGATTTACCACGATAAGTGCAGTGGTGATTCAGAACAGGAAATACAACATAAAAAGAAAAATTGGCTCTGTGCGTCGTCCATTAACACAGATAAAACTTTAAAGGGATGAAACATGGAAGAAAATATTATGGCGATTTTATCTGAGATCGGAAAAATGACTGAGGACATAAAAGAAATTAAAAACACCGTAGATAAGCAGGCCGACATATCATTTGAAACCTCTGAGAGGCTTAAATCGATGGAGGATCGAACAAAAAAATATGAGGAACTTATAGAAAAACTTCTTCAAAATAACAAAAATTTAAAGTCTCAAGTTCAAACTCTGAAGGCAAAAATTAACCAGATTTAGCAGAATTCCTTAGAGATTAGAGGGATTCCTCTAAAATCTAGGGAAACGCCAGACGGAGTTGTTTGCTCGGTGGGAGCGGCACTGGACATAAATCTCAGTGACGAGGATCTGGATATGGTTGAGAGGAGGAGGCAGAGAAGGGAAGATGCACGCCCTCCGCCGATCGCCGTGCGCTTTGTACGACAGTCGATCTGAGACGAGTTTATCCGTCTTCGGAAAGTGAAAAGGGACTTTACCACCAGACACCTCGGATGGGACGGCAACGATAGAATCTATATCGGGGAAGAGATGACTCCGGCCAGCAGGCAGCTTTACTGGCTAGCTAGGCAGGTGAAGGCAGCAAGGTGAAGTATGTCTGGTTGTGCGCCCGAGGAAGGGCCAGGTACCGCCCGAGGAAGGGCCAGGTATTTGTTGGGTTTGGGTATTGTCTTCGTCTAATAAAGATTGCAATTCGAAGTCCTCAAACTTTTTTTCTGGTCGATTTTTTCTCGTCGTTTTGATCAGTAACATCAAAATCACCACGTTTGAAACTTTGAAACCAACGTTCACATGTCCTGACGTTGGAGCAACATCGCCATAAGTCTCAACAAGAATTCGATGACATTCAGATGCCTTTTTCTTTTGATTAAAGAAAAAATCATGACATGCCGCAAATGCCTCTTTATTTGGCTTAAAATTAGACATTTTTAACACCAAGAAAGGTATGATACGTCCACGTAAACGACTTAAAAACAACTGGTAAACAAATGACTAACAAACAAAATAGCGTTTAGAGATAAGCAAATCCTTCAACAGACTAAGAGCGCATTCTATTGGAATTAAAACGACATTTTAAACTTGCATACCTGGTAGTATAATCAGCTATTTGAAGTCCGTTCTGTATCTGTCACTACGACGCGACAGCCAGTGATGACGGCCCAGCCTGTCGTGATTGTGATAATTTTGCCATAGCAACATATGTTAAATCCTTTAAAACGGAGGATTTGGAAATTTTTAAATGAGAGAAAAGAAACAGTTTCCTGCTCTTATTTTCAGTTTTTACTTATTTTCATTTATTTAGTTTTCTTTACTTCTTTATATTCATATTTCACTTTTATATTTCATTTTTATCTTCTTATATATCACACAAATTCAAGAGCTATCCGAACACATCTTCTCTCACTTTATACATAATATTTCATTTTAAGATTTTCAATTCCGTCTACTGTAACTTATATATATTTTTAATTATTGTTTGTTCATTTTTTATAAAACAAAAGGAGTTTACTCTTTTTCGATTTCTTATGATTTTCTTTTTTATACCATTTTTTATTTGTATTTATATTCTACATATTTTTAATTTATATTTATATTTGTTCTTTATTTGTCTTTATATAGCTATTGTTTCGCTATCTTAAGCATCCTTAAGCAAATATCCTATACCCATCCTTAAGCAAATATCCTGGCGAAATCTCGACTCATTATCTCCGGAAAGTATAAACCAGCTACTTGATAACCTCTCACATTCTATTGAACCTATCTTTTCTTCCTATTCCGTTGATAAGATGGTGGAATGCCTCTCATCAAATTTCCTTTCACTTCTCAATCACTTAGCTCCTCTTAAAATATCCATATTCCGGCGTCCCTCAGCTCCTTGGATTTCCCCAGCAATTAAAGAAATTATGAAGAGAAGAGATGCTGCCAGAAGACGTTTCAGGCGCACTCGGACACCTGGGGATTTTATTCCATGTTCAAACACCTTCGAAATCTCGCTCAATCTACTCTCAGCCGTGCTAAGGCACAATATTTCCGTAATATCATATCCCTGGCTCCAGATCCAAAGTGCAAGTGGAGAATCCTTAGAAAATTCTCTATTACCAGCTCCTCTTCTTGTTCCAATTTCCCAGTCACTCCCGACGATCTAAATTATTTCTTTGCAAATCCTTTTCCTGATAAACCTCAAACCATTTCCTTACCTATGTCATACTTTACTCCCCAAGCTGCATTCAATCCCGATAACTTCTATTTCCCTTACATTCTTCCCAATGACCTTATCACTTCTATTCTCCAATCCCAAACTAATGACTGTGGTGCTGATCAAATCCCGATAAAAATAATCAAACTCTGTCTTCCAGCTATTCTTCCGGCCCTTCTACACATATATAATTTTTCCTTACAAAACTCCATTTTCCTATAGCTTGGAGAAAGGCCTTAGTCGGCCCGTTAAATAAAATCCCTTCTCCATCCAACGCATCAGACTTTAGGCATATTTCCATCCTCTCAAACTTATCAAAGCCACTCGAAAGATTGGTCAATGCCCAAATTACCTCCTTCCAAGAGCATAATAACCTCCTTAATCCGTTCCAATCAGGTTTCCGTTCCGGTTATTCCACTCAGTCACCTTTGTTGAAAATCACACATGACCTTTATTCCTCCATGGACCAAGAACAAATTACGATCCTTGTCTTGTTCGATTTTTCAAAAGCTTTCGATTGTGTTGACCATTCAATTCTCCTATCTACACTTCAAAACTTCTCCCTATCTGATAGTGCCCTAAACTGGTTCCACTCCTTCTTATCTCATCTTTCCCAGACAGTCATCATACCCAACAGTCCTCCTTCATCTTCCCTACCTTTAACCCAAGGTGTTCCACAAGGATCCTCCTTGTCACCAAATCTATTTTCTATCTATATCAATGATTTACCCAGCTTTATCCACAATTCTAATTATCACTTATATGCAGACGACCTTCAAATCTACCTATCTTTCCATCCTTCAGATATGCTCGAGGCATCTCGTAAACTTCAGGAAGACATTGATAACATCAACCGTTGGGAAGTGAAGAATAAGTTCTATCTGAATCTAAAGAAAACTAAGGCTATCCTCATCGGTTCAAAACCCTTCCTTACTACCCATTGCTTTACCCCAATAACCTTCCTATTCAGTTCCAAAACTCTATTAAAAATTTAGGAGTTACCATTGATCACCACCAATCCTGGAATAACCATATCGCCCAAAGTTCCAAAAAATCCATCATAATCCTTAAACAACTTTATAGATCTCGAGATTCCTTTTCCCAGAGTACCCGTCAACTTCTAGTGTCTTCTCTTGTTTTCCCTTGCTTTGATTACTGTTGCTTAGTTTATAGGGGACTGTGGGGGGATCTCGAGATGAAGCTGAGGAGACTGATGAACTGTTTCATTAGATTTATCTTCGGGGCTATTTCCTAAATTCAGACGGCAATACTTTCTGGGTACTTTCCTATTCCAACGTCTAAAAACAAAAAGTCCTTCCTATATTCTTGATTTGTTAACTGCTTTCTTCTATCCACCTCCTAAACACCAGATCCCAACCTTTTAACCTATATATCCCCTCAAATAAAACCGCTTCCTTTGACAAATCCTTCATCATTCGTGGTACCTCCTACTGCAATCCCCTACCCACTTCTTAAAAATAATTCATTCCTGTACCTTTTAGATAATCAATCTTCCACAAATATGTCAATAATCAAATGAACACTTTTTTTTTCTCTTTCTTTCTTTTATGTGTTCATATATATACCATTGTATTTTATTTTATAATTATTATTTCTTATATTTATTTTTTTTTTTAATTGAATTTAATTTTTTTTTTCCTGTGAAAAATGTGTGCTAAAATTACTGAAGCATCTATTTTGTAAATAATAGGCCAGACAACTGTACTTTTAACTGTGCATTATTTTTTATTCTTAGGGGACAGTAAGTCCCAGAATAAAGTTTATTTTTTCATTCATTCATTTCATTTCTCGGCCGCTTAAGAACTTCTGACGAAAAGTGGATCATGTATGACAGTCGGTGCCAATCTGGTTAATGGTTAGATGCCGATCAAAATGAAAGGCACATGCCAAAACAGAATCTCCATCCAAAAAAGTTAATGGTTACTGTATGGTGGTCTATAGCCGGGGTCATTCGTTTTTCTTTTCTTCGAAAGAGAAAAACAATTGATTCAACATCATACTGCCAAGAAATTGACCAAATGCATCAAGATTTGATCAAGCAACAGCCGGTACTGGTGAAAAGGAAAGGACCTGTCCTTTTTCATGATAACGCCCGACCTCATGTTTCCAAACAGACAGTGAATAAATTAAAGGAGTTGGGCTATGAAGTTTTACAACCCCCCCCCCCATATTCTCCTGATCTATCCCCTACAGACTACCACGTTTTTCGGAGTTTGGGCAACTTTTTGCGAGGAAAATTGTTTACCAATGATTTAGACATTACAAATGCATTTTCTGAATTGCTTTCATCACGTGACTCAACGTTTTTTTCAAATCTGAGATAGCCGTTGGCAGAAGTGTATCGAAAATGGTGGTAAATACTTTGAATAAAAAATATTATAGATTTGATCTCAAATTGTTATCTTCTTCCTGGTTCTAAAAACGGTCATTTCATGCGTGACAACCCAATAGAACTGGACCAAGTTGCGTTTCCTTGTGGAACACCTGCCCCTATTAGGCACAATATTATCAATAAAATTTATTTTATTTCTCGACTTCACGCCCTATCTACTTCCTTGTATACAAATACTTATTAAACTTTCCAAAATGTACTTATCTAAAATAGATAAATGAATATAATATATCTTACTCTCTTTTCGTAACAATATAGTCTTGCACACTTTTGTCTGGACAAGATGTAATTGAACGACTCTTAAGTAATTATAAGCCCTGGCATTGGTTAATCCCCAGCCGTAAACTAGGCAATCTTTTCTTTCCTTTGCATATTTCTCCAATAAGTATGAAGTTTCTGAAAAATTTCCTTTCGGCAGTTTGCATGGTTTAGTTTTGATATTGAAATGGAGATCAGTTTTTACGATAATAGCACCGTAATCATAAAATAAATTATTTGGATCATACATAGGGTGAACTAAAAATTTGAATATCTTTGTATTAAATCCTCTTTCTGCATATTTGCTTCCAGTACAAACTATATGATCCTGCGGAGAGTTTAATATAAGCTCTTTAGTGTTTTTATCTCCTGAAAGAAATGAAAATCCATTTATAAAATAACATTGTTTGTATATATTTATTTAAAAATAATTATACTTTATTGATAATTACAACTGTATTCACTGGGAAAAAAAAATATAAATGTGTGGATCACAGTAAAGTTTGAAAATTGACCAATATGTTGATTGGATGTTCAATTAAGCTTTTAACAAGGAGGTTGTAAAATACTGCTATTTATGAAAATATCATTGCAGAAATAATGCTCAATTGCATACTAATAAACAAATAAAACTTCGATTATTAGTTTAAATGATTTAAGTTTTTTACTTAAGAGAGCGGCCGAAGCCTCGACGGGGATGCTAGTAACTATATATTTTAATAATAAAACTAGTTAAACGAATATTTATATATGAACAGTCTATAGTATTGAATATATGAGACTAATTTTAACTTACGACTAGCAACACAGTGACCAGCTGTCAATAAATATGTCTTTGTGATAATAACAGATCCACAAAAGTGCACTGAAAGGGAACCACTTTTTCTTTGTAAGGAAGCTACAAATGGTGAGTATATGATCTCCGCCTCCTCCCCTCCAACTATTCGTAAACCTTTACGACGTGTACTATTTATTCGAGCTTTACAAAACATTGAAGTTGTTAAAATAAAAAGTATTATAAATATCATGACATAACCTCAAAATTTTTACAATTTTGCTAAATCCAAAAACTACTAAAACGTTAGTTACAATTTGGAAAAAAAAAAAAAAAAAAATATTCAACAATAGATGATTGTCACTTTTTATTGTAAATATTTTCATATTAATCTATTATGTTTTATTTATAACTGCTTATTTACTGCTGGAAACTATTTTACAGAGATATTTGCATAGTTGCAGTTTTTGAACATTGCAGTGTTATGAGTTGGTTGAATGTCTGAATGAAATAATAAATGTAAACCTTTAGAAAGGGTTTTATTCAATTAAACATACACAACACTTGATACTAAACACAATAATAAAATGAGACAATACATATGAACGAGGTTATAACGTGTTATAATGTAACAGGGGTAACATTTTCCCCCTTTGTATTAAATTTATATAACATAATCTTGTAGGTAAGAAGGAGGTTTTACGTTTCTCCGAGGTCTTTGCTTGTTCTGGGGCGATGTTTCATCTGGTGAAGGTACTTTTTCGGTCTCTTTGTCTTGAGGTTCATCTAGAGTGTCCTCACTTGACAGATTACTTATATGTCCTTCTTCAGATCCAATTATTTTGTTTTTGTACATTTCCTGATTCCTGCTGTCAGATAGCTGCACAATGCGCCGTCTGTCATCAGTATCGGATGTATCTGTTGGATCAGATGAATCTCTCCCCCGTAACGAAACAGGATTTACTTCTATGAGCACAGCTTCTTCAACCAAGTCATCATATGTACTGCTTCTTACATTTCTTTTAACCAATACTGTTGTATTTGGTATTAACCATGATGGCATGGAATCTCCGTTCGCAGTCCGACGTGGGTAGTCAAAAAATCTTTCGTGTGGCGTACAGTTAATTGCTGTGCACAATAAGGAACGCAAAGAATGGAGGGCCTGAGAAAGTACTTTCTCCCAATCATCTGCTTTTAGACCAAGAGTCTTTTCAGCCAATACTATAGTTTTCCAGATTGTTCCGTTGAAACGTTCAACTTGCCCGTTGCCTCTAGGATTGTACGGTGTGGTTCGTCCACAACTGTCAACATATTTCTATTTCTAGTTTTTGAAGGTATGGGTCCTTTAAAATCAACACTTAAACGTTCGAATGGTGATGTTGCTTTGATAAGGGTCCCTTGATTTTTCAGGAATTTTGGCTTTACTTCAGCGCAAGTAGGGCAGCCAGCTGTAACTTTCTTGACATCCTCAAGCGAATATGGTAGATTTTTTATCTTAATACAGCGAACCTTCCTAGTTACCCCTGGGTGACACAATGACTTGTGAACCTCAAATAGTTTATTCGTTAATGTTAAACAGCAAACTCTTGAAAGGGTGTCTGCTTTATAGTTTTCTTTACCTGAGCGATAAACAATATCAAACAGGAATGGCGACAATTCTAAACGCCATCTCAAAATTTTATCATTCTTTATTTTACTGTTATGCTTCTTGTTAAAAATAAAAGAAAGAGCCATTTGATCTGTTACGAGCTGAAAATGTTTTCCGATAAGATAAGTTTTCCACTTCTTTAGTGACTCCACGATGGCTGCAGCCTCCTTCTCTATAGTAGATTGAGATCTCTCTGATTTTGACAAAGTACGGGAAAATAATGCAACTGGCCTCCCGTCCTGACTTGGTGTTGCTGCAATGGCAAAGTCAGATGCATCGCTTTCAACAACTAGAGGAGAGCTACCAGTTATTGTAGTAAGGAGTGAACTAGCAATATCTCTTTTTAACATAGCGAAATCCTGAGCGGCTTGAGGACCCAAAGGAAAAGTGACAGAACCAGTCATGCTACTACTTTTCTCAGAAAAACGAGGAACCCATTTTGAATAATGTGCGAAAAATCCGAGGGCACGTTTCAAGAAAGAAGCATCATGAGACAGAGGAAACTCAAGCAAGGGCTTCAATCTCCCAGGATCAGGACGTATTGAGTTTTGCGATATGACATACCCAAGAAGATTTATTCAAGGCATTCAAAATTTACTTTTCTCAAAATTTATTTGTAGACCATATTTTTCTACAGATAACATGAAGCCCTGAAGATTATCGTTGTGATCCGCTTTGTCATTACCACTAACAGTGACGTCATCTAGATACGAGAAAACTCCCATTAGACCTTCATCGGAAATAATTTTGTCTATCGCACGCTGAAAACGTGCTACACCATTGGTAACACCAAAGGGGATTCTTGTGAACTAATATAATCGTCCCTGAGCTTCAAATGCAGTATACATTTTCTCTTCATCGGCAATGGGGAGCTGGTGGTAAGCACTTTTCAGATCTATTGTATTGAAAATGTTATACTTCGCCACGTTTCTTACTAACTCGTCCATATTGGGAAGAGGGTAGGCGTCTAATAAGGTAAATTTGTTTATTGTTTGAGAATAATCAACAACAAGCCTCTTTTTATGATTTTCATTTTGTACAACCAAAACCTGGGCTCGCCACGGAGTTACTTTCCTCAATAATACCATCAGAGAGAAGCTGTTGAATTTCCTGTTTAATAAATTTTTGATCTGATTCAGAGTAAATTCTTGATTTCATGGCTATAGGTCAGCAATTTGGAACAAGATTGGAAAATAATCGAGGTGACTCTACTCTGGCCATTAAGGTTGAACATATTGTTAGCGGTTTCATGCTTCCACCAAATTTTAATTGTACGTTAGAGTGTTTTTAAAAAAAATCATGATCAAGCAGTATATCACAACAGAGCTCCTTTAGTACAGGCAGTTTAAATTGAGAATAGCTCTGACCTAAAAGTTCAAGAATAACAAGCACATAGCCACTTACCTAAGAAGAAAGTGATGTCGTCGCCATCGATACGCTGCCATTTTCATGATAGACTTGTAAACCGCAACGTTTGACAATTTCCGGATTAATAAAGCTGTTCGAGCTTCCAGTATCTATCAAACACTTAACAGGTTGATGTTCTATTTTAGCTATTACCACCGCTTTCGCTAGATTTTTCAAGTGATCTCCGTTGATGGTCGCTAAGACTATGCCTCCTGCTACTGAGCCTCTTAGTATTACTTACAAAATTCTACATACAGAGGCGTAGTGTCCCTTTATTTTGCAGTTTCTACGTTCGGCGTCTTTAGCAGGGCATAACGAACGATGATGACGGTTGTGTCCACAAAAAAAGCAGTTACCATTCTTCCTTGGGATAGGAGGACAGGAAGGGTCAATCCTGAATTGTCTTCCACCGAGGCAGCACTAGAAGGCACACAGCTGACAGAATACTTTTCCTGGTATTGTTCAGATTGTTGGTAGGCCATTTCCAAGGTCTGAGCTTGAGTTACAGCCTCCTGCAAACTCAAAGTTTTATTCTCCAAAAGGCGTTGACGTATAGAATTTAATGCCAATCCGTTTATAAACCCGTCACGGACATATTCTTCCTTATGTTGAGCAGCTGTAGTTGCTTTGAACTCACATTCCTTAGCGAGAAGATTTAAATTTTGTACAAACTGATCTATACTTTCCCCTGCTTGTTGTCTTCTAGTCGCGAGCAAATGCCTAGCGAAGATTTCGTTTTTTTCTTTATATAGATATTATTTAATGCATCTACGGCTTCTTTGAATGATTTCAAATCACTTAATGAATCGTAAACCTTATGAGACAAGTATTTTGTGAAAATCTTAAATTTGTTTTCGTCTGAAAATTTTTCTGTTGCTAAATCCAAGAAATTTTGAAATGTTTTCAGCCAATGTACCCTGTATTCTTTACCCGCTGAAGGAAAATCGGGGTCCGTCTCGAATCTTGAAGGTCTGATATATTTATCCATTTTAACTTTGCTGGAATCAAGTTTTAATTGAATAAAATTGTTATGAGTTGGTTGAATGTCTGAATGAAACAATAAATGTAAACCTTTAGAAAGGCTTTTATTCGATTAAACATACACAACACTTGATACTAAACACAATAATGAAAATGAGACAATAAATATGAACGAGGTTATAACGTGTTATAATGTAACAGGTGTAACATGCAGTAACCCAGCAAAGGGCGAATGGATTTCTATACGTTTCACCTTTGAACATAATGCGTATTTACGTATGTAAATTTTATAAGTCTGCAGTATAAGGTCGACGATGAAAGCAGATTCAACCCATAGGTAAGTCTTTTCCATTTCTCACATCTACCAAATTTCAGAAGTTTAACAACGAGGTATATAAAGGCCGACAAAAAGTAGATGTAGGGATGTAAGCCGCCTCTAGAATTCCTAGAAGGATGAGTCAAACCGATCCGCACAGCCTTACTAGCGCTATCTGTCTCGAAGGAGCGGAAAGAAGCATAATCGCTCGTCAGTCTGCTGTTAGATCTAGTGATGGGTCGTTCCACAAATTTAAGGGAATCGTTCCTGCCGTTTCGTTACATGACGGGAACGGGTATTTTATTCGTTACGTTACCTATTCGTTCCAAGAAAATTTCGAAATTTCGTTACCTGGCAAGCATTACCTTTGCCTCTCGTCCTTAACAAGCAAAAAAAAAAAATATATATATATATATATATATATATATATATATATATATATATATATATATATATATAGTTATGTACACCTCAATAGTATTAAGGATAATAACCTGGCCTCATTAGACATTCTGCCGTCGTGCGTTGAGACGTACAGAAGCTATGCTCGTTAAGTTTGTGATTAGGTTATAAATTGTGCTTTTATCTTGATCAATGTATGTAATTCACAATAAAGCCTCTTTTTTAAAAATCTCCACCCGCGATCATTTTATTTAGCTGGCGCCCGAACAGGGACTTTTGGAAGCGTAAACGTAACTTCGCGGCAGTTCTATCTTATTTCAGGTACAGAACAGCGAGACCTCTTTCCACTGGCATGAGAAGATTGGGAGCTGAGTATTAGCAGAATACATCAGCAGATCTTCAAGTCTTTGGGAGCACTTTGGTATTCCAATACCTTGACCAAAAGGACCTACAACCTCTTGCTAAAGAATCGACGGGAAGGAGCTGAAGGAAGCGGCACCAAGAAGACATCGAAGACATCGTTGTATCAAGAAACAAGTATAATTAATTAATTTTATTTTTATTTTTAAGTAATTTTGTAATTTAAATATAATTAGTAATAAGTATAATAATTTAAAATATTAATTTAGTATTTATTTTTATGAATGGGTTGGAAGAAAAATTGAGTAATTTAAAATAGCAGGTTCAACGTTAATTTAAAAAATAATAATATTGCACTAGAAATCGAAAACCACGATTTAGCGTTAATCCCGGAGTATGACGGAAATCCGTTACAATTAGTAAATTTCATTAGAAAACAGCGAATTTTTATATAATTTATTTTGCAAGGAGGATAAAACTCATAAAAATACCAATCAAGCTAAATTAGTTTTAACTATTCTAAACAAATTAACAGGAAAAGCTAAAGTCACCGTATATGATAAAGAATTTAGTACCGTCAAAGAAATAATAAAATTCCTAAAAAGAAAATATCAGGACACGAGAACTCGGGAACAACTAATTTCAGAAATTCTAAATACGCGTACTTACCATAACGAGAACCCACTCGATTTCTTAGAACGACTGGGCCAGAAAAGATGTGACTTATACGCACGCATTTATTCTGATAATGAAATACTTGACAAACAAGACGAAATGTACAGATACGACAAATATCTCATCACGCGGTTCACAGTTTACATCCGGCATAGACTGACTTCTTTACCATATTAAATTCGACAGCTTGGAAGACCTCGAGGAAATATTAAGAAAGCGGCTCACATCGTACACAGACTTTACGGAGACGAAAAACAATATAAAAATAACCCAGATCAAAATAATTATAAAAAGAAAAATTTTGAAAATAATTATAAAAATAAAGAATATAGACCAAATTTTAATAACCACCATGACTACCAAAATTACCAACCCCATCAATATCATCGCGAGCAAAATACGTCTCATAATAATCCTCAACAGTACCGACCGCAACAGTATCAGCATGAACAAGGTCCAACCTTTAATTCCTTTAATAATAATAATCAGCATAACTTCCGGCCACAACAGCGAGCTACCAAATATCAAACACCAATTTATGATCAACAATGTGACCCTCGGTCACAGTATAAATTTTTCAATAAGCCGCCCTCTAGAAATTTTAGGCAAAATTATCAACAACCCCAAGTAGATTCAAACACAGTATCGATGAAGACGGTATCTAACAGGGTGCATGCAATATAGGAAGAGAAAGATGAAAAAATAAAATTATTATTAGAACGTATAGAGTCACTGACAGGACCATTTTTTAGAATTAGGTCCAAGCACGAGCAGACCCCCGGACCAGATATAAATAATCATTTAAACAGTAAACAGACCGTTGAACAAAAGCAGAATAAACAAATAGAAATACACGATTTAAATTTAAGCAACGATTTACCAAATTTAGTTGACAGTATGGGAAATAAATGGCTAATTGAGACGGGTGCCACAAAAAATTATATACACCCCGATCACATACCACGTTTCTCGGAAATTTCTAAAGAGGACTTCGCGATACGAACCCCTACGGAAAGAGCGGAAGGATCACAAAGCGTGATAATTGACCTAATGCCCCTGATAGGAATTAATCAAAAAGTCAATTTTTTAATAATTCCGTTTAGCAAAAGGTTTAACATCTTACTAGGCTACGAGACTATGAAAAAACTAAAATTAAAAATAAATTTAGAAATAATGAATTAAAATTTATAAAGAAAAAATTCAAATTAGAAAATGATTTATTTTTTATTGATGATAATTTCAAATATTCAAATATGCCTTTCAAAGAGCAATGACAATGATAATTCAAAATATTCCTAATTCAATGATTTACATCGACGATATAATAGTTTATTCAGAAAATGGGGAAGAACATTTAAAAGATTTAAATAGAGTATTTGAAGCCCTAAAACAACATAACCTCTCAATATAATTAGATAAAACCGAATCTTTGAAAACCGAATTAAACTTTTTAGGCTACATCGTAACCCCGGACGGATTAAAAACAGAAAGAAAAAAGATTGAAGCAATTTTAAATTTTCCATTCCTCGTAGTGAAAAGACAACGAGACAATTCCTTGGCATGACGGGGTACTATCGAAAATTTATTAAAAATTACCAGACCGATTTCAAATTGATTAAAAACTAAAATATATGGCACGAAGGAAATTAAGGAAGCATGTCAAACCCTAACAGAAATGATGAGTAACACACCAATTTTAAAATACCCAGATTGGGAACGGCCATTCATACTAACTACAGATGCTAGTAATAAAGCCATTGGAGCCGTGCTCTCACAAAAACATGAAAATGAAATAGAACACCCAGTACCATTCGCGTCCCGAGTATTACAAAATGCAGAATTAAATTATAGTTCAATGGAAAAAGAATTACTAGCGGTAGTATGGGCAACCCAGCACTTTAAGCCTTATTTATACGGTACAAAATTTCTTTTATGCATGGATCATAAACCTTTAACGTGGATTTTCTCAATGAAAAATGGTAACACGCGTAAAATGAAGTGGATATGGAAATTACAGGAATTCGAATTCGGCGTTAAACAGATTCAAGGAAAAACTAATTACGTGGCCGATGCACTTTCCAGGGGAAGCGGCGAATTGAATCATAATAGCGAAGTTATATAATACGTAATGCTGAATAACTTTTTAAAAAGAATTTATTTGAATAAAAACAAAATATAAACACTGGTTATAAAGAATTAAACAAATAATTAATAAAATAGACATTAACTCAATGAGGACAAGACACGAAGTGTGTGTGTGTGTGGAGTGTCTGGAGGGGATGCTTATATAGAGTCTTGATTATGCTGGAGTCAGCTTCTGCCATTTCTTAAGTTTTCTACGCCATAAGTCCTCCCTCCCTAAGTTTGAAGCTCCTGCGAAAACGATGGTAGTCCTGGATGTACGGTTGGCATATTTGGAGATACAATTTTGATTCTTATACAATAGTATTTTATATAAAACATAAATTAGAATACAAATTATTACAAAGGGTATAAGTAAATACATGTATGGTGTATAGTTTGTTTGTGTTGTTATAAAGGTGTTAAGTTTGGACATTTCTAGATTTATAGTGTGTAATTTTTCGAAGGATATGTTAAAATCTTGGTGATTAAAAACTAAACTATTAATACTAAGTGCCTTAGTTTCTTTAAATACAGGAATTATGTGCATATCTAAAATTGATTCATTATTACTAAGGTTAATTAAGCTGCTATTGGTTACAAATATTTCTTCTTTATTCTTATTTTTAATTATCTCTATTTTATTATGTTTAAATACTAAATATTGGTTAATAAAAGGTATATATTTAATGAAAGGTTCACTATTAGTGGATATAGTTGCACAGTCAAAAAGATTAGTATTGTTTATAATCTGTTGGATACACTTTTTATTTACACTTGTCGTATTTCTGCAGAAGAGTAAGTCTTTGTATTCGTCGCATGAAGCAGTGAGTAATTCTCTTTTCTTTTTCAAAATTAATGGTGGATGCTCGTAGATGGTGACCACTTTATTATTTTTTCGACCGGGTATGAGAGGAGAAAGTAGGTTTCCAATGGTGGGGTACGTAAGGGAATTTTTACAAAATAATATATATTATTGCCCTTTAATGAACAGTGTAATTTGCTAATTTGCCAAAGGATCTCTATGTCTTTAGAAATAAAAGTTACGTTATAAATGTATTGTAAGGTTCTTAAGTCTTTAAAAGATAAAATGCTAGAGTGAATAGTTTGGAGTCTACAGAATTCAAGAGATAGTTCAATATCGTTAAGTTTGTTACTAATTAATACTCGTCAGTGATTTTAAGTTCTTTGTCCTTTCTTAAAGCTTGAGTTAGCGGTCTTGCGATTTTAGCATAATTTTTTATCATTTTCCTATAATATCCCGTAAGTCCGAGAAATTGCTTAATTTGTTTTTGAGTTTTAGGAATGGGGAATTTAGAAATTGCTTCAAGTTTAGTAGGATTTGGTTGTATACCTTTTTCTGATATTATGTGTCCTAAAAATAAAAGTTCCCGTTTGAAAAATTATGTTTTGTCCAATTGAATTTTTAAATTGTGTTGCTTTAATTTTTCAAAAACAGTTTTTAAATGTTTAATATGTTCTTCTAGGCTGTCGGAAAAAACAATTATGTCGTCTATATAAACTAATACATTTGGAATTTTAGAAAATATAATATTCATCGCACGTTGAAATGTAGGTGGGGCGTTTTTTAAGCCAAACGTCATTCTCAAAAACTCATAATGCCCGTATTCCGTTGAAAACGCAGTTTTGGGGATGGATTCGCGTTCCATTTCGATTTGGTGAAAGCCGGAGGCCAAATCGATTGCTGAAAAAAAAAATAATTAGCTCTGCCAATTTTTCCAAATAAATCTTCGATGTTTGGGAGTGGGAATTTGTCTTCGATAGTTTTATTATTAAGTTTCCTATAATCTATTACCATGCGGATTTTTCTTTTACCGGAGGCGTCTGGTTTCTTGGGAACTACCCATACGGGGCTGTTATACGGGGAATTTGAGTGTTGGATAATTTTATTTTCTAATAGTTTATCAATTTATAATTGAATGTCTTTCGAAAAACTTCCGGATATCTGTAATTTCTTGTATATATTGGGTCTTCGTCTGTTGTTTTTATTTTATGTTTTAATAAATCTGTACTGGTTAATTTATCATTTTCTCTTTTAATAACTTCTGGAAATTCTTTTAATAAATTTATTATTTTAAATTTTTCCTCACCATTCATGTGACTTGTTCTTATTAATTGTGGGATTTCTTTTTTAATTTCATCGTTCATCCTAGCCAGTTCGGGACAATTGGTCACGACTAAACCAGGTATGGTTTCACTTATCTCCTCTGGTTCATCAACCTCCATAGGTTCGGGGCAAATGGCCATTACTTCCGTGGAGTCGATATGGCAGAGAATTTTATCATTTTTAATATCATATAAACCTTCTTTTATAGTTACTTTATCATTTAATTTTATGTCGTTATTAATTATTCCATAATTATTTTTTTTTATTTTTAATAGGTAATTCTACAATATTCATTCCTTTTTCTAACTTAATCTTATCTAATTCTACTAATTCATGACTTAATAATAAAGGTATTATTCCATGGGGATGCGTAAGATTGTCATTGTGAGGATGCACACTTAATTTTAATTCTTTCATGGTATTATAGCCTAATAATAAATCATACTTTTCTGAAAAGGGAAAAAGATAAAATTAATTTGTTTTTCTGTACCAAAAATATCGAATGTATTTAAAAAACAAGATTTGTCTCCGTTCTTTTTTCCAATAAGTGGTAAAAAATCAATATTTTTTGATTTTTATAAAATTTCACATATAAGGGTTTTATGGTGCGTTAAATCCAGATTTGAGGTCAGTTGTTCATGAAAAAAAGTTTCCACTAATTTACAGCGGATTTCCTGGGAATTTTGTCATTTTTTGAAGTTTTTGAGCACTCTAAAGCCGGCTAGTGTTTTGAGCATAACGAATATATTTTTATTTAAAATAGCATACATAACTACAATTAAACGTGAAAGAATCATTTCTCTATTTTGACTGAGAGCTGAGAAAAAAAAAATTAAACGTGATTTTCATATTTTATTTTTTTTCTCGGCTCCTAATGCCCATTGGCGGCTATAATTCTAGTTTTGCACTATTATAGGTCCCTACTACCCACACAAAAATCGGCATTCAAATCTGTGAGTTACAACTGCAAACGTCCCCTTGTTAGTTATCTTGTATTATAAAAAATCAGCTAAATTGACAACATGATTTATATAATCTTAGTTAAATTTCTTCATTAATTGTTAATAGATTTTAAATTCTAAATGCTCATTAATTTTATGGTTATAAAATACTCTTTGGCAGGTAATCGATTGATGTGAATTATTTTTTAGAATTATTATTAAATGAGAGAAACAATTTGTTATAATTACAATTAAATCGGATAAACAATTAAACATTTTCTTGGAGGGGACTATAACTAATAAAAAAAAAAAGAAGATAGAAAATGAATATTTTAAAACTACGTACAATACTATTAATGGCAGTAATATAAATAACGCTTATTTCTACTTGTTATAATCACTATTTGTGCGCTTATTAGTGTGCACACCCTAGAGCTGTCTGACACCCCACCAGTCATTTCATCCGAAGTCGTTCCGACTGCATTGTTGCGTTGATCCTGCCGCTCTTGGTCTCCCCCCCCCCTCCATCGCCCTACCACCCCGCGCATTGGCATCTTCTAAATAAATCGCTTTCTTTTCTACCGACAGAGCTAGGCTTCTCCTTGAGAATTGAACCATACAAAGTATTACAGCTCCCAAACATTCCCTACTGCCCTTAACTAATCTATGTCAATGGTCTTAACTATAAATGTGAAATTTTATCAAAGGGCCCTGAAGTTGCAGACTTCGATTTATCCACAATGAACCTAATTGCAAAATTTAAATATAAATTAAATCAACAAGACAGATTTAGTTTTCTCGAGCAAAGCAAGACGCTGTCGGTATGAATGTTCCTTGACCCCCGCTATAAAAATTTTGTTTTTAAGAGCGAGAACCAAGCTGGACATACCAAAAGTCTTGTAATGGTTAGGCTGCTTTGATTAGTGTTGTAACATCAGTGTCGTGCGGGAGGATCTTATGGAAAGCAGCGATGGTTTTGAGCAATCGTCGCACTGCCTTTCAGCTAATAAAACTAAAAAACTTATATTTTTTAATGTTAATTTTCAATAATAAATCTGTTAATCATTTCAATTTGATTTACATATTTTGTTTTTCCAAATAAAAAAAAAAAAAATTTGTTGGAATAAAACTATTTTAAAAGTATGCATTTTTTTAAATAACTATTCTTAGCTATTTAAACCTTCCAAATATTAGAGTACAAATAAAATAGTAGGAGAGACAGCCCGAATTCACATCAAGAGATGGAACGAAACTGCATGGTGAGCAGGTAAGTAGGTTAGTCAAACTGACGTGGAACGAAAAGTGGAACGGAACGTAAAATCTCATTCCACTGTTAAGTCGGAACGGCCCTTCACAAGTCTTTGTAGAGCTGTAACAGTTCGCTATTTTTCCTTCGCCTCCACTGACCATCCTTTCGCACTACCCCCAAAATTCTTCGAAGGATCCCTCTTTCAAACCTTTCAAGTACGATAATATTTTTCTTGTTGAGGGTCCATTTCTCTCCACCGTATTAGTGATGGGTCGTTATGAGTGAAACGGAACTTGGAACTGGTTTCAGCCTTGAACCGGTTTGGAACGAAACGAACTACCTAAGTTTTTCGTTCCAACTGGAACGAAAACAAACGCCATAATATCTCCGGTTTCGTTCCGTTGGTGTAGATAGGGTAAAGATTGAATCTCCCGTTTCGTTCCGACTGATCTCTCCTTCCCGGCCTCACTTGATCCCTTCCATCCGCTCAGAGGACTACAGACGTTGGTCTTATTGCTCTTGGTTCCCTCCCCTTCCCGGCATCTTCAAAATAAACTGCTTTCTGTGAAATTGTCTGTTCTACCGACAGAGCTCGGCTACTTCTTTTTTACAAAATATTACCTGAGAGAATAATATTTGGAACGTAAATGGAAATATAATTGAAAATAATAAAAACCAAGTTATAACTCGATAATATTTTCTTTACAACATTATGGTCAGATATAATTATTTGCAGATCTAAAATAGTTGTTTTTATGATCAATTATTGTAAGTAAAGTTTTTTGAGGAATGATTTTCACAAATAAAATGTAGATATCCCCTGGCCGCCCCCCCTCCCCCACGTTATCTCTATTACTAACGTCTGTCTATGTAGACCTATGTATCTGTATTATGATCTAGAACATCTTCTGTTTCCTCTTTACTCAATTCCAAATTTTTATTTGATTTTACGGGTTTTTTTTTTTTTTTTTTTTTTTTTTGTCTAGCTCTGCAAAATTCGAAGAATATATTCCAATTTTATAGGTTTCCACCAAATAAAAACATTCCGAATATTATCGCTGAAAAGCAAAAATTCAAAAGAGTACTATTTACATTATATCGAATCCAGCTGATTGCCGAGAAAGGTACGAAAAAAATAAAATAAAAACCAGAGCGGTTTTTCGTACAACCAGTTCATTGTACTTTGTGCAACACTGAGGACTAAATATTCTTTAATCAGGAAACTATCCCTCCTACCACATTAAAAAATTATTGGCGACAAACAGAGGAGTATCTCGAGGAATAGCTAAAGCAAATTTTCCGGGAAGCAGAAAGCTTTATTGAATAAAACTATTTTAAAATAATACAATTTTTTTAATAACTTTGCTTAGCTATTTAAACCTTCCTAATATTATAGTACCTATAAATTTCTTAATTATAAAATAGAAGGAGATTAACAGCCCGAATTCACAACAAGGGATGGAAAGAAACTGCATGGTAAGTAGGTAGTAGGTTAGTCAACTGCCGTGGAACGAACATTGGAACAGACCGTAAAATCTCATTAGGCTTCAAGTCGGAACGCCCCTTCACTTGTATGTAGAAGGTTAGTTAAACTGACGTGGAACGAAAAGTGGAACGGAACGAAAATTGGAACTGGTTCCAATAGAGGAACAAAACCGAAAATCTCATTCCGCTTATACGTCGGAATGTATAACTAAACCGTATGTGACTACGGGTGTTATTGTGGTCTTGTACTACACGAACTTAGTGGAAAGGGTAAAAAGTTTGCTTCTGATTATCTTCGAAATGGAGAAACGGGATCTATTCCCAGCTGATATTATGTTTCTAACCTCTTCTTCCAATTCCAGGAATTTATTAAATTGTTTTTGTAATTAATTTTTTGTATTATGTATAATAAGAGCAACGTTACTAAACTAGACCTATATGCTATTATTATTATTATTATTATTATTATTATTATTATTAAACACTGTATTGTTTCACCATTTAATGTAATCAGTTAAGCACAGAATGAAGAAAGCGTTTAAGCACAGAATGAAGAAAGCGTTTAATATAAAAATAATAATATTTTTACGAGATGAAATTAACAGATTTGATACAGCTAAAGATGTGGAAGTATTAGGATTCCGGAACATAACTTCTTCAAGCCATATCCTCGCTACATCCGTCCTAGAAAAGATGGCCGGATTTCCAGGGCGGCCGCACCCCTCTCCCCAGGACACCAGGCCCCAGACGACACCATCGATAACCAAAGGCCCTCCGGAGTCACCCTGGCATGCGTCTCGTACACCCCAGGTTTCTAGAGTGCAGAACTGATTGCTACTCTGAATTCTCCCCACTGCAACATCAATATCAAAATAATTATTTAGATGACATTCCCTTACAGCAGCGGATTGCAATGAATAGAATGGAATAATTTTATTGCCTAAGCTTTTGCTTTTACAATAGAGAATGGCAAAATATATTATTTTTATAATGTATTTCACAATGGTACAAATATACATTAATCAGAATATTTTTTTTTTATTTACAGTTTAAGGAGAAAAAAAAAATTATTCTCCAAATAAATAATAATAAAGATTGTAAAAATAAAAAGTACAACCATTTGTTTAAATTGTTGTATTATATGAATTTTTCCTTACAACTTTTACCTCAACCAATAGCGTTCAAATCTGTTTCAAACCCATTATAATTATGAGTCTAGATCTTTTGATTTAAAACTTAATAATTACAATTTAATCATTAAATTAAATTTTAAAAATGTAGAAAAATAGCATTGTCAAATTTACCCTACAATAGGGCAACTTTGCCAAGTATGAAAAACACTTGAAAAATAGAGACGGCAACAGAGAAAAGGATAGTTTGAACTAATATGAAAACATTTTAACGAGAAAATGACATATTGCTAAGGTATTAGTTGACTGAGAAGTATTTGGAGATGTAGATTGTTGGGGTATGCAGTCATAGATGCACAGCAATTAAAAATAATATTTTAATTTATAATGCCGAGGTTTCGACTTGCATTGCAAGCCTTCATCAGGGTATCAGAGAGGGTGGTAATCAGAAAATAACATATATTTAGATTTTACATTATTTAGAATGAAACATCGTACTAATAAAATTCATTAAAACGAAACTAGAAATACTTAATGAAATATAAAAACCACAAAAACCTCTGACATTCTCATCCATCAATGCATATTTGCCTCGGATTTCAATATACGGCGGGTCAATTATACAAACTCCTAGCCTTCATAGAATTTGGTGAGTTTGCCCACGAAATGCTTTACACTTTTGCAATATAGATATTTATGTAAAAACAATCAAAAAAATTATAGGTTGGCAAAGTTGCCCCATCTTTACCTTACTTCCTAGTGCAACTTTGCCAAGTTATATTATAAACCTAAAGAAAAAAGTAAAATTTACTTTGTGAAGTTGTTCTAAATAAATATTAAAATTTTGTATTAGACAAAATAAATAGTTATTATTTACTTTTTAATGTATGTAAAGGACTAGACACTTTGTAAGGGTATCAAAACCAACTGTTGCAAAACGAGCAAAGAAAAACACTGATAAAACCTGTAAACATTGGGTAAATCTGATTGAAGATAAAAGTTTCATTAAAAAAATAACTCCTCTATTCGATGAAAACACTAGCGCTCCTATATAATGGGTCAGAAACTTCACAAAGTGCCAAACAACAGTTTTTTCAAAAATTGGCAAAGTTGCACCACATGGCAAAGTTGTCCCAGTTAACGGTAATTCTAACATTATCTAATCCTATTTTTATAAAACTAATTAACTCTTAATGGCCAAGCTTTAGTGTAATTTGGTTCATTCAACTTTCTGTTGTTAATGAAAATCTGATATAAATTTAAAAAATCTTTTTCATTTAAGATTTATTTCATTAAACAATTTAATCTATAATGTTTATAAACACTCGACGGGAAGGGGTCGTAGGTGTTGAAAAACTATCTCCAGCCTCACTTGTTCCCCACATTTCATTTTGAGTTTGTTATCATATGTTTATATGACGAGTAACCTTTCCAAACGCAATAACATGTAAATGAGAGATCGTTCTAATTGTTCCAATTATATAATATATAAATAAAAAGGTAAAGGTTCGGATGGCTGACACCACCATATTGGCTTGACCCGCGCTACACCCACCAGTTCGATCCTCACGCTTCCTTCGAGTTTACATTTATCGATAGTTCATTCCTATAACCTCACATGTAAACAATCACATCTGCAGTTTCAACTAGGATTGTGTTGTTTAGTTTGTTATATTGATATTTAGACTTCTTAAATGTAAATAGGTGAAACAGAAGTTAACAACACGAGAATTAAGTGTTTTATCAATTCATGTTTTCTTATTTATCTTATCTTATGTGTAGAAGTGTTACAGGTAACGGTCGGGTTAAGAGGAGGCAGCTCCTACGCCCGCCGAGAATACCTTTTATCGATTCTTACCTTCTTCCGATTTATTTCGGTGTATCGAGGGGAAAGGTTATTCTCATTTATTTACGAAGAAACTTTAAATCCCTGTTCAAAGTAATATTAACTTCTGTTTACCTTATGGTATTAAAATGTGAAATAAGAAAATAATGAAGTGGAAATAAGAAAATGTCAAAATATAAGACACTAAATCAATTTTGAATTAATTTTATATTAAATGAAAATTAATATAATGCTAAACCACCAGTAATGTTAATTCTTGATAAACTTTGTGATGTGAGGGAAGTGTAAATAACAAATTATAAATATTTAAAAGACAGAATCCTGAAGTATTTATTTCACATAACTCCTATTTATTTAACATTTGTAGCTACATATTTAGGAGAAAATGCTCCATCATCAGGCTTCTAAAAATGTTTAAAAATACATTAATCTATAACATTACACCAATAGTTTTACAATTATATAATACGTCTTTTGCTTCTTAATCAGTGATTATTTTCACATTGTCCATTCTCCATATTATAAGGAATTATATAATATAAGACAGAATCCTTGTTGAAAGTTATGATGTTAATTTCTGCTATGTTTTCTCAAGGGAAGTGGAAATAAGAAAATATGAAACCTATGATATACTTTCTCATATTTATTTTTAGATCGATATGTTTTATTGAAATAATTATACAACTTAAATTAAATTGATACAACAAATAAAAATATATAAAACACCAAATCCATGTACAAATTAATGTTCTTAAGTTTTGTACACTTTTACACATTAGATAAGAGAAAATATGAAAACATTAATTGATAAAACACTTAATCCTGTATGAAACTCATTTTGTTAACTTCTGTTTTACTTATTTACATTATAAAATCTGTTACACTTTAGTACAATAAGTATTATGGATGAACAAAGAATCCATTCACAAAATATGCATACTGAAATTTTATCACTTCAATTGATACAACAAATAAAAAAATATATAACACCAAATCCATGTATAAATTAATGTTCTTAAGTTTTGTAACACTTTTACACATTAGATAAGAGGGAATAAGAAAACATGAATTGATAAAACACTTAATCCTTTATGAAATTCATTTTGTTAACTTCTGTTTCACTTATTTTCATTTAAGAAGACTTAATATCAATGTAACACACTAGCAACACAATCCAAGTTGAAACTGAAGAAGTGATTGTTTACATGTGAGGTTATAGGAAAGAGCTATCGATAAATGTGAAACTCGAAGTGAAGCGTAAGCATCGAACTGGTCGGCTGGTTTGCTGCCTCCTCTTAACCCGACCGTTACCGTGTTACAAAACTTAAGAAGATTAATTTGTACATGGATTTGGTGTTTTATATATTTATATTTGTTCTATCAATTTAAGTGATAAAATTGATGATGGAGGATTGTCTCCGAAATATGTAACTACAAATGTTAAATAAATAAGAGTTATGCCAAATAAATACTTAAGGATTCTGTCTTTTATATATTTATGTTCGCGCCAATCGGCGCTTTTGTGAGGGGGGGAAAGAAGAAAAACTTTAATTACCGTATATTGACGCACTCTACGGATCTCTGGGCAACTAGCCCTTATCTGCGTTAATCCCACATGAATATTCCTCTTTCTTCTAGCATCTGTGCTCCAGTACGCACCTATTCAAATTGCCCAAGACCTCATGGTCTTCCATCGCTTCTTTGACCAAGGCGAAATAGCCTTCCAGGACCCTGTTCCTCTTTTAAAAGTGATCCTATTTCCTGTGCTAGTCATTAAAGATTTAGTTCTTCCCTTAATGAGTGGTGACATAAGAGGAGGAGAGCCTAGACAAATATTGCAGCCTGAGAGAAGCATTCGCCAGACGATTTCGGAGGCCTCTGTACAGATCGTAGGCGGCAGTAATAAGGTAAGAAGTTTCTTATGTATTATTTGTTTATGCTACCTTCTCAATAATATCTCCCCAAGGGTGCAAAACCTCGCTTTCATATTTTCCCATACAGTCCATTTTCTAGAGGCCGAGGCGGGTTTTCCGTTTCGGACATTAACATTATTTTACTATACAATTTATAATTTGTCATTTTCACTTCTCTGAGAGAAAGTTTATCAGGAATTAAATTTACTGGTGGTTTAGCATTATATTAATTCTTGATTTAATTAATAGTAATTCAAAATTGATTTAGTGACTTATATTTTGATATTTTCTTATTTCCACTTCATTATTTCCTTATAAAAAGAAGTTATTATTACTTTGAACAGGGATTTAGAGTTTCTCCGTAAATGAAGAAGAATAACCTTCCCCCTCTAAAAGTAACGACTAGAACATCAAAATAAATCGGAACAAGGTTAGAATCGATAAAAGGTATTCTGGGCGCGCGTAGGGGTTGGTGTCAGCCGACCGAACCTTTACCAATAAAAAAAATTACAAAAACAAAAAAAAATTATTATTATACGCGACATGTCTTTGTTCGATTTAATTCGTCGAATAAATACAAAAGAAAAAGCGATAGCATTTCTTCAGGAAAAAGGTATTTTACATCGAGTAACACTTAATTAATTATTTAAATAATTTTTTTTTGTTTTTGTAATTTATTTGTTTTTTATTTAGTTATTATTTAATAGGAACAATCAAACGATCTTTCATTGACATGTTATTACATTTGGGAAGGTTACACGTAACATATGATAATAAACTCAAAATTAAATGCGGGGAACAAGTGCCAAAAAAAAAAAATCCCAGATATTAGTATAGTTTTATAACCGTGGCCATGGAAACACGCAATTTCCGAACGATTTTTTCTTTAATGAGTACAAACTCGGTCATTCCGCTGCCCAGGCAGCAAGAAATATTAATCATGCGTTTAGTAAAGGAAGTGCTAATGAAAGAACCATCCGTCGTTGGTTTACAAAATTTTCCTCAGGATATACGACGTTAGAAAATCTGCCCACACGAGCTCAACAACGTCTGCAGTTGAAACGTCTAGAGACATGTGTTTCTTTGCTTGCTTGTCAAAGAAACGAACCATTTCTCAGCCGCTTAATAACTTATGACGAAAAGTGGATCATGTATGACAATAGACGCCGATCTGGTTAATGGTTAGATGCCGATCAGAATGAAAGGCAAATGCCAAAACAGAATCTCCATCTTAAAAAGTTAATGGTTACTGTATGGTGGTCTATGGCCGGGGTCATTCATTTTTCTTTTCTTTCAAAGAAAAAAACAATTGATTCAACATCATACTGCCAAGAAACTGACCAAATGCATCAAAATTTGATCAAGCAACAGCCGGTACTGGTAAACAGTCCGGTACAAAAAGGACCTGTCCTTTTTCATGATAACGCCCGACCTCATGTTTCAATACAGACAGTGAATAAATTAAAGGAGTTGGGCTATGAAGTTTTACCACACCCCCCCCCCTATATTTTCCTGATAGGAAGAACTCAACGTTTTTTTCAAATCTGGGATAGAAAACTTGGTAAGCCGTTGGCAGAAGTGTATCGAATATGATGGTAAATACTTTGAATAAAAAATATGTTAGATTTGATCTCAAATTGTTATCTTCTTCCTGGTTCTAAAAACGGTCATTTCATGCGTGACAACCCAATAAAACTGGACCAAGTTGTGTTTCCTTGTGGAACACCTGCCCCAATTAGGCACAATGTTATCAATAAAATTTATTTTATTTCTCGACTTCACGCCCTATCTACTTCCTTGTATACAAATAAATATTAAACTTTCCAAAATGTACTTATCTAAAATAGATAAATGAATATAATATATCTTACTGTCTTTTTGAAGCAGTATAGTCTTGCACACTTTTGTCGGGACAAGATGTAATTGAACGACTCTTAAGTAACTATAAGCCCTGACATTGGTTAATCCCCAGCCGTAAACTAGGCAACTTTTTCTTTGCTTTGCATATTTCTCCAATAAGTATGAAGTTTCTGAAAAATTTCCTTTCGGCAGTTTGCATGGTTTAGTTTTGATATTGAAATGGATATCACTTTTTACGACAATAGCGCCATAATCATAAAATAAATTATTTGGATCATGCATAGGGTGAACTAAAAATTTTAATATCTTTGTATTTAATCCTCTTTCTGCATATTTGCTTCCAGTACAAACTATGTAATCCTCCGGAGAGTTTATTATAAGCTCTCTAGTTTCTATATCTCCTGAAAAAAATTTATAAAATAACATTGTTTGTATATATTTTTTTTAAAATAATTATACTTTATTGATAATTACAACTGTATTCACTGGGGGAAAAAAATATAAATGTGTGGATCACAGTAAAGTTTGAAAATTGACCGATATGTTGATTGGATGTTCAATTAAGCTTTTAACAAGGAGGTTGTAAAATACTGCTATTTATGAAAATATCATTGCAGAAATAATGCTCAATTGCATACTAGTAAACAAATAAAACTTCGATTATTAGTTTAAATGATTTAAGTTTTTTACTTAAGAGAGCGGCCGAAGCCTCGACGGGGATGCTAGTAACTATATATTTTAATAATAAAACTAGTTAAACGAATATTTATATATGAACAGTCGATAGTATTGAATATGTGAGACTAATTTTAACTTACGACTAGCAACACAGTGACCAGCTGTCAATAAATATGTCTTTGTGATAATAACAGATCCACAAAAGTGCACTGAAATATAACCTCTTTTTCTTTGTAAGGAAGCTGCAAATGGTGAGTCTATTATCTTCGCCTCCTCCCCTCCAACTATTCGTAATCCTTTATGACGTGTTCTATTTAATCGAGCTTTACAAAATATTACAGTTGTTAAAATGAAAAGTATTTTAAATATCATGACATAACCTCAAAATTTTTACAATTTTACTAAATCCTAAAACTACTAAAATCTTAGTTACAATTTGGAAAAAAAAAAAAAAAAAAAAAAATCAACAATTAATGATTGTCACTTATTATTGTAAATATTTTCATATTAATCTCTTATGTTTTATTTATGACTGCTTATTTACTGCTGGTAATTATTTTACAGAGATATTTGCATAGTTTCAGTTTTTTAACATTGCAGTAACCCAGCAAAGGGCGCATGGATTTCTATACGTTCCACTGTATACGTATGTAAGCAAATAATCATACAAACATGATTCAGTATATATAATGTGCAATATTATTAGAATAAATAGTATATGAATTAACATTGATTAAAGAAGAAATAAAATGAAAAATAATATGTAATGATATAGATTAATGAAAATTAATTAATAAATATAACCAACAAAATTTAAAAGAAATATGAGAAAAAATATAATTGTATAATATATATATACATATATATATGTTTGTATAACATTAATATTTTAATACATATGGAATAAAAGGAGGTAGAATTATATTAAGCAGTTCAGCTGTTGAGCTCTAACCAGTAAGTAGTTGACCTGATCTACAAATTTATCAAATCCCTCATATTATTGATAGCCGTAAGCTTTTCCACAGTTTCTATCGAAGTTATTAATGCTGTAGTCAGATTAAGTGTTTTTTTTTTTGTTCGTTTATAGTTTTGCTGGATTGGTAAGTATTCCTACATTTGTTTGAAGCTGTCCATCTTTAATTTCACATTTGTCTGCTTGTAACTTCCACAATATACTTGATTGAACTAATAAGTGCCTTATTGAAAAAAAAATGGAAGGATTGTACCCCTTTGTATGGATAGAAATATACATCATAATGTTGTAACACTTTAGTGGTTCAAATAAACATTTATTAATAAAGACAAATATTTACGCGTACACAGAACAGTATAAACATACCAGAACTGCTATTAAACTAAAATGAAAACTGTTGAAAGTGGCACAATTACTTTACTGTTACTACTGAACATAACAACAAACAAAAAGTTTTATACACTACTAAGTCTTAATCTCTACTGGATGCCATTTAATTAGACACACGTTGCCTAGTAACAAGACTAAAAGATATGGGCCAGCCTATGTCACCTAGCAACGGCTGTTCTCGATAATTTCTTTACACTATAATGTAATAATTTTATATTAAAGTGAATAATATATTTACATTATATTAAACTAACCCCGTAACTTTTTAGAATTGATTGTTAATTGGTGAATAATTTAAATATTATTATTAGCTATTCCTGATCATATAATGAAAGAGTGATAGCATTCTTTATAAAATTAATGTGGGTCAAAATACTCTGACCACACATCTCCATATCCAGTATCAATCCTGGTGCCAACCTCTCATCAACGTCTCCATCTACCACTGGGACATATAGGTACTCTAAAACTCAAAATTTAGAAGAGGCCAGTCTTGAACATCACTTGATGACATTTCCTAATTTTTCTGATCCAAGCGCAAGGACACTTGCATACTAACGGGACAACTTTTCAATGGCGTCATCTTTAACCTTAAGTTCCCATTTATAGTTCCAGAATGGAGTACAAGCATGTTAGTTGTTGGACCTTCTTCAAAGAATATACATTAAATAATTTGATTAAATAATCACTGAAAAGGGAGTTCACAACGTGTTGTCAATGCACGTTTTCAGCCAAATATGACGTTGGCTCTTAGGTATTATGTTCAGATCATCTGTCATCAATTGCAAACCTATAGCTACGAAATCAAGAATTTACCCTCAATCAGATCAAAAATTTATTAAACAGGAAATACAACAGCTTTTCTCTGATGGTATTATTGAGGAAAGTAACATCGTGGTGATCCCAGGTTTTGGTTGTGCAAAATGAAAATCATCAAAAGAGGCTTTTTATTAGTTCGCAAGAATCCCCTTTGGTGTTACCAATGGTGTAGCACGTTTTCAGTGTGCGAAAGAAAAAATTATTTCCGATGAAGGTCTAAAGGGAGTTTTCTCGTATCTAGATGACGTCACTGTTTGTGGTAATGACAAAGCGGAACACAACGATAATCTTCAGGGCTTCATGTTATCTGTAGAAAAATATGGTCAACAAATAAATTTTAAGAAAAGTTAATTTTCAATGCCTAGTATAAATCTTCTTGGGTATGTCATACCGCAAAACTCAATACGTCCTGATCCTGAGAGATTGAAGCCCTTGCTTAAGCTTCCTCTGCCTCATGATGCTTCTTCCTTGAAACGTGCCCTCGGACTTTTCGCACATTATTCAAAATGGGTTCCTCGTTTTTCTGAGAAAAGTAGTAGCATGACTGGTTCTGTCACTTTTCCTTTGGGTCCTCAAGCCGCTCAGGATTTCGCTATGTTAAAAAGAGATACTGCTAGTTCACTCCTTACTACAATAACTGGTAGCTCTCCTCTAGTTGTTGAAAGCGATGCATCTGACTTTGCCATTGCAGCAACACCAAGTCAGGACGGGAGGCCAGTTGCATTATTTTCCCGTACTTTGTCAAAATCAGAGAGATCTCAATCTGCTATAGAGAAGGAGGCTGCAGCCATCGTGAAATCACTAAAGAAGTGGAAAGATTATCTTATCGGAAAACATTTTCAGCTCGTAACAGATCAAATGGCTCTTTCTTTTATTTTTAACAAGAAGCATAACAGTAAAATAAAGAATGATAAAATTTTGAGATGGCGTTTAGAATTGTCGTCATTCCTGTTTGATATTGTTTATCGCTCAGGTAAAGAAAACTATAAAGCAGACACCCTTTCAAGAGTTTGCTGTTTAACATCAACGAATAAACTATTTGAGCTCCACGAATGATTGCGTCACCCAAGGACTAGTAACCAGGATGTTTCACTGGATTAAAATAAAAAAATCTACGATATTCGCTTGAGGATGTCAAGAAAGTTACATCTACCTGCCCTACTTGCGCTGAAGTAAAGCCAAAAATCCTGAAAAATCAAGGGACCCTTATCAAAGCAACATCACCATTCGAACGTTTAAGTGTTGATTTTAAAGGACCCATACCTTCAAAAACTAGAAATAGATATATGTTGACAGTTGTGGACGAATATTCTCGTTTTCCGTTTACTTTTCCCTGTCAAGATATTTCGTCTAAAACAGTGTATTCGGTATGCCAGCGTTCATACATTCAGATAGAGGGTCATCGTTTCTATCAGAAGAACTTGTGACGTTCTTACATTCAAATGGCGTGGCTGTTAGTCGAACCACACCGTACAATCCTAGAGGCAACGGGCAAGTTGAACGTTTCAACGGAACAATCTGGAAAACTATAGTATTGGCTGTAAAGACTCTTGGTCTAAAAGCAGATGATTGGGAGAAAGTACTTTCTCAGGCCCTCCATTCTTTGCGTTCCTTATTGTGCACAGCAATTAACTGTACGCCACATGAAAGATTTTTTGACTACCCATGTCGGACTGCGAACGGAGACCCCATGCCATCATGGTTAATACCAAATACAACAGTATTGGTTAAAAGAAATGTAAGAAGTAGTACATATGATGACGGTTGAAGAAGCTGAGCTCATAGAAGTAAACCCTCAATATGCTTCCATTAGACGGAAGGATGGCTCAGAATCAAGTGTTTCGTTACGGCAATCAGCCCCAAGGGGAGAGATTCATCTGATCCAACTGGCTACCGATACATCCGAAACTGATAACAGACGGAGCATTGTGCAGCTATCTGACAGCAGGAATCAGGAAATGTACAAAAACAAAATAATTGGATCTGAAGAAAGACATAGAACTAATCTGCCAAGTGGGGATACTCTAGATGAACCTCAAGACAAAGAGACCGAAAAAGTACCTTCACCAGATGAAACATTGTCCCAGAACAAGCAAAGACCTCGAAGAAATTAAAACCTCCTTCTTACCTACAATTTTATGTTACATAAATTTAATACAGAGGGGGAAAATGTTACACCTGTAAGGTAACACGATATAACCTCTTTTATATGTATCGTCTCATTTTCATTATTGTGTTTAGTATCAAGTGTTGTGTATGTTTAATTGAATAAGAGCCTTTCTAAAGGTTTACATTTATTGTTTCATTCAGACATTCAACCAACTCATAACATTAGGGCGTAAAATAACTGACATCAGTTATTCATCAAAGGGCTCCTTAATTACTTAAATCTGTCCATTAATAGAAAGTTTTCCATTTACGCAGTTCTTCATTTCCAGTATGATATTAAGACATTTCAATAATTGTTTGTGTGGTTATAAAGAAGCTAAATAAATTTCACTCATTGTCAGTAATTATTTATATCTTTATAAAATCATTGGAACATATTCTTTTCTGCGTCAAAACAGTTAAATTTTGTTCTGTCATAACAAAAATATAAAAATAACATAAAATATATATATTTTATTCAGTAATGGCTTCAATTAAAATAGTTTCTGAAGCCATCATTCAATTTTACTTCATGTTAATCCTTGGTCATGTAGCTCTTTGGGTGTTGTTATTATAACCTGTATGATACAGTCTGGAAAAATGTTACCAATGCTGGTGTTACTAAATAAATGTTAATTATGAAATGTTGAATACTCAGGCTCATTAATTATATTATTCTGATGTTACTTTTTATTTCGTGATTGCTGATAAACAGTCACAATGTCTGTGTCACTTCTATCGAACTTTCTGTGTAAAAATTTAAATACAACTTTTAGAATTTCCAATAGATTTTCTCATAGAAAAGTAAATATTACCCCCGTTGGTAGTTCATTTACTCCTATATACAGGTAGCTTCTATTTCAATTAATGATTTAAAATCAGTATTTATTTGACGCAATATTTTCTTTTTCCCTCATAGGTTTCCTTATGTTCCTCTTTGTTCCGCCATAAACAAGTTGAAAAAAATTCAACTTGGTATTTTTGTTGTGGCTGCCCCAACTACTTATATTTGCTACATAGTTAATGTATGCGGATCTCAAATTCCATTGGCGGTCTCAACTGTAGGTATGTCATATTTATAGAAATGAAATTTTTTCTTAGGCCAATGTTGTGAATTTAATTTTAATTATCTAAATACTAAAGATTTTATATTAAAAACAGTTCAATATTTAGAGCATTACTTAAAATGTTTCTGTTGTTCATTCACATTGTTAAAGGTAGTGAAATCTTTAAGTATTAGCTCATATAAATGTATTGATCTTCATTGTTTTGGATCTCAATTCTTAAAATAAGAAAACCAGTGAATGATTTTTCATGAGTATAGAGTTAATAACAATGAAGTAGATAATTGGGGTGTGCAGTCAAGGAAACACAATTAAATGTTGTGCTGATGTTTTGGCTTATGGTGTAAGCCTTCATGCGGGTTTTTCTGGCATCCAACACGAGACCACAATAAATGGTGTGATATACAACAACAACTACTTAGGCCCGTGTTAGCTTTAGTACTTAATGGAGGAATCTTCTCGGCTAGCTCTTTGTTAGTGTTTTTTAATAATTAAAAATAAAAAATGGGTTGTTGAATTACATGCGAGGAATGGCAATTGTGATCATGTAACAAAATTTTGAAGGTCTGCATAATTTGTACAATGATTAATAAATAACTTTTTATATCTTTGAACAGTTCTTACACTATTCAATTTACTATTTTATATCACTTTTTTTTTTTTTTTTTTAACCGAGCAATAGAGGGGTTAGTATCTCCATGTTCTTTATTTCTAAATAAAATATTTCCCTTTAAAAACATTTGTTGCTCACCAATGACTGGTTATGAATATGTCCCAGAAAGACTCAGTTATGTTTAGTTCCAATGCATCATGATTACTTCTTGCTCTTGCTTTTAGTTTCTCTAGCTCTAGTCTTGGTCCGCTTCCACTACTCATTCCTATCTTTGACCATTTGGCTTACTTTTTTTCTCTTGTTTCACCTGATCCTTCCAACTGTAACAAAACTGGTTACTACTGCAGGTATTTCCATTCAGGCTTGACCTTTATGTACTGTTTGGTTTCAAGCTAGATCCATACCTGTCACAACCATTTATGGGGATGCCCATTTTATTTTTTTCTCTATGACTTTAAGCAATTAATCCCTAATCACTTCATTACATATACAGTTCCTCTTAGCCTTCCCCAGAAATTAATGTGTGGTTCAAGAAACAGCTGTTCCACATTTGATATCTCTCCAATATCCGTAGTTATTCACTGGACCGAAGGTCTTACTAAGGACCTTTCTTTCCCAAATCCTCGGTACCAAAAACCGAATATTCACTCCCATATGTCACCACCGGTCTTATTACTGTTTTGTCAACAGTAATCTTATCAGATCGAGACACTTTTCGAGGCCTTAGGATTTTATTAAGGGCAAAAAGGCATTTGCTACCAGCCACTATTCTGGCTTTGATCGCAATTTCACTTCAATTTTTTCCATAGCTAGAGACCCCAAGTAGGGTAAACCAGACCATTATTGACACCTCAGATAGCTATTGACAACCTAATCTTTAATTGAAAAAAATAAGCTTTTGTGCTAAAGTTGAGTTTAAAAAAAATGGGGAGAATATTGCTGGTGCATCATAGAAATCAGCTGTGTTAAAATAATTTTCAAAATATAAACACAAATAAAAGTAATGTAACCTTAACAAAAAAGGCTACCAATTCAGTGATTTAGAAGAGGTTTTCTTTTGCTTTCCTTAAGAAAAGACTTCAATGAATTATAGTTAATTTTCTTTTAATAGTTTAAGATAAGTCATTTATTAAAATCATGACTTATTATTAAACATTTTAATGAATATTTCAAATTAAAATTACCAATTTTATCATTTTTTTAATGAGGGTGTCAATTACTGGTGATCAAATCTTGCATTTATGTATTATTGACACCCTGTGTCAATAACTGAATTGCTATTTTTTCATGAAATTAATTAATTTCTTCTACAAATCAATATCATTTTATGATATAATAATGCTGAAGTAGTTTTTTACAATTTTATTTTCCTTATTTCTAGTTATTGACATGGGTGACAACTGAATCTTGTGTCTAATGGCCAGCTATTGACACTCAAGATTTTGTTGTAGGGTTGAAATACATTTGTTTCATCATTAATTCATTGTTGTTTTTTCATTTTGTTGATATTAACATACCAAATACGTTAACACTATAGAAACAGACAATTTTAGTAAATGGCAGTGAAAATGTAACAATTTAATTTTTTTTTTTTATTATCTTTTGAGCTAGAATTTTTATATCCTAATGGATATTGTAAAATAGATACATCAAAATAATATACTTGGTTAATAGATATGTTTTGGAGTTTTAATAAATTTTGGATTTAGCAAGTGAACTTTTTTATCTTTTTGAGCTTGACATTTTATATCTTCATGGATATTGCAAAATTCATACTTCAAAATTGTATAATAATTAGTTAAATAAATATGTTATGGATTTTTAATAAATTTTGGTTTAAACAAGTGAACTATTTTATTTCTTGTATGATTTATCTGCCTATTTACTTCCTTTTATTTCCATATAAATAAACAAAACTAGTAAACAATGAAGATGGTGCAAAATCTCGAAACATTCATTCCTTCCATGAGTAAATGCAATGCTTTAAATGAGGAACAAATAGAGAAAAAACACAATATGAATTTAGATATTTATATTAATAAATATTTTTTATTTTTTTTTATATATTATTGCACTTAAATTTTTAGTCAAAACTTTTGTATGCAGCACAAAGTAAGGTAATTAAAGAATATTCTCAATAAATTTCAATTAGATTCAATTATTTTTACTATTTTTTCTTGAATTTATACTATAGGATATTGTCTTAACGGTGTCAATAACTGTCTAGTTTACCCTATCTAAAAGTTTTGTAACGCCTATATTTGTGCCAGTTGATTTGTATGCCTTCATCCCTCCTTCCTTTTAGGCATCTTGACTTTTTCATATATTCCATCTTATTTTTACTGAGAAGTAGAGGTTTCACTGAATGGAAAACCAAAATAAAAATCAATAATCGATACATAAATATATTGTCCTAAAATAAAATTAGGTAACTTTTCTATGTATTCCAGTTTAGATCCTCAGTTTCCTCTTGCACTACAAGATCCTGCTCCTCAGACCTGTATACTTCCTATAATAGTGCATCATTTGATCATTCCTTTATTTCCCCTTTAACCTGTTCACTGCTACTAACACAGATCTGTGCGCTGGCCCGGCGGGCCCGTAGTGCTACCAACACAGATCTGTGTTTCTGAACGGCTGCTACTCGCACATATTTGTGCGCCGCAGAAATGGCATCTAGTGACTTCCAAATTGACTATGAGACTTAGGAAGGCCAACAGAGAGTGTCAGCACCTCCTTTTCAATTTTAGGCTGCCTTTTGACAGTTAGTTTTAGGCCTTTTATACCTCCTTTTTGTGACCCTTTTTGACCTGCTCAACTGCCTCAGTCTAGTTTGATCTCTCAAACACGTTGTTTAGGAAACGTTTTTATTCTAGTTCTGAATTATTAGATCTGTTATAGAACAGTGATTTAGATGAAAATAGTAGTTATGAGTGTTCAGATTTTGAAGATTCAGATGTTGAAGAAGAAACTGTTGAAAAAGACATAAAAAAAGAAAATTAACGATGTATTATTGCAAAATATGTGATATTCCTTTATGTTTGTTACCTTGTTTTAAGGCTTATCATACACAACAAAATTATTAAATTAAAAAAATAAAATAAAAATTTAAAAATTAGAAATTTTTTTTTTTAAATGAAAAAAAAAATTTTAACTCTACCAATGCCGGTACAAAGTCTGGATGAAAAAACGAGGATGGGGATTTTATTTTTTTTTTAACTAAAAGAAATAATATTTCGTTGGTAAGTTGGCAAAAAGAACTCAGCACTGGGTGGTTATACGGGCCATAATCCGGTAGCACCCGGTCAAGGCCAAGCCTTACACGCAGCGAACAGGTTAAATTCCTTAAGGAATTCACTACCCCATAACATCCGTAATGCTCCATCTCCATCCACATTTAAATCCCTTCTCTTCCTTTCTCTCCATAATGATGCTAATTAGCAAACCTTCAAGCGATAGATGTATATACTATTTTATTTCTTCTACAATTACTTTTTTTTTTTTCATAATTTTTAAGTTTTCTTCTCCATTTGTAAAATTGCAAATAGTTGAGAAGATGGTCAGGTTGATAAATTACACATCCAAATTTAGAAAAACTTTGTATTCAGAGTGCCGATGTTTTGATGACTTCTTTAGGGCTAAAAATAACTTCTTTATTTAAAAAAAAAAAAAAAAAAAATTAAAAACTAAAGTAAAGCTTTTTTTTATTACAAAATTTAACTGAAGAAGACCTGCAAGGTAGGTTGAAACATAGGCACTCCATAAATAAAGTTTTTTGAACTTGGATGTGTAATTTATCAACCCTACATCTTCTTAACCATTATATCATATAGTAAATCATACAATTTTCAAAATTGTAAATAGTTTATCAGATTGTTAATTTCTTTTATTTTTCATCTTTTGATAACCAGACTCATTGTATTTATTTTCTGTTCTATTCTGTATCTTATGCATTTAGGCATTGTTTTTTTTTTTGTTTTTTTCCAGGACTGGCATCAACCATTGCTTTGTTCTCAGTCGGTCAAGTGTTCTCCAGGCTTATCGGATACGCCTATGTTTCAAGAAATCAGAAACAAGTTAAATTAGCATACCTCGATTTCTGGGGAAAACGGATCGATGTGATCTACGATATAAAAGATATTACACCATTAAGTGAAGGATCTTTTAACATTAAAGGCCTACTTTATAAAGATGTCTGGGTGTCTTCTGAAGAGAAACCGTTCAAGATCAATACAAATAGTGGTGAAATATTACACTATGATCTCTTCAAACATTGTTTTTATAGTAACGAGGAAACAGGTTATAGCTATAAAACCAAATAGTTACGATTTTTTTAAACAATGTATTAATTTTAATTACATTATAAATTTGAAATTAAATAAATTTTGAAATCACAACGCATAGAATCATTTCATAATACTCCTTCTCTTTCTAAACTTTCTCTTTTTTATTTAAAGTATGAAAAAACAAAACAAAAAAATAATAATAAAACATTAAAAATAAATGATAAAACTAACTATTGGTTTTGAAAATACATCTATCTTATAGTCAATCAGGTAACAAATGACTGCTTTTATCTAATTCAGCGATAACATTTTCATAAATGAAACTTACGAATCTATAAGTAATATACATGCTTTTATATAAAATATATATCATATCATATAATTACGAATAAATGAAGTTAATACAGTCAACAAGTAATAAATCAGTCGATTAGAACTGTACATACAAAAAAAATAATAAAATATGGAGATTAATAACTTAAAAAACATTTTAAGGCATTACGACAAAAAATCAACATTTTAAGAAACAGAAATTTCATAATTCTATCTTAAAGCTATAAAACACGAGAGAGATGGATTTCAAATAAAATAGGAAAAGATTAACAAAAGGCGAAGGTACTATGTATATTCTGTGAAATCATCGATTAGAAGCCTACGAGGCGGTTGTTGTTTCATTTGCTTATCGTCTCCAAAACCCTGCTCTTGTTGTAACTTAAGCCTGATACGCTTTATCTGCCTCAGCCTTTCTAACCAGTTTGATGCGTACGGTTCTCTCGATGGCGAGTTCAACCGACATGAGATCATCGATGCCAACTGCAAAAAGTAAATAAAATTTTAAGATGCAAAATATTTTACTACTTTTTTTTTTAAGCTGTTAACTGATATTTAAAACTGTATACTTATGTGCAATAAGTAAATTTTAATAAAATTATTACAATGACTTATCAATAACATGTAAAGACCCACTCATTATTAGCATTTCAATAGAAAATTCTATATAAGAAGGTCTCTCGGTGATCTTTCCAGATGACTCAGAGCATTATCGGTAATAGAATGGGAAGCAAGATGAGAGACTAGTGGATTTGAATGGCTATGGAGTTTACTATGAAAGGATAGGTATCTGGTTGAGGCTACATCAGCAACATATAGAACATTAAGGTCTTAATGGATAAGCTTATTTGTGACAAAGTAAGGGGCATTAAGGATTTTTCAAAAGATTCTGGATTGCAAGGATGAATACAAGATGAATTGGATGGTTTAACGGAGCCCCAAAGTATTGTAAGATACAGAGGAGACCAGGGCTGGTTGGCATGCAGTAATTCTCAGATCAGGCAATTAGTTTTTATATGGTTGGTGCAAAAATAATGCGTTTTTATATGTGACCAAACAAATTAATTATAATTTTGTGAGGTTTACAATGTTGAGTGGTCAACACAAACTTCTCTCGTAATGTCCTGAGAAGTTTTTTGAGTGTTTTCTTCTACTAAAGCCCTCAGATGGTCGTGATCGACAACAGAACGCCTACCGCGACCTTCCTTGTTTTAAAGATCAAACTCTCCAAGACAAGAGTTTTGGAATCATCACTGCAAAGTACATTAATTAAATGATGCTTCCTTCATCCCAAAGAACTTTGATGTTACACACAAACATAAAATAACATACAATTAACAATAAGATACATTTTAGAAGACTTCCCTGGATGGGCTAGTAATTTTCAGGAAGCACAATTACAAAGATACCTCCTAACTATTTTTGGTTATGATAATAATATAACAAAATATTGAAAAATATCGCTATGAACATAAATGAGTTACATGAAGATTCAAAAATTTTCTTCCAATGGATCCCATCTCATGTAGGGCTGATGGGGAATGAGACAGCAGATACTTTAGCGAAAGCAGCTGCACTACCAAATGATGATATAAATTTTGACTACTATAAATCAAAGATAAAAAGAGCACTCAAGAAAGGAAATTCTGAAATGATTAATCACCAGTGGTGGTATAGGGCTACTAAACCTGGGGAAATTCTAGAAATAAATCTACCTCGTCAAGATGCTACAAGAATATCACGACTTCGGACTGGACACACAAGAGTTATCTGCTTCCGGAATGGACGAAAGGTGTTCCCTAGCTGCACCCATTGTAACAAGGATGAAGCCTCACCAGAACATCTTTTGAGTTGTATGGGAGCAAGAAAAGAAGATCTTTATACTGCTCCCAAAATAATTGTGCAAAATCTATACAAGTGTAATTTGCATGACTTAGTGTAAAACACTTTGGGATAATAAAAAAAAAAAAAAAAAAAAAAAAAAAAAAAAAAAAAAAAAAAAAAAAAAAAAAAAAAATAATAGTATAGATACAATCCACCAATATCTCAAAAAAATATAATATTTTAATAAAATTTAAAACATGGTCAGAAATATAAAGAAATAATATAGATGGAAGGGCAAAAACTAAAGACCCTCAATGTTGAGTGTCCATAAGAAATTCAACCTAACCTGTTACACGTGGTTTGGGCTGCACCACAGAATACAGAATATGATAGAAGCAGTGAGTAGGTAGGGGAGAAGGCTCCCGGCAAGGAGCGCTATCCCCACCACCTTAACCCCAGCTGTTCCATTCAGTACCACTGTTCACCCCATGTTTATTCGGAACAATTGGTAATTGTTAGGTCTTCTTGTCGAGGCCGACACTTTAGTATTTAGTATAGGTTTAATTTAGGCTTAAGTGCTTAAATTATTTTATTGTGTTAATCACATGGCCTCATAAAAATTTAGCCTGAGACTGTATCTTGCAACTTCATTGATCTTCGGGCAATTACGTGAGTCACGTGACGTGTTACGAGGCCCAGAGACATCAGTGTGCGACAAGACATTGAAGGAAAGAGTCATGTTTCCCCTGGAATAAGGTTATGGCAGACGAGAGAGCTCTCTCACTACATGTTTTCGTATTCGGAGCGCAAGGCTTGACAATCCAGATCTGTTACTCCCCACGGGTCTCTAAACAGTATCTACTATCATTATTCACACACAAGTCAAGCCATCGTTGAACCATAGTTTGTTGAACTTTACCTTGATAATTTATTAATGTTTATTGCTTATAAAATGAAAGGTTATATTTGTATGTAATGTTAAATCAGTTATAATTGTTGAATATCATAATAATTTATAAGCCTTATTTATTTATAAGACTAACCTTGTTAATTATGAAATAAAGTTACAGGCAAAATTTTTATTGAACTATATTTATTATATTGAGCTACCAGCTTCACACAAGTGGACAGTTTTTGGCTGAGTTCACAAGAACCCCTAGTCGCCGCTACAGTTGTGTGTATGTGTTTTATTTTTATTTCTCAATTGGAATAAAAAATGTCATGTTGTGCTGTGTGTGGATGTTCTTGGAAAGAGTTCTACAAGGATTTAAACCCTCCATTAACCCTTCACCAGTACATTTCAAACTTATACAGTTTAGTTTTTTAATAAATTGAGAAACAAATCTTCCTTCCCTTTCGCAACAGTAAAAATATATTTATTATGGAGCTGTTTTAACTTTATTGTCAAACTCCCCTATATTAAAAATAATAGATATTGTAACCACAGAATACAGAATATTCAGTATATTCAATTAGGATTGATGAATTAATTGCCAATTCTATTGAAATTATTTTTATTTGAAACCTAGTTTCAAATGTTAAACACTGATGATGTTAAACATACCGTAAGTATTTTAACTTAAAATTTTAAATGTTAGATGTTTTATTTTAGGAAAGCCGGCCGATAAAAAGGCTTGCGACCCCATTGAAAAATATTAGGTCTCCAAATAAAAAGAAATTTAAAAAATGTTAGAGATCACAAATAAAAACATAAACAAGCTCAAAAAAGCAACTTGATGAAAGATCTGTACAGCTGATTCATTAAGCTTCACAGAAAATTCACTTTCTACAAAAAAAAAAAACTACTGGGTGAAAACAAAAACAAATTAAAAACCTATGCCAAAACGTTTTGCAGTATAAGAAGAAAAACTGTAACTACAAATACAGTCTACAAAAACTGTGTGAAGAAAAACAAAATAAACTAATTAAATGGAAAATAGAAAGTTTGCTTTCGTTACTTCTAAAACAATACCTTGGAAGAAATTTTTTTTTTTTTTCAGCATTTTTTAGAAGATGACTCTCATTACTAATCAGATTAATTGGAATGATATTTTTTAAAGTCCGAATTCACGATTTTTTGAAAAATATCAATGATAATATAGATAAAAATAATATAAGATCGAAAAGTAATAAATTAGTAGTTTTGAAAGGCCAGAAACAAAGAAACAATTTGGAAAATAAAGTTTTTCTGTGTTTTATTTTTTTTTTTTTTATTTCAATAAATTTTCTTTAGGTAATATTTTGTTTTATTTTTGTTCCTTAACTACTTACCTATGCATGAATTTGAAATTTATGAACAATTAGATGAAATCCAATAAAATTTGTAAGAGTTGAAGCCTAAATATTAGATGATAAAGTTGTAAATAAACCTAAGACGGAACTAGCCCAGACTGAAGGTGGTGGGGGGAGAGCCGGACTGGGCCAGGGGAACCTCTTCCCCTTCTACTATATTCTGTATTCTGTGGGCCGCACTCTGACCAATTTCGAGCACTTAAAATAAATTTAATGAAAATCTGGTTTTGACATAAGTGAATTTCAGAGGTCCTTACTGTTTTAATCTTTGAGGGAAAACATCAATAGCCATTGTTTATAATCCATCAACTAGATTGGAGGATAATCTTTGTTTACTTGGCAAGCACTCGCCTAAACAAAATGAATATTCAAAATATGCATTATTTTTGCAACAACCCTACAAACTAACAAACTAGCCAATGTAGTTTCCGTTCACTTCAATTACATCTAATTACTGTTTTTCCATCAATTCTATAAAAATTTTTAGTAAGGGATTTATTTCCGAAGGTGATGTTGAAAAAAAAAACTGAAGGAAACACTAACACAGCCAGTTTTCTCCAGATGTTACAACTAAGCTGTTTTCTATGTGAAACACCGGTGAAATGTTGGCATTCGTAAGTTTCTCATATAAATGAAAGCAATAAACCCAATCCTTTGCTTTATTTGGACGATAATAATATGAATAAATCAATTTTATGTCTTCTAAAAAATGGTACATAGGGTAAACTGATGAAAAAAAATAAGCTTTTGTGCTAATATTCAGTTTCAAAAAAATGGGGAGAATGTTGCTTGTGGACCATAGAAATCAGCTGTGTTAAAATATTTTAAAAATATAAACACAAACAAAAGTAATGTAATTTAAGACTGGGTGCACATGAGCTGAAAAACAATTGGGACCCTAGGATTGTTCTCTACCTCTTTTCTACCTATCTCTTTGATACCTTTCTGAGTTTCTGTGCACATGTACTATCTCTTTGATAGCTGGGGAAATTTCCAACTGGATGGGAATTCTTTCTTCTTCAGAGTTGTGTGTTGTTTATCTCGAGATGGATCAAGTTGGATCGAAAGTTGAAATTTATAAAAAGAAGGTTTTATTTTCATACTTTGTTTACAAATACGTTTATAAAAGTGATCATAAAATAAGCCATTGAGTTAATTCATTTTACGATGCGAGATTTTAAAAGGAGCTTTCAACACTATTTTCATAGAATTGAGGGAAGATGAACAAAAATTCTTCAATTATTTCTGAATGTCTATTAGTTCATTTGAAGAATTGGCTGCAAGAATCAGTGATGCATTAAAAGGGCAAGAAAATGCAGTGAGAGTTCCCGTACCACCTTTGGAAATGATTGCAGTAACATTGAATAAACACAAGAATATTATAAATTATTAATATAATAGAGAAATTATCCAATTATATGTAATCTTAAAAAAATATATGAAATGAAATTAATCGTTATGTTATCGAAAAATCACCATATAGAAGGGACACAGCAACTTCTTGTGCACAGTCCCTATGCCACGTGTGTACTACTGAAACGTGGGGGCATAGAAAAAAACGCAGATAGGGGGAGAGACCAGCGGCAGCCCCTATCCTGTCGAGGTAGGCCGAGTGTGTCTGATAGCTGTCGGTGTGTGCCAATGTATCTCTGACTATCCAATTAAAAACAATCTTTGCGTTCTGATTACTTTTCAGCTCATGTGCACCCAGCCTAATACAGAAGGTTATTAATTCAGTGATTCAGAATTTTTCTTCTGCTTTCCTTGAGAAACAACTTCAGTGAATTATGGTTTATTTTCTTTTAATAGTCCAAATAATTTAATATGTATCTTGCATTAATGTATTATTGACATCCCGTGTCAATAACTGAACTGCTGTTTTTTCATAAAATTAATTAATTTCTTCAACAAATCAAAATCATTTTTTGATATAATAATGCTGAAGTAGTTTTTACAATTTTTTTTTTTTCTTATTTCTAGTTATTGATATGGGGTGACAATAACTAAACCTTGAAAACTCTCTCTATCGATATTTTCAATAAAAACATTTGTATACGGCACAAAGTAAGGTAATTAAAGAATAGTCTCAATAAATTTCAAGTTGATTAAACTATTTTTACCAATTTTTCTTGAATTTATACTATAAGATATCGCCTTAATGATGTCAATAACTGTCTAGTTTACCCCACAATATATATATTTTTTTTTTTTTGGGGGGGGGGGAAATGCTCCTTAAACTATAAGGATAACTTACATTCGAATGTACAGCTAACTGCCTCGCGAGTATAGCTACACTATCGTCGGATACAACTTTGTACTCTGTATGGTTGATATGCTGGTGCAGTTCTTCTTTAGCCTTCACAATAACTTGGTTCGTTCCAAGATCCAAAGGCTCGATCACAACAACAGCATAATTAAACTGGGCCTATGAATAAATGCCAAAAACAATTACTTAATTTATAATTTAATTTAATTAATTAATATATATATATATATATATATATATATATATATATATATATATATATATATATATATATATTATATATATATATTATTATTAAAGACATTCTACAACTATGTGTCTTTTTGTCCAAGCCAGTCTCTCTCACACATTTCCCTATTTATATATACATATAAACAATTCATATGAAAACTTACTTTTACAGTCTGAAAATTGTATTCTTCACCGCTATCATTATAAACTATGGTAACATAATTATTTCCAATATGAGTTTTTTTTCTGTTCCCTTTTGGATCGTTAGGATTGTTAGGCATTAGCGTAGCAACATGGAAGATCACCTTAAAAATAATACACAGAGGAGATAATTAAAATGCATAACTTAAAACTTCATTTGCATATAAATGGTGTATCTAAAGGCAATATCTAATTTTCAAGATATTTATTTTATGTAAGTTAGAGAAAATTATAAGTTCTTGATCCATTAGCTGTGCTATTAGCCCTTTGGCTGCTACAGACTACTATAAGAGTCCGGTTGTTGCACCCTGGGTGCTACAGACTACTATATGAGTCCAGCTGGTTTTATGCCAAACTGCTACAAACTCTTATCCTAGTTCTTTTTCCAGCACCATCTATGGACTGCTTAAAGAAGCTGCATTGCCTCCTTAAGCCAATAGATGGCATACAACTTCAATTTCACGAAGTTTATGTATAACTGCTTCAACCCTTTTTTACTGTCATTCCTCTTTACTTGAAATTTTGCCTGCATATCCTTCTGTATATTTTCTGCTTTTGTAGTAAATAGTTAAGTGCGCTATGTCTAAAAAAATTTATTATAACTTCTGGCAGGTGGAAGTGAAAGTGAAAGAGAATCATGACGAGGATTTTTTTTATCAATCCGGTAAAGTATCTATTGGAAAAATTCCGGAAACTAGTGGAATATCAAATATAAGAGAAAAGGAGGATGGGAAACATGAATAGAAAATGTAGAATAAATAAAGAAAATGAAACCGCTAAGCGTAAAAATATGCCGCACACGGGGCACTGCAGGTGCCTAGACTATGCCGCAGCCAAAGGGTTAGACAGATAATAAATCATGGTTGAAATAGAAACTGTGGTACGGTTAAAAATTAAGAAAAAAAAATATATATATTATTTAAAACAATAAAATAAAAATAACATTTACCTGCATTACATCATCTTGCCAGATATATGCAAATTTTCCATCGTTGCCGTTAGTTTCCAGGCCTCCTAGGAAAACCTGTTGCCTGTCGGCTTCGGTTAAGTTTATTAAACTACCCAGGCTCTATTTAAAAAATAAATAAATAATAATAATAATAATTTAAAATAATATATTAGAGTTATTACTAAAAAAATATACTAATAAATGTTAAATAAATATAAAATGAAAATTATGATATAGGACTTTAACACTGGACCTACTATGATGGGTCTAATGCCCTTTTTCGAACTTTTTGGCAGAAGTTCTTAGAAAGAACATTCATTACTTTGCTTTTTGACTTCACTACTTTTATAAAAAAATATATCAAAAGTGTTTTTTCAATATCCACTCCTCTCATATTATTGTTTTTAGCGAGAAATTATGGTAGAAATATGTACACATATGTCGGTAGGGATTAGTGTTAAAGATAAAGTAGTTATCCAAATAAATCAATACATTTTTTAAACAACTAAATAAAATAAATTTATAAATAAAAATTATATTTTTATTATAACATTTACCATTATTAAAAGGCCACAATTTTTTATTCTTAAAATTTTAAAAATAAACTAATAGATGCAAAGAGAAATGCGGTGGCTCAGTGGGTAAGGCACTTGGCTGCCAAGCTCCCGAGCCTGAGTTTGAGTCTAACTTAAGGCAGAAAATTTATTTTCTGTCATTAGAGGTTGGGATAACCTCCTGGGGCACAACCAGCATCAATAAAGTGGGTACTCTTAATTGGGAAAAAACCTGCTGGTTGAGCATGATTTCGGCCAAATTGCCTCCTTTCACAACTGTCGGCCCAGTAACAGTCCATTCTTACCCAAGTACTGTACCCATGGGTTGTAGTGGTAGAGGTTTTTTTTTTTTTTAATATATGCATGAATGCATACACGCCTCATAAATGTATAAATATGACATTACAGAACAACGTAATACATATAGTATCCAATAAATATATATCATATTAGAATTGTGATGAAATTGAAGATATTTCAATAAATACAGAGGCAGACAAAAATTCTGCTTGATTGTCATTTGGAAGCAAAACACTAAAAAAATTAGCATTTATTTTGCAGTTTTTTTACATTTCAGGACCTTTCACTTTTTTTTTTTTTTTTTTTAAGAAGAAAAGTTAAAATTAGAATTTAGCACTCCAAAAAACATAAAATTCATTGCGAAAATTGTCTTTATTTTATCCCTGAATTCACTCATCCCCCCCCCCCCTAATGACAATACGAGGTTTGTTCAAAAAATAAAGTGACTTCATATTTAGTGGGCTATGTACATTCATTTTTTTTTTTTTTTTTAATGTTGTACACAAGTCCATAAAATAATTAGTTTATTTTTAATAGATATGGAGGTCAGATGTGTTCTAATGAATCAATGTTAAATTTTTTGTAAAAATAAAATTCATTCTCCACCACACTTGAACTATTGACTTTGGAATTTGGAGAGTGAGAAAAAAAATGTTTATAATCGGTACAAGTTCTCAGAATGGCAAGAAGGATATTCATGACGATGCATGCCCTGGGCGCCACAAAAGTATTGCCAGGTGACATAAAATATTTCCCCCACTTTGGGCAAAATATTACCAATTCCTCACCACCATTTCCCCCTGAAATTCCTAAACCAAAATTAGAAAACGAGTTGTCACAAATGCAGTACATCTGAGGGCGAATACTTAAAAGAGGATAAAATAGATGTTGATGAATAAATAAATATTTTTTGAGAAAATTAAAAAGCCATCTTATTTTTTAAACAAACCTCCTACTTTAAAAAGATCTGGTAATAATATCAAACAGCTCCGCCACTGCACAAGCCCAGAATACCAGGGGGAAGGTTATCCTCCTTCATTTACACATAAACTCAAAAACCATGTTCTAACTAGCATTAACTTCAGGTACACCTTTTCATATTACAATGGTAAATAAGAAAATAATTATGTGGAAATAAGAAATTATCAAAATATAAAACAATAAATCAATGTTTAATAGATATTATAGTAAATCATAATTGATATAATTCCAAATCAGAAGAAATGTTAACTTCTTAAATACATAATGTTAATACATAAACCACATTTTAGAAAGTTATGTTGTTAACTCAATACTTTCTCACATTAAAGAAGTGGAAATAACAAAATATCCAACTTCTGATATATAAGATGGATAAGTGGTACCTGCATAAGTGGAATACCTGTATAAGTGGTGTAAAACTAATTTTTCCCTTAAATAAACTCTTTAACTGGAATGTTTTCACCTCTATAAGTGGAATCAATTTTTGTAGAAATTGCCTCTGTAAATGGGACAATTTTAGTATTTACCTCTCTAAGTGGAATTCACATTACTACTAAGAAAATGTGAAGGGATAGATGAGGGTGTTTTGTTTTGATTGGGCCACAATGTGTAAACATTAAGCACATTGATATTTCACTAGTTTCTCTCTATTGTTGCTACACTCTAACATTTTCTTCCCTGCCCTTTGTTAAGTAATCCTGTCAACAGGTCGCGGAATTTAGAATTAGTGGAAAATTAAGTTTTGTTAGTGAATTTGAAAGTGGAAAGTCGAGGAATGAGATAGAAAAACAGTTTGGTGTGCACAATCAACATTGTGTTGAATTTTGAATAATAAAAACAAAATTGATCATGAGTGTTTAGAAGGACATGGAAAAATAAAGAGATTTCAGGCTTGTAAATACCCTGAGTTAGAAAAATGACTCCGGACATCGCTGCAGCAGTGCTTTAGTAAAAATATACCAATTGGTGGGACATTTGATCAAACAAAAGCCCCAGTATTTTCATATTACAAAATTATGTAAAAATGTAAGGGTTGTTTCAATATTTTATGTATGTATGGTTTTTTAAGTGTGTACTATATACACAAGTAATAAATTTGTACAGTTATAACAATTAAAAGTTGATTGAAAACCTCTTTTAGTGGTACATACAACCTTAATCACCTCGATCGATAAGTGAAACCTTGTTTAAGTGGGATTGAAATCCTGTCACCAAGAGATTACACTTATCCAGGTTCGACTGTACTTTCACTTTCTTTTTTTTTAAATCAAAGTATTTTATTGAATTAATATTACACCTTGAGACAATAAGTAATATAGACGACAAAGAATCACACAAAATAACTTCAATCTGATATCAATTTACTTGATATAAGAACCTTGTAATAACGTAATCTATATTAATATTTAAATAAAAAAATATTGAGAAAAATATATTTACCTCTAAAAATGCCATATACCTAGCGGATCCAAACTCATTCCTTAAAATATCTACTTCTGAATTTCCTTGCCCAGGAGCGACATATAAAACACCGATCTGCAAGGATAAATAAATAGAAAACTTATACATTATTAAGTACCTAAGGAGATTTCTATGATCTATGAGAAAGAAAAGAGCAATTATGCTAATACTACAATATTTAATCATATACACATTTATAATAATAAGCCAAAATTAAATATTTTGTTCTAAGTAGTTGCTCAAAAAATTGAGCAACTACTTAGAAAAGCAAGAAATTAAAATATCAGATGGAATCAAAATCTTAACAGGATATCTTGTTGTAAGCCTACCTTGTGTACTTCATACGGAGGAATCCAGTCCAAGTTCTTCACCGTGGCTTGTACTGAGGGAATGTTAGAAATAAGAATAGGCTTCTCGTGCGCTATTCCAAAATAAGGGCTATGGTAGAGCTGCAAGAAGGCAAACCTGAAATATCGTATAAGAATATAATTTAATAAGTACAAAATAAATTCATTTAACAAGTAGAAAGTTTAAAAAGAAATCTAAAATGTGCAGTAAAATCCTTTAATTTATCCTTCGTAGTAAACCTATATCATCTTGTCCTACAGTATCCTTTAATAATATTCCACTGATCTCAGTTGAACAGATCCGCTACCTAGGACTCCAACTAGACAAATGTTCAACTCGGAATCGACATACAAGATTAAATCGACAGAAAACTGCTTGTCGTTATCGACTTCTTCAACATTTACTAAACAAACGTTCAAAGCTTCTGATTTACTACAACAGACTCATTTATATCACAGCAATCAGACCTATTTGGACGTATGGAGTTGAGCATTGGGGGATATTTCTTTTTAATATTTCTAACCAATAATTGTTTATGAAGTAAAACCACTTTCAGGAAATACTTTCTCACCTGTGGCGGAGATGGGTATATGTAATAGGTAGTATGGAAAATGAGTTCAATCAATAAAATTATTTATTGTTTTTTAAATATTATATTATGTATAACATTAAAAATTTAATTCGTAAATGTTTTTAAGTTACAATTTTATTTTTCATGCTTAAATCAAGATATGTAACAGTTGATTGATTGACTAAGAGAAGCTCATAGTACTAATTAAATTAAAATTAAACTCAATAAATTTATTTATTTTGATAAATATCATATCCAAATTCTATTTAATCAACCTTGCAAAATATTTAAACTACTCCCTCATATATAATTGTGTATTAGGTCTTATGTTAGCATACATTAAAATAAGACCTAAAACCCAATTATATATGAGTAGTTATTTTGATAAAGGAAAACTTCAAACATTTATTAATATTTCTTCATTAGAATTGTAACTACACAAGGGTTTTCAACCCATGGTTTATTAACAAACAATTATTAACAAGATATTTATCACAGACACACTAACAGAACTGTATTACAGTACATTAGCACAATAATAATTAACATTTAAACGATATTGCAAAAAATTAGCATTCTTGCTTTTTCAGGTGATAACTGACATTTTATAATTGAGAGTAGCATCCCTGCTTTAGAAAACAATTGTTCGCAGGGAACTGATGAAGTTACTGTACACAGTAGCTTTTCTGCAGTTTCATACTAATTGGGAAATTTATGTTTGTTATTAAACCACCATTTTAGTGAGTCACCATCAATATTTATCACATCCCCCCAAAAAACATAAGCACACACTAAAATGAATAGCTAAGTTTAATTTATTTCAAGAAAAGGTTGAATCTTTTAAATACTGGGATTTAATCATAGATAGAACCCTGACACTTAACATGCATGTTAAAAACATTGTAAACATTGTAGCTATTCAATTCAAGGTATTAGAAGTGGGTATTATCCCCACCACTCCTTGAGATTCCAGCAACTGTTTTATCCCAAACCAAATACCTATCCTTTCATAGTAAACTCCATAACCATTCAAATCCACTTTTCTCTCACTTTCCTTAAAATTCTATACCCAAAAACACTCTGAGGCGTCTGAAAAGAAGATGGCCTCGGGACCTTCCAATATAGAACTTTTATTGAAGTACTACCAGTGGGTAGTCCTTCAGAAGTATTGGCATGTTATTATGAACGTTGCATTCACATTTACTACATGAATTTTTTTTTTATTATTATTAATAAAGTTGTAAATTTCAATAAATAGATAACAAAAAATCCTACAATAGAAGCATGTTGACTTTAATAGAATAAACAAAGCGGAAGCTTCATTGAAGAGAAGTAACGAGAGTTTTATGTCAAGGATGTTGGCAAGTTAAGAACTAGTCTTTCCATTGGCTTTGATAAGTTTGATAGGATGAGAAATGCAGAAAGTAAAAGAAGTTAGCACAAGGAAGTGGGCAAACAATAATCTTTCTTTTTTCCTTATTATGAATTAGAACAATACTAATTTCCTCAAGAGACAGGCATTTTTGTGGCATGCTACTTCTGAGAGTTGTTAGTTGTTATAACTAGGGATGTGAAATATATCCATTTGTATTTTCTCTTAGCCAACTAAAACGTCTAATATCATCAAAATATATATGTTTTGAGGTATTTAGAAACAATTTGAATTATTTTTATTTTGCATATTTTGCCATCAATATAGGTGTCGTCTAGTTGCAAAACCGGCCATCTCCAAATAACTAAATTTTTCAGGAAAGCTGATTTTCTGTTACATCACCCCAAAACGAAGTAGGAACAAAATCTCTTCGGTTTCTAGTGACACAAGGGTAGTGTGTTTGAAAGCAATTTTTGAAATAGAAGAGGCAAAGTGGAGGGGGTGAGTTACTCAATTTTTTATTTTGGATTTGGCCAGTTTTGCAACTCATTTTGGAGTTGGCCGGTTTTGCAACGAATTAGAACTGAAAAATCACTAAATTTAATGTAAATTTTGGGTCTTTTTCGATGCAAATGAACAAAACTTTCTTGAATAAGTGAATATTATTTGAAAAAATTAAACTCTGAAATTTTATGGTGTAACTCAAGCATCTAGACGGAAAAACAAGCCAAATTTGTTTTTAAAGTAATTAAGTTCCAAATAGCCTAATGTAGAAAAATATAAACATTCAGAAACTTATATTCTTGCGGCATTATCGTTTTCAACAGGCTTACACATTTCTTCCTGATATTCTTCTTCATCCCTCTCATCTACTTCTCTGCTTCCTCCATTTTGAGCAGCTGATGCTACGACGTTCTTGTAAAAAATCAAACGATCTGTAGAAAACCTCTCCTTGAACTAGCACCTATTTTTTTGTTTGGTTGTAAAAAATCTGTTTGTTGGGGTGTCTTTGAAGTGCCATAGTGCAGGGGGTTTGAGGAGGGCATTACTGGGACTCTTCCAATCAAGATTTGTGTAGTCTCTTCCTGGCTTGAACACCGTTCCACTTTCCGAGAGAATGCCGTCAAACTCTGAAGGCTGAACGAGAGTCTCGATTTTCCTTAACTTCTTCTCAATTTGGGCAAAAACCCGATCTGGAGGGGCTTGTTTCTTCTTCATGTTGCAGGGTCTCTTTGTCTCTCCCTTGCTAAATTAGCTGGAATTTCTTCTACAAACTTCTCCATAAAGATCGAAAACAAAGTGCACTGAACGATAAAGGCATAACCATTAACTACAGGAAAAACAGGAGCAGACTGATAGTTGCCTGATAAGAGGCCTTCTTGATCTGGAACAACAGCGCGATCTTGCGGATGTGAAGATGGCCGGTTTTGAAACTCACTGATGGAAGGATTTGGCCGGTTTTGCAGCACACTGTGATTTTCAAACACAGGTTTAACAGGGATTTTACGGGGTTTTGCAAGGTTTCTTGCTTCCAATAGGTGGAAAATGTATCTTAGGACTCAGAAAACAGAAAAAACGTATTTCTCAAAATTGAGGAGTTGGCCGGTTTTGCAACTAGAAGACACATATATTTTTACATATTTTGAACTGTAATTGCATATTTGACATTTTTAATGTGTCTGAGCAGACAAAAAATAAACAAATAAATAAAACGAAAAATAGCAATGGGAACTCCTCCTATTCTTTTTATCCGCTGAATGAACAAGTTTTTCCAGGCACTGATTCTTCTATTGGCCCAAACTTTCAATCACATTTACTTCTCTTAATAGTTTAATCAGATTAATTTCTGATCCTCACTCCGCTGAAATACTTGGAATATTACTTCACTTTTCTTACTCTTCCTACTATCATTCCATTACCCAATCTCTCCCACAGTGTCCACTAAAACACACCATCAGTCAACTGTTTGTTCGTGTACTCCTAACATGCCGAAAATTACTACGGCAAAGATGAAAGATCTTACTAGAAAGAACGTAGATAAGTTCTCAATAGAGACTTTTAAGGGTGATGGATGTTTGTTTTGATAAAGTTGTATCAATTGCTATATGGCCACGCTGTTTTAGTAACACAACAGATAAAAACAGCAAAGCACAAATAAAACAAATGTAAGAAGTCAAAATTTGAACAAACTTTTGTTACACAAACTGCCACTGGATCAGAAAGGTCTGGTTTCGATAACGATTTATGTTGTTTTCAGTTCGAGCTGAAATACTCTTCAAGTTTTATAACATGTTTTCTTTTTTAATATTCGCTTTGTCTTTAATTTTTTTTAATAGTCTCCTTTATTACAAAACAATTAGTTATTCGAGTTTGTATTTATGTATAGAATTTTTTTTATTTTTCTAAATAACGTAGATAGTTGCATATTTTCGGTATTTAATTTCATATTTTATCTAATATACAGGGTGTTCGGAAGACCGTTGGCCAAAGAGGTATCTCGGGTAGGGAGGTTCATTTTGAACTCATTTAACGTCACTTGCCTATATACAAAGTCTTACGGTTTTTTTTTTTTATGAATTGTTTTGAAAAAATGGCCAAAACCAAACATTTATGCCTTATAACTTTGTTATTTACTGATATATCAACGCCATTCTTTTGCTGTAATTACTAATACATTGCCCGTGTAAAATGAAAAAGATTTGATGCAAAAAAACCAATATAAAAAAAACAGGAGATCGTTTAAATCTTGTTAAAGGCAAAAAAAAAAAGAAAAGAGAGAGAGAGAAGAAGTAAGGGAAGCAGCCAAATCCAAATTATTTTTAAAACACAACTTAATTCTTTTTTTTTTTAACCTAAATTTGAAAGTTCTTAATTTTTTTTTTTTTTGCCTTTAACAAGATTTAACGATCTCCCATTTTTTTTGTATAGGTTTTTTTGCATCAAATATTTTGATTTTACTTGGACAATGTATTAGTAATTACAGCAAAATATGGTGTAGATAGGAGGTGTGATCAAAAAGTTCCAGGACTGAATTTTTATACATTTACTCATACAACATACAGGTTATTCAAATTTGTCTCCTTCAAAGTACTCCCCTTGGGAAGCTACACACTTTTCCCACCAGTGTTTCTACTGATCAAAGGCCCCAGAAAACTCTTCTTTTGTAAAGGTGTTTAGCAGCTCCGTTGTTTTTTCTTTAATTTCGTCAACTGTTTGAAATCTTCGTCCTTTCAGGTGTCTCTTGAGCTTCGGTAAAAGAAAAAAGTCGGCTGGAGCCAGGTCAGGTGAGTAGGGGGCTGAGGAATGACAGTCATTGCGTTTTTTACACAAAAGTTACGGATAACTAATGCAGAGTGAACAGGAGCATTGTCATGGTGAAGGACCCAATCACCACTTTGCCACAGCTCAGGTCTCTTTCTTCTCACAGCATTACGCAATTTTCTGAGGGTTTCAAGATAAACAAAACGATTAATTGTTTGACCTTGTGGAAGGAATTCATAGTAGACCTTTACAGTCAAAGAAAACCGTAAGCATGACCTTCACATTTGATTTGACTTGGCGTGCTTTCTTGGGTCTTGGAGAACCTTTTGATGTCCATTGTGATGATTGGGCTTTTGTTTCCACATCGTAACCAAAAACCCATGTCTCGTCCCCCGTAATGACATGTTTAAGAAGCTTTCGTCGTCATTTGCCTTTTGAAGAAGTTCCTTAGAAACATGAGTTCGGTGTTGTTTTTGGTCTTCAGTCAACAGTTTTGGCACAAACTTTGCTGCAACACGACGCATTTGAAGTTTTTCAGTTAAAATTTCCTGACATGATCCAAATGAAATGTTACACTCTTCTGCCATTTCACGGATTGTTAGTCGACAGTCTGATCGTACGAGAGCGTTCACTTTAGCAACATTGTCATCACTGATTGACGTTGAAGGGGGTCCAGAACGAGCATCGTCGTCTGTGGATGTTCGGCCATCTTTAAATCTTTTGAACCACTGATGGCAGCATGATCAGCTTAGACATTCTTCACCAAAAGCCTCTTGTAACATCAAAAAGGTTTCAGAAAACATTTTGTTCAGTTTCACACAAAACTTCACACAAATACGTTGCTCTTCTTTCACATTCATTTTCATAAAATAGCCAAACTCTATAAAACTAACCTCAAACAAACTGTGCTAATGTTACTTTCAGTGATGTTATGATTGATCTGCAAACACAGCTGTGTTCCTGTTGAGTCAGGCAATACAATGCTGCCAACCGCATCGCTGTGAGACATTGCATTCCCATAGTATATAAAAAGTCCTGAAACTTTTTGATCACACCTCGTATATCAGTAAACAACGAAGTTATAAGGCATAAATGGTGGTTTTGGCCATTAAAAAAAAAAGAAATCATTAAAAAAATCCGTAAGACTTTATATATAGGTAAGTGACCTTAAATAGGTTCAAAATGAACCTCCCTACCCTAGATACTTATTTGGCCAACAATCTTCCAAACACCCTGTATTAGCATATATATGTGTTTATTTTCAGTTTTGATTGTATATTCAGTTTTTATTCACATCCCTACTTATAACCAATACATGTGCTTGTTAGAATGTTACATATTCATAATAACTTTATTGACACCTACAATGCCCTATAAGAAGCCTAAAATTAGTTTCCAAAGTAGCCGAAGAAGTTTTCAAATACGATCCAAATAAAAGCACTGAGGTGACAAAGGGTCACACAATTCTCAATATGATAATAACACTCTAGCCCCAGTCTTTATAGCTTTGATTTTTATTATCATTCAAAATAAAGAATATCATTTTTTTTTTTTTTTTTTTTTTCAATACAAAAGCAATTCTTGATAAATTGGCATAAATTTAAAAAAGCATAAATACATGTATGTATGTATATACATTTTATATTTAACTTTTCTTTTTTTTTTATTTATAAAATCCAATACTTACGCTGGATTGACTCCAGATTTAGTAGAAGTGATTTCCCTAGGCTTAGGACTTCGCGGCCGAGGATCACTCCAACCTGATCCTGGTTTCCTAGCAGGACTCATAACAGAAATCGTATGACCTCTGTCACGTTTGAATCCAAGAGGTGGCAAACCAGAAGGATCACATTCCTGTCAATATTTCACATAATATGAAAAGAATATTACTTACTATATACAGTGAATTAAGATGATCAATTAAAAAGTATCATCAATGTTAAAAAATGGAAAGAAATTTTAAATATTTGGAAAATTAATTATTAATAAATTCTGTCAAACTAAAGAATAACGGAGAAACAACCTCCACTTTTCACCATAAAAGCCTTGAACTCATGATCCCTTCGAACAATATCTGCTTTCTTAACTATTTATTAGCTTCAAATATTATTTTTTTTTAAAAAATAATTTTTTTAAGTAAATAGAATTTAAGAATCGACAAGTTCAGTTCTGAAAGGTTTATAGAAAAGTATGATTTGCAAGTTTATTTTATTTCCTTTAATAAGTATAATTTGAAGAGAAAAAAAAATCAATATCCCCAGTTCTCACACTTAATATTTTATTAATTAAAGTTGTTTAAAAGAGTAAAAAGTTTAATTATATTTTATTTAGTTGAAGAAAAGAAAATTTGCATTTAATTTTGAAATTAATAATTTTATTATTCAAATATAACTTAAAAAGGCAGATCTATAGTTTAAATACTTCTTTTTAATAAACTAGTTAAATAACAAATGTTGAACACATCATTCATAAAATTAAGAACATTTTTTAATAAATAATTATTTAAATTTGTAGTTAAATCAAAATATGTAAACCTTAAATATGTAATTTAAAGAATCAAAATATATTTTAAAAGATTATATAGTTGAATAAAAATAATTAGTGATGAAACAAAAGAGATGGTGCTGATTAGGCAGTGAAGAAAATGAGAAGTATTTTGGAGGAAGAGGCACTTGGAGTTTAGGGTCCAGTTACAGAACATCTCATGGGCCCAAGGCAACATTAAGAAAGAATCATTTGAAAATTAATAATAAAGTGAATTACAGCTGTGACTTTATGTCAGAGAGGCTAATAGCTGATTAATTTTTTTTTTCTTTTAGTTCATGAACTAATATGTTTAATGAAAACAGTAAATTGGGCAAAAAAAACTTTTAATTATTAAACGAGTGTATAATTTTTAAATATAATTTTGTGTTAAATTTAAATACTTTTTGTGATAGTAAAATCCAAATTTAGATCTCAACCTCATTGACATCCTGGCTCCACTACGCAATACCAAACAGTTATAAATACTCCATAAGATACTTACTTTTTATAAATAAACAGTAATAAAACAAATCATCATCAGTATTTAATTTAACCAAAACTAATAAATGTCAAAACTAACCCTTACAGGTTTTGTTAATTTAGTGTCGGGAATATCACTTGCGAGCAAAAGGGCCTCAGAAGTCGGAGGAGTCGTCCCCATTTCCTCTGGAATAGCTTCACAGTTTCCTCTAAAACAGAAAATGTACACTTTAAACTTTAAGCATTCACACATCTGTTAATAAAATATTTCATTCATTCTCTACTTGATTCTGTTTGAAGTATATAAATCCTCATATAAGTGATACAAGGATATATAATAAAGCAGAACTCAAGGTCAATAGTAAGACCCTTAGGTCGATTCTTCTAATCGAGGTTTGAAGATATCAAGATTGTGACTAACAAGTATATTTTAAGGTAATAAAAAATAATATTATTTTTGGTATACCATACAAGCTTGTAAGACTCATTAAAATAAACCTGGATAGAACAGTGTGTAAAGTCAATACATGAGCAGATATGACTGATAAATTTGAGGTATACAGTGGGCTCAGGCAAGGGGACCCGTTATTACCGGTTCAATTCAATTCATGCCTTGAAATTGCCATCAGCAACACAAAAACAAATCCAGGTAGAAATATTTATAATAGACTTACGCAGCATATGACATATGCAGATGATCTCTGCATTGATGCATTTAATGAATTCAGCCAAGCAGCAAAGAGGATAGTGCTCAAGATCAATAAATTAAAAAATAAATTTATGGAAACCTTGAGCAACCCAAATTATAGTGGAGAATAAGTAATAGGAGAGTACGTGTTTCCTACCTGTAGAGAATTTAAATACCTGGGAGGCATAGTAACAGAGAATAAGTAGGGGCTGACATTATGGCCAGAATAGCAGTGGGAACAAGGTGCTATCATGCCATGGAGAAAGTTTTCCGTTATTAAAGCCTCTCCAGAAGAGCCAAAGTAATCCCATATAAAAAATGGTAATAAGACCAGTTGTGATGTATCGTAGCGAAACATGGACTCTAAAAAAAAAGAGTATCAAAAGGCTCTTAGTATGGGAGAGAAGAGTTCTTCAAAAGGTACATGACCCAATAAAAGAGCAACAATGGAGGCGAATCAGAACCAAAGTAGAACTCAGAGAAATCTATGATTAGATGGATATTGTTGTGAAAAAAAGTGAGGTTGCAATGGCTGGGTCATTTAAAAAGAATCTCAAAGGCAACCAAGAAAAATGTGGACTTGAGCGCCAGGAGAAACAAGAAGAAGAGGCAGGCAAAGATGGATGGATGATGTGGAAGGGAACCTATGGCGGCTAAATAACCAGAATTGGAGAAACGTTACCACTCAAAGAGAGGAGTGGAAAACTGTGTGCAGAGGCCCAGGTCCTTCATGGACTGTAGCGTAAAATAGATATTAAAAAATAATATTAATATAAATTTATATAAAGTATAGTTATAATATGTATGTAGTTGTAATACAGTTTTTTGTTATTTATTATCTAGAGCTTGAAAATGTAGCATAACCCAAGAATTGTTGCCCAGATGTTAAGATTTTTAGATAAAATGAATATTTATATTCAGATTATTTTGATATATTTCTTATAATTGCAAATGTTTTAAATTACTAACCTCATGTCCTTAGAGTAAGTTTGCTTCTTTTTATTTTCTGAGAAATCGAATTCAGAATCTGGATTGAGTAGAGGATTCTTCCAGTTGGAACTCATTTCTGGACTAGAATTAGATCTTCGTACAGGATTCCTACTCCTACCGCTACCTTCTTCTGAAAATTAAATTTAAAATACCCTTTTCAGAAACGGAACAAAGCAACGTCTCATGTGAAAAGTATATAAAGAAAATATATAAAGTGAGTAAATAGAAGTATAAGTACAGTGTGAAAAGCATGTAAAGAAAATATATAAAGTAAGTAAATAGAAGTAAAAGAGCATAAAAAAATATATGAAAAGAAAGAAAAGAAAACATACCATACTTGATATAAAAAATTATTGCACAACAGTAAAGTTCTAATACAACTGACATCATGATTTGCTATTACTTAAAAAAATAATAATAACTAAAATAAAATCCTGAACAACTACGACCCATTAAGCGTCTTTGGTTTACTACTTGAGTAAGGATTTACTGTTACTGGACAAACAATTGAAGTCATCAGTGGTTTAGTAAACAAAAATGTTAATAGATACGACAAATTAGCTTCAATTGATCATTAAAAGATGGGTCAAATCAGGAGAATGAATTTCGGAAATTGCATTGTTAAAGTTGTAATACTTCATGTGCAGAATAAAAATAAAATAATGGATAATCATAAGAATCCCCAAAATAGCTTATGAATGGGAAGCAGAGGGAAGGAGGAGAGGTAGGCCTTGCATCAGGTGGAGAGATGTTGTGGCTGAGAGTATGACTGGCCGAGGACTAGCGGAAGAAGAAGCGATGGACAGAGAGGAATGGAGGAACCGTCTGAAGGAGTTTGGTTGAAGGAAACTTCGAATAGCAAAGAAAATCCTTTCAAAGAAGAAACTAAAACAATCGAAGAAGGATAAAATATAAACAATTTTATAAACAATTTTATAAATAAAATACTAACATCTGGAAAAGTTTCACGCAATGCATGAGAATGCTTCTCCTGAACATGTTAATAAAAGTGAGTTAACACCTTCATCAACCAATGGTTTTAATTGTGAAAGAGTTTTACCGAAATTGCCAAATAAAACTGCTCAACTGCCAGGTTAATAAAATAAACATAATAACCTAATAACCTTTATAAACTCCCAAGTCAACTCAGTCATGATTCGTTTGAAACTCCTAAAACTAAAGGCGGTTACAGACCTACAGGTATAAATGACTGATCCACCTGTCAGATTAAACTGAGAATGTAGATATGTTCATCTAACCTCTATGTTTGACCTGGCAGGTGGACCAGACAGTTATAGTCACTACGTGAGTACCCGCTTTAATATTTAATTTCATAAAAATTTCAAACAGAAATATGAAATGATTTCCAATAATGGGATTTCGAACCAACTCAATGTTGGTCTGCCACATTTATGCATGAGGTGACAATAATGGCACTCATTCTCGATTTTTCTAAGCACTCCAGAATATCTTTTGCACTATTCAAACATGGGCTCTTGCCAGGAAGTTGTCCTCAAATTGTGTCAGTAATTGTAGCAAAATATGAGTTAACATGTATAAAATGCTTTATAAGCAGAGATAAAAGCACAACCAAATTATAAAATCATTAAAAAAATTATTTTTTAGAGCATTTCTAATAATCTTCTACACAAGATAACCAAGAATTAACAGAATATTTAACATTAAGTAAAAATCTTAAAACTTAAATTTCTTATACACATGCTAAGTTCATAAATATAACTAAATTAATAAATATATTTTTTACCGAATTCTTCAAAATCATGGAGATTTTTTCGAATTGGGGAACATGGTATACTAACTGGTTCAGATGCTATCCTTTCGTTTCTCACATGAACCTGATCAAATACAGAAAACAAATTAACCTATTTTAGACATCAACAATTGATTTAAATTATTAAGTTGCATTAACTTAAAAATTAAAAAATTCTGCACTACGTGCTCATAAAAATTATTATGATAAATTTTATGTTCTGTACAGTTATTAACAGAATTATTAATTCTCCAAAGCATCTATCGAACTTATGTACTTATACAAATAAATCTCATAAATTGTCTGCTGAAAAGATAATTCAGTGCTCCAAAACAGAATATTCATCAAGCATAGGAAGTGAGAAATGAATATAAGACATAATATAATAATTATCTATAAATATATTTTAAAAACAACAGATAAATATAATAGGAATAATAAACTTATGATATTATTTAAAAAATATTTAATTACCTGATCATCATAACTTATAGAACTGAGTGGCGGGAGGGTATAGGAACAAATTTCTGAGGACACGTAATCTTTCGGGCATTGAAGAGAATGCAATTCATTTGAAAGCCTCATTGTCCATGATACAGCACCTAAGTTTCATCAACATAATATGTTAACAATGCCTACTGGATAGACAGTGATTAATATATTAACAATGCCTACTAGAGATACGGTAAATTAATACTATTGAAGAGTAGCTCTCACATATTATTTAACCCATAAAAATTTATAATATCAAGTTGACTTGCAATTAAGATATTTGGATTTGCATATTTTATTTTATTTCTTTTCTTTTTTCTGAGCATACTGTAACTATTTTTAGCACTGTTTTTTATTTAGCACTGGTTTCTTTTTTTTTTGGGGGGGGGGTTCCCCTCCTGTTTGTTTATCCCGTCACCTCCTTCCCCTACCCACACGCAAACTTCTAGTATCCTCCCTTATCTTACCCCAATTTGACTATGGTAGCGTGATATATGGCGGGCTCTCGACGGTTCTTGAAGACAGATTAAAACGCATCATGAATTGCTTCATCAGGTTTGTCTTCGGAACATCGAGACGTTCCCATGTTTCGCATCGAGACGTTCCCCTCTGTTTCGCATCTCTACGGATTTAAATTGGCTTTTCCCCTCCTTCCGCAGAAAGTATTTCCTAGGCTCCTACCTATTCCAAGTTATCAACACCCGTCACCCTCCCTTTATTTTCAGTAACCTGAAATTCAAGTCTGCTATCAAATCACTGCATTCAAGATCTCGTCTTTCCGATCTCTATACTCCATCCCACAGAAGTACTGCATTCCAACGTTCCTTCCTTGTCCGATCCTCTACTCTTTGGAATTCCCTCCCCCCCCCCCCTGTATCCGCAATGCTTCTTCCCTTGGAACATTCAAAACACTACTCTTTCACCATCTTCTTTCCCTCCAACCCGACGCTCTCTAATTATAAGGATGTATGTACTATGTATGTAATCGTCTAATTTATTTACTAAGACCGTCAGACATAAAACATTAGCCAAAATTATAGTTTGACTATGATAATGTTTTGATTTCTTGTAATGCTAATTTTTGAGTTTCTATCTTTTATTTTTCTTTAAGTTTCTGTTTTTTTTTTCTGTTCTGCATTTTTGTTTACAATATTAACCTCTATATTTGTACATTTATTTTTTCACTCTCTTTTTATTAATAGTTTTTTCTTTTTCTAGTTTTTCTCGGTATTTTTTTTCATACATATTTGTATTTAATTTTACCTATGTTGTTTAATTTTTAACAGCCTCTCGGCCAGTCATGATCTTACTTTGTATTATTTAATGTTATTCTTAAGGGACTTTGTCCCAGAATAAAGTTTTCTTTCTATTCTATTCTATTCTATATATTCAAAGCGCTATTTTCAATAGTAGATAATATTTACTGAACTTGCATGCCTCATGTTCAATGTATATTATTATTTTTGCCTGAAATTATGGTAGCCGCACTATTGTACCAACTTACTCAACATTTATACTATTCTTAATGGAACTTAATGGATATTTTTTTATATGTCCCAGAATAAAGATTTTCTTTTCATTTCATTTCATTTAAACCTTTATTTCTAAGCAGAGACAAGCACAGTGCATTTATTTTGTATTGCCTAGGAAAAAGGATGTTATCTAAAAAACTAATTGTATTTAAGTAGAAAATTCCAGTTCATGTTATTTATTTCATTTTTAAAAACCAATCCAAACCAATAATTTATAACAAGTAATAAATTGAGACTTCAGTAAAACTTTCGGCCCACTTCAGAATTTTCAAAACCTCTGAAATGACGATTCAAATTTGTCCTGGGGAGGTTGAAATTGATTTCATAGAAAATCCTCACAATCTTGTGAGTGTGTCTTGAATCTTGACCTTCCCACCAAGGCTAGAATAGGTTAATAACAGTAGGATAACCTGTCATTAGTTGAAGTGCATAAGGACATTAATATTATCTCCTTAATAATTATAAAATCAACATTGCCATTATTAGCAGAGGTGGGCCTGATAAATATTTTGATTATTAAATTTATTAAACAAAATTGACATCATGTTCAAAGAAAATAAAAATGGCAATAGACAACATTAAATGGAAGTAACAATCATAACATCGAAAGCAGGTCAGAACTTAAATCAATCAGTGATCACACATTTCAGGCGTCATAATATGAACACCTCTTCGATAGTTAACAAAAGTAATAATGCAAATAAAAATTAAACTAACCTGTGGCTCTTTTTATGAGTATTTCAGCCCATGTTTTACACCAACATGCACAAACTTGCCTTTCAGGCCTTTGGAATCCTTAAGAAAAAAAAAAAATTTATATTTTCTAATATAAATAATTTCAAAAGATATGTAAAAATTTAAAAACTATTAAATTAGTATTATAACAATATGAATTTTACCTGTAACTTTAGGAAGTTCAATATTGCTCGGAGGAGCAGGAGGTTTCTCACTTTCAGGTGTTGTAGGTGCGCTGCTAGTATTTGGAATGATCTGAAATGTTTTATAAAATAAACTAAATTCAAAGAAACACAATAACAAAAAAATTGAATGTAAAGAAGGCAACTTACTTCAGGTAGCTCTTCTTTTTTCATTGGAACTGGAGGAGCTAAAAAATAAAATAAATTACATTACAGTTTAAAACTACATTAAAGTCCAATTAATACAGAGTAGTTGGGAATTCATCACCGAATATCCAGACTAGATCGAATTAGCTACAAAATGCACACAATAAATATTTTTAGCGATTTTTTTTTTTTCAAACATACTTTTTCCTGAGCTGAATTTTATTTTCAATACTACATAGTGCACATGTAAATTTAGTTTTTGATTGACAAAAAATTATTTAATGTACAGTTTGTATTACAAATGAAGCCATAATACATCAGTGTCGTAAAGTGCAATAGAACCTCACTAATCCAACCCCTAAGGGACCAAGGGGTGGGGCAGAACGGCCAAAATATAGAATTAGCCAGAAATTTCAATGAACCATATTTTTTCATAGTTAAAAATGTAATATGATTATACTAAATGTTATATATTAAAATTTTATAAAAGTACGGGAAATAGAAACGTACATTATAAACAGAATTTCTACCACTTTTTGAAAAAATTACAAAAATTCAAAAGCTTATACCATAGTTCCCGTTTAAGCTACAGAGCTTATTTTCTGTTCATATTGTATTAATTCCATCCTAGTCTAATTTTGAATATAACAAGCTATTCTTTAGAACCAACTGTACAGCAGATATTTTGCGGGAAACATAGAAAAGTTCAAAATATTTCTATACACAGATAAGTAAGATTTCCATACAATAGGAAAACAATAAAAAATCATAACTACCCGACCTTTTCCATACAAAAATGTACAATTTTACTGGACTGTTAGGGGTTTTCCAAAAATATTACCCTGTGAGTTGGATTAGTAAGGTTCTAATGTATTCCCAGGAGAGGAGAGGTAACAGGTCCAGAAGAAAAATTATTTTCATTTACTAACATCAGTCAAAATGTAACTAATTGAGTAACGGTTAAAATAAATTTATACGAGAGTAATAGTTAATAACGGGTTTAGAGTAACGGTTAAAATAAATATACTCAAGAGTAACAGTTAATAGCGGGTTTAGAGTAACGGTTAAAATAAATATACTCAAGAGTAACAGTTAATAGAGTAACGGTTAAAATAAATATACACAAGTGTAACAGTTAAGAATATGTTGTGGGTAACAGTTAAAATACATATAATAGCTAAGTTAAATAAACACTCACCTGGCCTAACTCTGCACTCTTGGTAACAATGATCGCAAAACCCGTGCTTCAACGCTTTCAACGTGCAGCCACTTGTTGTAACGGTGACCAGTTTATTGCCAACGAGCCATGTCATACTTTGACCACCGCTCAAAATTTTCTCAAAGCAGCTACTTCTGAAAAGAAGCAATCATTACGATGATTAATAGGCTACCATAATGAAGACTTCAAAAATTAAATCAAAAATAATATTTTTCATCTTTGATTAATAATTAAACATTGAGAAAAAATATGTATTGTGAGTGTGATTCTTTATTTATTATTAATGTGAATTTATTTAAATCTGAGGTTCGCTATATTTGAGATCAGCTTAACTGGATTGTTAATATATATATATATATATATATATATATATATATATATATATATATATATATATATATATAGTATATATATATATATATATATATATATATATATGTATTTATATATATATGTATTTGTTTTATACATTTATTTGAGTATCAGTATTTATATATATATATAATATATATATTTTAAGCTGACTGATACTCAAATAAATGTATAAAACAAATACATTAGGTAATTATGCAAGATAATAAATACAATTACATGTCAACGACTTATAAACTGGGGTTAAAACAGTTTTTTTTATTTTTTTTTTTATTTTTTAATGACTCAACTATAACTGTTTGGGACAAAAAAATTTATTCAAAAGAGATCAATCATAAAATGTTTCATAAAAGTTTTGTTACGACTTTTACTGATTCCATTTAAAATAAAAGTTATAAGTACAAAACACTATAAATTAAGGAAAGAACCATATTGTTCAATTGTTCTGCAGAGACTAGAAATCTGGTGAATTTCAATAAAACGAGGAAAATTTTAAGAGCTGTATTAAATGACTGGATGAATATCATATCAACATCCTACTTCATATAAGGAAATATTTAAGATACATCAAGTGTCGAGATAAATCCATATAGAGAATCCGAATAACAAGTCGAAATTTAAAGCAATTGTTGTAATGATACTTTTCACATTTAAAATATACCATTTTTTTTTATTTTCCTTTATTTATATATATATATATATATATATATATATATATAGGATAATTGGGGGGTGATTTAAATCAAACCTTTTGGGTTCTCTAAGCCTTTTTATTAATTAATCACATCATATGTAATGTTGCAGTTTTACCATTTTTAAGAACTTCTTTATTTTTTAAATATAATCTACAATATTATTATTATACAAAAGGTTACCCAATGCCATTTTGATCCATTTAGATCATTAGCAACTAACCCTTTACCTACCTTAAAAAAGTCCCAACAAAATTTTCAGCTTCAGACCGAGCATATTAGATCTTTAGGATCTGCCCAAGCAATATCTTCATGTTTATGTAAGGTCTGATTTAAGCACTGCATTCTGTAGAAGTCGACAATTTTGAGACTGCATAGAATAAGTACAGCCATTTCTCGATCCCTAAACACAGGCGGCAGGTAGATTTCTCGACTTCCATCTTCTTCGGATGATATTCTACTAGGCACTGACTAATAAGGAAACTTATAATTGCTATCAACACATTTCTTGTCAAATTTAGATAAAATTTTGTTTTATCGTTATCATCTGACAACTTAATAAAAAGTTCATATTTTTCATTGTCTTCTTCTTTTATTAGCATTCAAGATAAAATATCTTTCTGTATTGAACTATTTAATTTATAGTTATAATAAATACGTTCATATTTATTATAAATAAAAAATCTTCAGGACTATCTAAAGTAGACCATAGCTGAGTAAAATTAGTACTTTATTCCCAAAGTACAGAATGAAATTAAATAAATATACTTAGAACTAAACTGAAAGAAGCAGTTAAAGTTTTCATTAAAAAAAAAAAAAGTGTGATATATTTATATTGTTTAGGTTTATTACCAATTGATTTCAAACATTGCCGAGAAATTATTTTATACACTAAGGGTGATGTCTAAAAAATAATTACCTTAATATGAACAACGACGAGCCAAATCTATTTGTAAAGGATAAATTCCTACAAATAAACACATTCATTCAATGATATAGCAAACCTTTTTGGAATCGGAGAGCAAGTAGAAAATGTGTACATGGCCATAAGATCTAGGCAAGTCTCAGTAAGCTCTTTGTGGAACGAAACAAGCGCTTCATCCATCGGAGGTTTTAAATCGAGCCTTGAAGAGACAGAAGGACGGTTCTCGCGTTTACGGCTCCCCTAAAGAAAGAAAATTACATTATATAATAAATACATAAACAAGGTTTCTAAGCAACTATAAACCCATATTTTTTTTTTTAGCACATAATTTTTTTAAAAATTCAATTTATAGCCCTATTAGTAGAATACATGTTCCTAATATTTTCCCTACAACTGCAAAGTATCAAATGTGAAAATACTCGGTTTATATAAGTTTGTATATACGACCCTTTGACAGGGCTGTTCCTCCCCTTTACAGAGCGAATTCAGATTTGAGAATTCGCTAAAATGTATATCAGTCCTAAAGCAATTGATCAAGTAATACAAAAAATGTGTTTTTTCACATTCGATACTTTGCAGTTGAAGAGACGATATGTTTCCACATGGCTTAATGAACAAAAATTATTTTTTAACATGATCCCATAAATAAAGGATCTACTAATTTTATTGTTTACATATTTTTTTTAAATTATAATAAAAGGATAGGTGACTGTTAAGTTCAATAAAAGAAGATGATTAGGGAAGCAATCAGAAAGAAATGTCTTGGGTTCAGCACTTTGGTAAGGATGTAATATTCATAATTTAAATATAACAAAAATTTTAGATTTTCATTATAGCTAATCCATTAGTGTAAAGATTAATTTTTTTTAACTTTTTTTATTTTTTGTTAGCATGAAATTTTTTTGCTTTCTCTTATTATAGGATATCTGTGAAATGGAACAATGAGAATTATTGTTTTTAAATATAGGAAATGATGTCAGAGTCATTATCCCATTATGGTACGATCACTTGTGACAAGAGGATTACGCCTCAACAGTTTGTCCCTCGCACATCAATTGAAAATATGTTATGTATAGGTCGTAGATGATGAGATTTCTTCACATAAGTTGCCATTATCCAATTAATGACACTATCTAATTAATTAATTCATCCTAGTTTTTTATCTCCCAAGACATGTCACAAGTCAGGTTTACAAAGTTCACCTTAATTTTACAGCAAGTAAATGAGCTAATAAAAATATTTGAAATTGAAAAATCGTTTGATTATACTTTAGTACACAGATAATATTGGACTTTAGCCAATTCATCCATTTTCTACATTCTTATAATTAATTATAAGCCTGTCACATGGGTGAAACCTACCTCCCTAGGCAGTTAACACATCTTGAGCAGGTAGCTAGAAGGGATTTTTTCTTTGTTAAAAAGTTGGAGACAACACTGACTCACTGGAATGACGTCAGCCATGTTTTCAGTAATTAAAGTTGATTTAAAAAATATTAAACTTTTTTGCGGAGCAAAATATTGAGGTCGAATTGCACCATTATGATATAATGACCCGTAAATAACAGATCCGAAGTCCTTAAATTGAATAAATTATCATACACACAAAGATCTATTCTAATAAGAGCAAAGAATACTATAATACAGGGCGGACCAAAAAGAATATACGTATTTCAAACTGATATATTTAGTAAACTATCGATAGTAGAGGTGTGCTGCGGGTATTGGAGGAACGAGTGCATTATCTAGTTTGTGTCCATGTCCCCCAGATGTCAGTTGTACTTGGTTACAATGCCGTATTCACAGTTGTTGTAAAATGGCTACGACACAGCACAAAAGCTTTTGTATTCTTGAGCTTGCGGAGTGTAATTCCGTGATTACAGTGCAAAGACGTTTCCGGTTGAGGTACCAAATTGATCCTCCGAATGGATGGAACATTCGCAGATGGTACCGTCAGTTTGTTGACACGGGTTGTGTATGTAAAGGAAAGAGCCCTGGCCGCCCACGTGAATCTGAAGAAAATGTCACAAGATTCAAGCTGCTTACCAACGTAGCCCTTCAAAATCAACACGTCGTGCCGGACGGGAATTGCAGCTGCCTTAAACAACAGTTTGGCCTGTTTTGAGACGCAGGTTAGTTATGAAGCCGTATGAATTACAGCTGTTACAGGCTCTGAATAATGATGACAAACATAAACGTGTGGAATTTAGTGGCCAGATTCAGGATGTTATTAACAACGATAACAATTTCTCAGAACGGATCGTGTTCAGTGATGAAGCATGCTTTTCACCTTAGTGGGAAGGTGAACAAACAGAATGTTAGAATTTGGGGCCTACAGAACCCACATGCGCACATCGAACATTTTCGAGATTCATCTAAAGTGAATGTGTTTTGTGCTATATCCTGCTCATCTGTTTATGGTCCTTTTTTCTTTGATGGAAACACGGTTAACGGTCCGGAGTATCTTCATATGTTGCAAAACTGGTTGTTTCCGAGGCTGAACAAGGACAACCTCATTTTTCAACAAGACAGGGCACCCCCTCACAGGAGTCGTCAATTCCGTCAGTTTCTGAATCAAACTCTTCGGAACCGTTGGATTAGACGTCAAGGAAAAGAAGATTTAGCACTTTTCAGCTGGCCTCCACGGTCACCGGATTTGACGCCACGTGATTTCTTCCTGGGTTTCATCAAGGACACCGTCTATGTTCCTCCACTACCACAGAACCTCGATGAGTTGAAGAACCGAATCCGTACTGCCATTACATCAGTGACACCGGACATGCTTAGTCGAGTATGGCAGGAATTTGAGTATCAGTGTGATATTGTTCGTGTTGCTGGTGGAGGACATATTGATCACCTGTAATCTAAACTAGAGAGTTTCATAAATATGTGTCCTAAGTTCCATAGTTGTATGTCTTACAGTTTATTAAATATATCAGTTTGAAATACGTATATTCTTTTTGGTCCACCCTGTATAATAACTATATAAAAATACCTCAAAGAAAGATATTAAATTAAGTAATTAAATATTACCTGCTCAGTAAGGCTGGAACTTCTTTTTCGATTAGACGAATCTTCATTGACTAATTCACTACTTCTTACTCCTAAATGCAGATCTTCGAAACATAAAAATATATTCGTTTTTAAACCCTAAAAATAATACACTATTAATTTTAATATATATATTTTTTTAAAGAATTCAAATGAATTGAAAGAAATTAAAATTAGTTACCGTAATTATAAATTTAACAAAATCTCTTCGAAATGGTAGACGACATTTCAAAAACCAAGCTGCGATCACATGGTGGGCGAGGGATACTGTGTAATGATTATACTTAAAGGGATTCGTGTAAGGCAAAGATATGGCAAACACAGACATGTACTGATCTCCGACAAAGTTTGCGAAAACTTTTGGTAACTGGGTTAAAGCTAAAAAACAAAAACAAAAAAAAAAAAATTATTTAAAACAAAATCAAATCCCCCCAATAGAAATAAAAATAAAATGACTTAAATTATATAAATAACTAAATAAATAGCTATAAACTTACTGGAAAGAAACTCCAAAATTGGAATAGCTATATGTACAGTTGCAGAGATCTTTGATAAGTTCAGAAGAACTTCGGGAAGGAGCTTAACCATAGCATCTTGCATTTCAAGAACGCATAAGGTAAGAGCGAAAACGCATTGACGAGCCGATCTTATTGCCAAACCTATATAATAAAACAAATTATATAATTATTATAATAAATGATAGCAGTAAGATATATTAAGTACTAAAAATTAAAATAATATTATGCAGAATTATGATTAGGGTCAATCTAGTGCTGACACTATAATGATTCCTATAACTTCCAGAATCGAATATACTTTAACCAGCCCATCAAAGATTTTGTTCCCCTCTTCAAATACTTTTATCCTGATTACATTTTATCATTAAGTAACCTATTTATATAAATTTATTTTTCTAATCTCAACATAACTACCATTACAATATATTATGCAGTGTGAGGAAGAAAATTTTGTAATATACACTGACTCCATATCTACTCTAATGGCACTAAAAACTTAAAAACTCTAAAGCTTGGAATAACAGCCCAAGTTTACAACATTTTCAATAAAATTTTAAAAAAAATAATTGATGAACGGAATGGAAGAATATAACATAGACTGAACGACAATGTATAACATAACTAAAGATGCTCAATGTTAAGTGTCCATAAGAAATTTAACCTAAAATAACCTTGAATTCACATTTTTTCTTGATTAAATTTTATTTTATTATTCATTTTTAACTTCATTGATTGTTATAACCTGTACCTATTTCTATCATTTATATTTATATTTAATCTTTTTTTTTGCCTTGTTGATCGCCATCATTTTATAAAAGCATTGCTAAACTAACAATTCTTTTTTAATCCTCTTAAATCTGACATAGCTGTATTAATCTGCAGTTAAGTATTCTACACTTCTATTTAGATTCATTTGAAGGAGATGGTGTTTCATCATTGAAACTAGAGTGTACCTTATGCTATGGAATTAACTTTAGCAATAAAAAAAAAGAAAAGAAATAAAACAAAATTTTTAACAACATTCAAGATGCACCAAAATATCTGAAAACAGATATTGGCCAAATAGAGAGGGTAAAAAAATTAAAATATTCAGGAGAAATAATCCAAGAAAATGGTTTGGAAAAATCTGCAATAGAGGAAAGATTGCATAAAATGGAGAGAGCATAAGGTATTACCAAAGATCTTTACATAAAAAATGACTATCCAAAAATGTAAAAATAAGGCATTACAAAACAGTAGTGAAGCCGGAATGCCTATATGCAAGTGAATGTCCAGACATTCACAAATTATAGTTTAATGCCATCATTATGGGAAAATTATGGGAAAATGCCAGCATTAAACTATAATTTGGATAAATATTAGAAAGACAGATCATGAGGAAAATATTAGGCCCACAAAACACAGTAGGTTGGAAACTACAAAGTAATGCTGAAGTATATCAAAATGTAGAAAATATATCAGATGTAATGAGAAAAAGAAGATTGATGTTTTTTGGTCACTTATATCGAATGCCTGATAGTAGATTGACAAGTAAGATTTTCAGATATCTGTGGTGTAAGAAATTAACAACAAGCTGGGTCAATGTAGGAAAAAGGGATTTAGAAAAAAACAATACAAAAATAGAAGAAATAAATAATAGAGAAGACTTTCGGCGAAAAGTATTGAAAATGGAGGGATTCAAGGGCAGGAAAGTGAAAAGGACTGGTGCAAAATGGTCTGAGGACAGAAAGAGGAAACATGGTGAACAGATGAAAGCATACTGGAAGAAAAGAAAAGAGCAAGGAAGAAAAAAAAAAAAAAAAAAAAAAAAAAATATATATATATATATATATATATATATATATATATATGACAAAAATAAATATATAAAACAAAAATAAATATAATACTGACCACATTCCAATGTTTTGATTAATTTCTGCTGCAAAGCTGACTCGAGCTGTCCATGGTATGGTATCAGTGATGTAACGACTGGAAACACATAACTATGGAAATCAGATCTAGTGAACTTTGGAGGAGTATTTGTTAAGCGCTCTGGTAGGTTCAGGGTAGCATCCATCACCTAGAAAAAAAAATTGATAATTTTTATATAATATCAATAATAATAAAAAGTGTAATGAACACAAAAATAAATATTTAATTATTGATATCAATAAATAAATTTATTTCTTTACTATGAACTGAAATTTAAAAGGTAATTACAATATACTAAGCATAGATAATACACACCAAAGAACTAATGGTATTAGCGATGAGATCAATGTCTGAGGAGTAATCTCTCAAGAAAAGCGCAGAAGACTTCAGCATCTGTGGTAATTCCTGAAGTAGCATCAGCATAACCTTCCAATCTATACAAAATGGAAAAATTAATGATTAGAAAATTGGTTTGAATTAATAGTTTTTTATTTTTTATTTTTATTTTAAATAAAAATATGTATAAATATTTACAATTACACCTTTAATTGAAATTTTTTTACATTTTATGTTTTTATCATAAAATATTTTTATTAGCGATGTGTGATTACCAAAACTTTTCAATTCTCTGTACTCTTACCAAAAAATGGATTCTTAATTCTTGGTAGTGATAAATCACTTTAAACAAAGATTGTTCCTACAAAAAATAATAATATGAGTGCCTAATGTATATCAAAGATACAATCTGATTATTAATACTATTTTAATAGACATGACGTTTAAAATCTTGATTATATTCTCAACAGACTTAGTCAAGTTTTTTTTTTTACATGATGTCTACTCAGAATATTTTATTTAAAGAATAAATATAAAACATATGTCATAACTTACAAGATACTGATTAACTACTGATACAGAAAGAAAATGCGAAAATACCATTTTCTAATTTGAGAGCAGTAAGAATCACGCGCACTGCTCTGCTGATATCCACAGTAAATACTTTGTTATGTTGCACGTTACAGCTGATATCTGACGTGTGTTTACTGGCTAAAAGGAAAATGCTATGTCGCTTATTCTGACCAGCAACGCCTAATCTATAGTAACAATCCGCTCTCAACTTCAACAGGCACTCGAGCATCTAAAAAAGAAAAAAATACATTTTAAATTTATTTATTGTTGAGGTGGGGGGCTTTACACACTATGGAAATATAATCACTGCCCGAAGTGAGCGCTGGTTGAACTATTGTCAGCCAAATGATGAAAACAAATAAAAGAGAGAATAAAAAATTTAAATAATGTGCATGAAAATTGGGAAAACCTGAAAATAAACAATTATTAAAACAGAGCACCTTTAGTAAAAAAATTAATTTAATTTAATTTAGAGTTAATACTTTACTCAAAATATATATTATGAAGAGTGGTGAAAAAAAGAGGGGGAAAAAAACAACCAATAAACAGAAAATACTACTCCAATAGTGAATACACTGAATTAACAGGAAAATTTACCTATAATTAGTATGATAAACTAAAATTAAAATTATGAAAAACTACAATTAATTGAACTGAAAATAAATTTAACACTTTAAAGAAATATATATATAAATATAAACACTTTATATCGGTGATTATTAAGTCCAACATAATGTGATCACGGTTAATGTTATCAACCGCTTTGTGTGATCATAATGGCTTGCAATTACTACATTAAGGGACTTGGATAGAAACTTGCTTAAGAGTTGTTTGAAAAACTATGATAATAGAGTGTGGGAAAATGACTATTCTTTAAGGAAAAAAATATATATCTTTTCGGTATAAAATGGTAACTATTAGGGAGATGTTACAATCTGCCTCAAAGAGAGCAATAAGTAATATTGCTTGTTGGAACAATTCATACTATAAATACCGAGCAGCAGATATTTTGGGGGATACGTAGAAAAGTTCAAAATATTTGACACTACCAATTAGAGAGTAATGGCACTTCTTCCATAACTTGAATTTTTTAACACATACAAAACACTAACATCATTTAAAAAATCAAAACTACCCGAACTTTTGTAAAACAAAATGTACAATTTTACTGAACTATAAGGGATTCTTTGAAAATATAATTCCCCCAGACTCCGCCTGCAAGTAGGTTACCCAGAGAGTCGGACTAGCGGAAGTCGAATGAGTGAGGTTCTACTATATCACATAATGAATTACAATCAATAAATAATAAAAGTACTTACAATATATCGAACGGTGATAACTGGAGCTAGCAGAGATGGTTTTCTATAATGATCTTCGAGATGATCAATGATGAGATTGAACGCTTTTATCGCAGGAGTCGGTGGAGACTGGAACATTGAGGCATTGAGACCATTTACGAGCCCGTGAGCAGCTAGTTTTATATCCTCTGCATCCTCTTCAGTCAAGGCAAAATCTACTCGAGAGAACGGCCTGTTTAGAACCTGATAAGATAAATCACAAAATCAATAATTAAAAATAAAAAAAAGAGGAAAGAAAGGAAAAATAATCTTTATTCTGGGACACCTTGTCCCCTAAGAACAACATAAAATTATAATAATAAAAAGGTAGCAACTTTTGCAGATTTCAAGATAGATACTTTAGATATAAAGGTAGGATTGACATCCTGGAAGACATCCATACACCTCACCTTTTCCAGAACTTCTATAACCCACATCGCACGACCGGGCTCACTATTAACAAAAAGTTCGACTAGAATCTGAGTACCAGCTGTCCTGATTGAGAGGTTCGGCTCGTTTGCTACGTTACTTAAATGATCCAGTGCGATTTTAGTTAAATCACTTTCAAACATATGCCTGAAATACAAACATATTACAATTATGTAGAAAATAAAAATATGATACAATATGAAGAATAAATAAAAAAATAATATTAGAATACAATAATGGCAGAGAAATGGTCAAGGATGCTGTTATATAAAATTAAAACATCCAAGTATTTTAATAAAAATCTTTATTTGTTTAAGTTTAAGTTTAATTTAATAATTATCATTATTAAACTGTTGTTTAACTGTGCCCTGGAAAAAGTAGTCAGAGAGTGGAACACCAAAACCAATAGTGGAATCAGATTAGGAACAAAAAATAGAGGTATCAAAGTCAATTGCCTAGCCTTTGCAGATGATATGGCCCTTCTAGCTGAGACCTAGGATGAAGCCAAAGAACAAACCCTCAAACTACAAGAACAAGCAGAAAAAATAGGTCTTCAAATTTCCTTTGAATAGATTAAAATAATAACAAACGTAAGAAACCCACCAAAACATCTTAAAGTGGGCGTACAGAAAATATAAATAGTCAAGGAGTTCAAATATCTTTGAGAATGGATCAGCTGGAATAGGCTAGAGAAAAAAGCAATGGATTCTAGAAGAAATAGAGTTGAACTGGCCTTCCAACTCATCAAAAACACCTGCAACAAAAAGTCCCTCACATGGAATGCAAAAATAAGGCATTACAGCACAGTAATAAAGCCAGAAGCACTATATGCAGCTGAAACACTGTCTATTACCAACCATGGCCCAATTGAATGGCTAAAGATCAAAGAAAGAAAAATATTAAGAAAAATTCTAGGCCCCAAATTTCATAACAATAAATTAATCCACACCAGAAATGAAACCCTTAACCAAAAACTTGAGAAACTTTCAGACACAATGAGGAAGAGAAAATTGATTTCTATGGACACATCCTCAGAATGAACCCAAACAGGCTAACAATAAAAATGTATGACTACTCCTACAACAAAAAGACCAAATCAAATTGGTTTTATATTACATATTTTTGCATAAATGTTGCTTATTCTTAATAAGGCATAATTATATTAATGAGTGTATCATTAAAATTATTTACTTTTTTAATTACCCAAATCAAAGAAAAAAGTATCGTTTTTCTTCTTTTTTTTTGATTTCATATAAAAGTGATGAGTAGCAAAAAGTTATTGAATTTTTCAAATGAATGAGTTTAAATAGGCATTTCCTTCTTTCCCTTCCTGCCGCGCGTATTCCTGAGATTAAAACTCATTTTTCTATCTTACGTTTTGCCATAGGAATCCACAGTCAAGATTATGCTAGGTTCGGGTAAAAAGAAGAAGGTAGAAAAGACGCGAAATCCCTAGACGGCATAGGATCAAAGGAAATATCAACATTTCTAATACTATCGTAGGTTCAAACAACAATGGTCTGGTAGGACAAGATGTTTACAACCATTTCTTTGTGAAATTGAATTTTTTTTTTTTTTTTTGACATTTTGATCAATCCATTTAATTGTTTCACAAGAGTAGTTTCATTTCTTATTTATTCGACATATCACACAACCAGTATAGGCTTGTTTGACTATTCTCCTCCTCAAAACCCTAATCTCAAAGTAAAGGTAATAATAAATAATTGCAAGCTTTTTTATATGAGAAACTTCCCACATTTTTTTTTATAAATTTGACATCCCGGGGTCTAAATTGTAGAAAAAATGTGTTTTTTTACTGCTTAAACATTTGAAAACGGTTAGACATAAGAAGTAATTCATTACAAACCTTTTGATTTGAATAAGAAGTAATTTTTGGGGAAAAAATTGATTTCGTAAATACTATTTTTATTTATTTTTTACAAATTATTTATTTTCCGCATACCCTCTTTTCTCTAGTCTATTCGGGCCCCTGTTTGGTCAACAAACACCCTGGAAGGCTACAAAGACAAAGAAAATTTTAATAAAATATATTACAAATGGATCTAATAAGGTATTTGATTGCAAAAGGGGAAGGTGTGGTTTTTTTACGTTTTTAAAACCCCTTTACTACCCATGCGAAATATAAGTATATTTTGCCCCCTTATGATTCCATTTTATTCATTTTTTTCTGTTTGGTGATTAAATTGCTGAGAGAATTATATATTGATATTTACAAGCTTACAATCAGAAAACGGCTAGCTGTATGAATAAATTTATTAAAAAACATTATTGAAACGTTTGATTCCGAAAAAAACATTCGTACTTTTATTTTAACATTGACTATAATCTCGAAAATGTTCGACTCTAGAAAAATATGTTACAAATCTAAATTAAAGCTGATTACATTTCCTATAAAATTGATTATGTATAAATTTGTCGAAATTCTAATGGTTTTCGAGATATACGTTATTGAAAATCGGTGATTTTCGGGGAAAAAAACAAATGTTATCTCACTTTTTGTAATACTTTATTTTCTAGTACCTTCCCCGATCGTTCCTCAGAAAAAATTACATAATCAAAATGTAGAGCATTAAATTTAATTTAATTTCACATATAAGTTTCTGGTATTTGAAGCAAATGTTTTAACAAAAAGTGAGGTAAACATTTTTTTATTTCTAAAATTATCGATTTTAAATAACATATATCTCGAAAACCGTTGGAATTTGGACAAATATGTATATAATAAATTTTATAGGAAAATTCAATTAGCTTTAATTCCGATTTGTAGCATATTTTTCTTGAGTCCACTGTTTTCGGGATAAGATCGAAAAATACGAAATACGAAATTGGGACCTCTCTTCTCTCCCCCCAAAACCTTAGCTCAACCTCCAGGTTCGGAGACTTTTTAGTAGGTTTGCCTTCTAATTGCTCCTGGCGAAGCTGTGACATCAGAAATTATCGCATATTTCATGCAATCTACACCCCTCATTTCAACACTCTTTGACTAGGGTCGCATTTTTCTGCGAAAACACCTATATCACCATTCATTTGGCTACAGTTCCGAAACTAATTGTTGTTCATCTGAATGCTCATTAAATTTACTATAAGAACCTATATATAAAGTTATGATCAAGTTTCGTAAAATAACCATACCAGCACACTAAAAACCGCGACCTGTTTTGAAATTCAAACTTGTTAAAGTAATTGGATTATTTAATCTGGGCTGCAAAGCCCAGATAAACTTGATAGTATTGGTTATTTGTAAGGTTAATCATATTTAAAAAACCAAAGGTCCTTTATTTTTTATACAATATTTTTTCGAAATCAGGAACACAAAATATATAGGAAAAGAAGATATTTTTGTTCGGCTAGACCTACAAGTTACCTCTCTGTGCGGTTGGTGTTCCATATTGGTTGTTATTTTATTAAACTTAAATTCAATTGAAAATTCAATAACTTTTGTACTCATCACTTTTTATATGAAATCAGTAAAAGTACTAAAAGTCTTTTTGATTTGGGTATTAAAAAAGTAAATAATTTTAATGAATACAGCTCATAATATAATTATTCCTTATTAAGAATAAGCAACATTTATACAAAAATAATATATCATATTTGTTCATAATATATATTTTTTTAATGTGCAGTAAGGAAACAGATAAGGTAAACGAACTCTGTATCACAGAAAATATGCTTATCGATGCAAAAAAAAAAAATAACTAAAGACAAAAAAGAGAGGTTCCAATGCAAAATCAAAACAAACAATCCAAATTTCTGAAGAGAGGAAAACAAGATAAGAAAGAATGAAGCAATACTAGGTTAAAAGAAAGGCCCAGAGCATTCAGAAGTGATTGGTTCAACGTACCCAAAAGTCGGGTGAAACAAAAAAGAGAGAAAAATCTTTATATTCCACCCCTAACATTGGCACTCTAAATATAAAGTTTTTTATAAAAAAAAACTTGGATGTATTAATTATACCTGACTGTATCCCTGACCATTTCTCTACTAAGATACAATAACTTTAATCTTGTACGTTATAACATGGGAATAGTCAAAAGGATAAAAAAATAAAAATTGTTAAAATTAACAATACATTATTTTATTATTCCAATATTTTGGCAATAGCTTTCATGGCAATCGTCACGGCTATAATATCAGTCTTATTCTTATTTAATTATTTTAACTGATTACTTGCTAATTTTATCTAACTTATTTTACTTAACACCTCTCTTTATATACATATTTTTTATATGTAATGTTATTAAATTACTCATTGTCTTCATCATTTTATAATGTCATCTTTTTATGTAAATAGACTTTGTTTTCTTTCCATGTTAGCAAATATTATCATTCATAGATCATTTACTTATTTTCATTATATGTTTTTTTTTTAATTTTCTATAAACTGTTTCCTTTCTACTTAAATTACATTTCATTTACTATTAATCTTTTCATAATGTTTTTACAATCCAAAATATAAGAGAGGACTCCAATCAAAAGAACCAAACAAGTGTAAGCAATTGAATACCAAATTTGTCTATGCTTTTAAAATGAATAGAACACGACTCATCGGATAAAAGAAAATTCATTATCAAGTAAGATAAACTGATACTAATCGAGTTTGGAATTTTGGCACCCACATATTGCGACAAAAAAAACAAAAAAAAAACTAAAACATAAGTTACAAAGCATATACATAAATATATATAAATGTATGTAAAAATAATAAAAATTTAAAGTATCAATGAGCTAAATGTTACCTAAAAGACTGAATACAACTATCGAGGATACTGAGGACTTTTCTTCTAATAGATACTCTTTCATCTTGAACGTAAAACCTTAGCATCAAACTATTTAACTTCTCGAGCCATCTACTTCGAGAAGGTGATATAGATTTCGCTATATATACAATAAGACGCTGAACTGAAATTTCCTAAAAAGTAAAAATTCTTATTTTTAATAACAAATTAAAGTTCAGTAGAACCTCACTAATCTGCCTCCCACTAGTCTGAGTCTCCGGGCAATCCGACCCTCCTGCAGAGTCTTGGGGGAGAGGAGGACAATATTTTCAAGGAATTCCTAATAGTCCCATAAAATTGTATATTTTGGTGTGCCAAAGGTTTTATAAATTGTGAGTGTCGTGTTTGTGTGCTAAAATCCAGGTTTTGGACCTTGAAGCGCATCTCCTTGCTAAATGATAGCGTCTAAGTGCCTAAACTTTCGACCAGAATATCTGCTGCTCGGTTGGTTCCAAAGGAAATCTTTTTTTACTCAAAATTAAACTAAACTTTGAGCATCAATAAGCTCTGTAGCTTAAATGAGGACTAAGGTACTAGCTTTCAAATTATCGGAATTCTCTCAAAAGGTGGCAGTATTTGATTTTTTTTCATGGTTTCTACTCTATATGACCTTAATAACAATGTTCAGAGCATACTTCATTAAGAAAGGTGAGATAGTATGCTACAAACCTGACTCAATAACATCCAATGTACAGCACACCAAAACATTTCTAGGCAAACATATTAGTCTTTTGGTGAACATATATTGCACATTTCTATTTCCTTAACATTTCTAAAATGTTAATACATAACTTCTAATATAATTATAATAAATTTTTAACTATGAAAAACATGTGTTTCATTGAAATCTCTGGTTAATCCGACCTCTTGGCCATTCCTCCCTACCCCTCGGTCCCTTAGGGGTCAGATTAGTGAGGTTCTATTGTATTTATATTTTGTCTGCTTCAAGTGAAAGCCTACAATAAAACCTGAAAATCTATATTCCTCCTGTTTCATGAGCCATGCACTAATGTTTAATGAATATTTAGGGGAAACTAAAGTAATATTTTAGTTATATTGGCATATGTTAGATAAAACATTTAAAATTCATATCACAGCTACAAAATTACAGTAAAATACAACTCAATTAAATATAATTTAGTTAATAAACTCAAAGAGAAATAATAAAGGAGTCCTAATTATAATCAACCTAAAAAGAATTTATATATCCATAAAATTTAGATAATACTCACAGGTCTTGAAGAGGAACACTTCTCGACAATATCAAAAACCATTTGTACTTTTCCATTAAATTTATTTTCTTCTATTAAGGATTCTATTCTGTTCAACGTTCCGTGAAGATGGCTAGCGACTTGGTTCGTCCAAAGGTTGTGTCCGTTTTTATCAACAATAATTTTTTTCCCACCTGATTTAAATAGATTTATCAGATTTTATAAGTTCAACAAAGGAGTTTTTTACAAACACCTGAAAAATATTTACCGATACTTAAAACTATATGCATTATAATTTGGAGAACTACGGCCCACGTAGGATCTAATAAGTAGGGACCTTGCTTCTTTACCATCCTCTGGACAGTGAGCATCACTTCGTACATGACAAGGGTATGTTTACACCCCAGTGCCTGAAAATTAACAAAAATTTAAGTTACTTCATTTGGGTATAGCTTCTATTAAAATTAATACAAACTTTAATACCAATCATAAATATTCTAAAACAATGGTCCATGAACTTTCGCAAATCTTGAACTAAAATTAAGATTGTATAGAGAAAATGGAGTGATTAATGTTTTGGGGGCTTGATTAACCTTCCGTTAGTCGTGTGCTCAATACAGACTAGTTGTGTGGGTTTTTTCTTACCTTTCTTCGATAAAAACAACTCAAAATGCATTTTATTTCTCGTTTTAAGGGTGTAAAAAATATATATTAATTCTCCAGTGAAGCCATGCTGAATTCTAGAACCAAAATAATAACCTCACAGGTGTTTGTGAATTTATGAAGATAATTTGCAATGTACTTCATTAAAAAAGATTTACCAAACTCTGTACCTGAGTACTAAAAAACATATAAAAGACAATGAGACAATAACAAACACAAAAAAAAGAAAAAGAAAAACTGAGGCCCTCACCCCAACGCACTCGGCCATTGGGTCCCCTAAAAAATTTATATTCTTAGTCGCCTTGCACCTTTCAGGGAGGAATCAGATTAGGTGCTAACACTTGAAGGGAATGCTGGTAAAGGCATACCTGGAGTCTTAACCCCTACTAGCTCTCGCTGCGGTCAAGATACGGCCAAACCAATTACATCATACACCTCACAAGATCACACGACTAACGGAGGGTTAAAAGCTTTTTAAATTGGATGTGCTAGTTTTTAACAACCTAACTGTATCTAGGAATATTTTTTCCATAAAATATTTTAATATTATAAAGTTCACCATATTATCTCTAAAATTATTTTATTTTTATTATAAGACAAAATACAATTTTAAAATAATTAAGGTAGTGCTCTGTCCATACCAAAATTTGTCTATTCTCGATACCTCAGTTATAAACAAATTGTTATGGCACTCACATTTGGCAGTCAGAATATTGGTACCAGGAATAAAGCAGAAAAAAGATTCTCTCCACCAAGAGAAAGCCCTTACTTTGTGCTCCATTAATAATGAATATTGTGCAGACTCATGGATCACAATATACTCGGGTGGATCAACAACCAATGCGGTCAGAGGAGCTGGAATACAAGTGAAGTTCCACAATGACCACGTACATGATATACCCATCCCATCTGGGACCATCTCATCCAACTTCAGAGCAGACTGGGTAGAATAGCTTGAGGATTCTACACTAATGAGAACACTGCGAAAAGAACAAGAATCGAAAATAGTTTTTCTCACAGGCCAAAGAAACCTAGCCATGGAACTAGTGCAGGTGTTCTAGAGCTACAATGAAATGGTGGTCTACAAGGCAACAACATTGCTGATAAACTTGCAAAAGATGGTACAACGCACTCACGATTGCAGCCTAAGCTAAGTATTGAAGTAGGCAAAACAATAAATAAGTCAGCCATCGGGCAAGGGTGGAAAGATAACCACCCTCAAAATGAACTTAAAGACATCCCCCAAAGTGAATGCTGAGCAGATGACAAAGACAAAAGAGCACATCCTTCAATCATAAAACTCAGCGGCCTACTAGAGGCTACAGGTACGGCCCATCACCATCGATTTGGTGACGAAGCTCTGTGGAACCATTCACCTCAAGAGGACCATCGATTTCCTTAATTTTTTTCTCAGCTTAGCCTTCTAAAGGGAAGAATGAAGAAGAAGAATAAATTGTTATTACAATAAACAAACCAAATAGAGAGCTAAAAAAACAAACTATATCAATTTAAAAAAACAATAATTATTTAAGTAATAAGTAAATAGGGTGAAGAGATAGTTGGGGTATGCAGTCATGAAGATAAAAGCAATTAAAAAATAAGTTTTTTTTTTGTTTTTTTTTAATTGCTTTTATCTTCATGACTGCATGCCCCAACTATCTCTTCACCTTATACCTAACAGTCAACTATACCTCATCAATATAATAAATAAATAGGTAATAACATGAATCATCTGAAAAATATGGGTTGATATTTTTTTAAAATGTTTTAGGGTAACGGTCGGGTTAAGAGGAGGCAGCAAACTGGCTTGACCCGCGCTACACCGACCAGTTCGATGCTTATGCTTCACTTTGAGTTTACATTTATCGATAGCTCTTTCCTATAACTTCACATGTAAACAATCACTTCTACAGTTTCAACTTGGATTGTGTTGTTTAGTGTCTTATATTGATATTTAGTCTTCTTAAATGAAAATAGGTGAAACAGAAGTCAACAAAATGAGTTTCATAAAGGATTAAGTGTTTTATCAATTCATGTTTTCTTATTCCCTCTTATCTAATGTGTAAAAGTGTTACAAAAGTTAAGAACATTAATTTGTACATGGATTTGGTGTTTTATATATATTTTTATTTGTTGTGTCAATTGAAGTGATAAAATTTCAGTATGCATATTTTGTAAATGGATTCTTTGTTATCCATAATACTTATTGTCCTAAAGTGTAACAGATTGTATAATGTAAATAAGTGAAAGAGAAGTTAACAAAATGAGTTTCATAAAGGATTTAGTGTTTTATCAATTCATGTTTTCTTAGTTCCTCTTATCTAATGTGTGAAAGTGTTACAAAACTTAAGAACATTAATTTGTACATGGATTTGGTGTTTGTATCAATTTAATTTAAGTTGTTTAATTATTTAAATAAAACATATCGATCTATAAATAAATATGAGAAAGTATATCATAGATTTCATATTTTCTTATTTCCACTTCCCTTGAGAAAACATAGCAGAAATTAACATCATAACTTTCAACAAGGATTCTGTCTTATATTATATAATCCCTTGTAACATGGAGAATGGACAATGTGAAAATAATCACTGATTAAGAGGTAAATGACATATTATATAACTGTAAAACTATTGGTGTAATGTTATAGATTAATGTATTCTTAAACATTTTTAGAAGCCTGATGATGGAGCATTTTCTCCGAAACATGTAGCTACAAATGTTAAATAAATAGGAGTTATGTGAAATAAATACTTAAGGATTCTGTCTTTTAAATATTTATAATTTGTTATTTACACTTCCCTCACATCACAAAGTTTATCAAGAATTAACATTACTGGTGGTTTAGCATTATATTAATTTTCATTTAATATAAAATTAATTCAAAATTGATTTAGTCCCTTATATCTTGATATTTTCTTATTTCCACTTCATTATTTTCTTATTTCACATTTTAATATCATAAGGTAAACAGAAGTTAATATTACTTTGAACAGGGATTTAAAGTTTCTCCGTAAATAAATGAGAATAACCTTTCTCCTCGAAAAGTAGCCACTAAAACACCGAAATAAATCGGAAGAAGGTAAGAATCGATAAAAGGTATTCTCGGCGCGCGTAGGAGCTGCCTCCTCTTAACCCGACCATTACCTGTTTTAGTAATATTTAGTTCTTAATTTATTTTTTATTTGGCAGTAAATAAAAAAATGAAGAATAATGCAATACTAATTTTCATTGAATTCTTATCAACTAATTAACTTATATAAATATAATAATAATTCCTAACTGCTTGAAATGCGTTTAGAACGTTCACTGGTGTACAGGCAATGTTAATTATCTTCTTGTTACCCCATAAGGCCATGTTAATATAGAAAATTGCTCCTCTCATTAGACCTGGATCTGTTTGAGATACACGACACTGGAGAACATCGCACATTGTATTCAAAGCCGAATGTCCTAAGTGTGTTCCTAAGAGGTTCCTCATGATCTGTAACCATAATAAATGTTTTACTTAAATAAAAATTGTATGGTTTATTGCATTTAAAAATAAATCAGTGTATATTAGTTGAAACATGGAAAATAGTAATAACTTTTTTTTTAAAGTAAGAATTTGAAAACTATCGATTGCAGGTTAAATTTAAAAATTATACTGTAGCACCATGATAATCCGGATGAATTGTTGACAGGGGTTCGTTCGAACTAACACTAAGCATTTAGTGATTTGAGTGTACGTAAAATAAAATGAACAGTGAAAAGAGAGGTATGTAATAATTTAGTACAATTAAAATGGTTATCTACTACAAAAATAATAACATAATATGGATCTAAGTATTCACGAACACTTAAACAAGGCAAAACATATTTGTGATGAAAAAAGTTTGTTATTTTGGATTGAATTGTATTCTGATTTTTTTGTACCATTGCATCTTGTTCTGTGCAGCTTATGAAGGTTTTAATCTTAATGATTGTTTGATTAATAGTTTAAATAGTAGTATAATGTTGGAGAATGAAATAAAAAGTTTGTAGAAAAACAACATCCGATGATTTCCAATGGGAAGGTTATGGAAAACAAACATTCTTAAATCTAAATTGAGAAGTGAAGGTGCCAGATTGATACCATTCTTTCATGCAGACATGATGATTTGAACGAAGACAATAAGCTAACATCAGTATACTATCATATTTCAAGAATCTTTAGAAGTAATAACATGACTCTTTGACGTTTAACATAAGTTTTGAATTTCTCAAAACTCTCTTATATTGACTATTGTGTATTTTTATTACATTTTTGTTATTTTTTTATTAATGATACAAGACAATATTTTATTAGGAAAACAATATTAATTTAAACATGGCCAAGACACAAAAATAGAGAGAATTACCAAAACAGTTTAATTAAAAGCTACAAACAACAAATTGCATGCTGAAATTTTGCTATTTATTTATTTTTATAATAAATGGAATTTCATATAAAACATAGTTAAATCAATGAACAATAACTATATATTCCTTAAATTTTAGAAATTTTACATTTCATAAACCTAGCTTCACATAAAAGTATTATAAAATGATAACTAAAATAATTTCCATTACTGGGTAAACTAAAGGAATAGCAATTAGATAACAAAAAGGTAATATGACAATATATATTAACCAAAATGGCAAAATTAACATACCTTCCAACTTGAGGGACAGTATAGTTCTATGTTGACAGTTCGACATAAAGTAGCAACAAAAGGAGGTAATGATTCGTATGGTAAATTTGTATAGCAAACTATTATATCAAGGAGATCTAAACAATTAATAACAACTTGTTCCTCTTTGCTCTGACAGCATAAAGCACAAGTTTTCCTAAAAATAAACTAATTTACTAAAAATTTGAAACAATAAAGTAGAAATGGAATTCTTTCTTTAATATATTAAATTTAACATACTGGACAATTCCACAAATTATATCTTCATCAAAATAAGAAGCATTGTATTTAATACATGTGATAAGGAGACTTAAATATTCTAGTTCCTTTCCAACATGAACAATAGCTGTCATCCAATCCAAAAGAAACATTCCAACATTTTCTTCCATGTACAAAATATCCTTACCATTTTCAGTTAAACTTTGAAACAGCTCCAGTCTAGAAAATAATCTTATATTATCTTTTAATTCACAAATTTACCTCTAAACTTAGAAAATAAAATGGTATTTGACTTTTAAGTCAAGAATAAAAACATACCTGACAAATATGTCATCAGATATAGTATGATTTTTAATCAGCTTAAAAACTTGAGCCCTCATCATGCCTAATCGTTCATACTGTCCCTGAATAAGAGCTCGAAAAAATTCGAACACTAAATGCCTGTTCTCTTTACATTCTTCAATAAATAGGTCTTCCAGTAGACACCACAGTTTTGCAGGAGCATTCTATTTGATGATGGAGAACAAAGAAAATGTTAAACGATATTGTAGACATAAAACTTTAAAAATGGAAACCAAAATTTCCACATACCTCCTCTAACTTATTATTTAATACTGTTTCATGAAGTTCTTTTACAGTTTTGATTCTTACATTCAAAGGAGTATCAGAAGACAAGTATTTCTCGATTTCAACAGGCAATGAAAATTCTTCTTTACATTTTGCTGAACCTATGAAAAGACAACATTTAAAAATTGATCCTATATTTATGACAACAAATGATAACAAAGTTAAGATGTACCTGGTGCCCCTTTATTAATTCTGAAAAATTGTTTTAACTTATCTAATGTTTTAACTTCCTTATCTTTGGCACTCATTTCGTATCTTATAAACAAAGTACATTTGAATTTTATGTTACTGTAGCAGTTCTTTCATTAACAAAAGCGTAAAAAGAAATAATAATTCCAAATCAACTGTAAACAGAACATATTCTTGCATATACAACCAACTATCTTAGAAGAACCTTCGGAGGGGAGGTAATGGTAAATGCAACAAGCAGAAATTGGAAGGATCTTTTCTAACGTTTTCGTATCTCTATGTATTAGAGGAAACAGGAAGATTGATTTTGTTATTTTTAAATTATTTATTTTATTTTTTAGCATCTTATAATTACTAAAAGTAAAGGAATTTACTTTTACTTCTTTGTAGTAGCTTCCAGGGTCTTTCAATTCAAAATGGTATAAAAAATTGAAAGAAAAACCTTTTGCCCCATTTTTAACGCGAACAGGAAAAAAAAAAAAAAAAAAAAATATTCCAGAAACTCTTCCAAACTACGAAAAGGAAAAATTATCACAGTGAAGATACTTATTGGGAATTATGTGAGCCATGCGGTACACTTTTTTTGTGACAGACACTTGTCACAAAAGATGTTAGATCGAAATAAACATTTTAAAATATTTAGACCACCCAGGATATTCAGGGAAATACAATTACTCACAAATAGTGTTACCTTCACTTTAACTTTATCCCCAGTCCTCAGAAACGACCTAGTTACTTTAGCTCAAAAACTGCAGCTTTTAAGGAATATCTTAAGGCAGAGGCTACCAAAAGTTTGCAAGCGAAACCTACGTAACACCCTTTCATACGAGGTATATCGCAATGACTAGAGTATACTGGAATTTTATGTTTTTCTCTTTAAGACTGTTCAATACCAATTTATTCACTTGGGTCGGCACTACAACTCTTTGAAGTACTTAGGTACCCTCAATCAAGCTCTGTTTAGCTCTCCTGATATCCAGTTTTGGACTCCTAAGTTCCTGCTATCTCCAGCCACACATGAAATCTAGCAGACTAGCTCAGCTGACACTCCTATTACCTTTGTCAGCAGTTTTTCTGGATCTCCTCTTCATCCCTTCTGGTCACATAGTCTGCCTATCTCAATCATGATCTTTCTTGGTAAGATTGGTGAACAGTGATGCATAGCCTCGTGGTAACTCATTTTACAAAACTGTGCCTTACAATAGCTACCGGATAAGCAGAAAATTAAGAGTTCGAATCCTGGCCATGGTAGGATAAATTCTCTGGACTACTGAAAAAGGAAATAGCCTGTCGTCCAAACGGCAAAGAAGGGAAGAACAAGAAAAAAAATATTGATCTCTTGCTTGGTTCTTCATAAATATCCACCATCAACAGCAACTGGTCCTAATATTTTTCGAAGAACCTTTCGTTCCGATATGACGAGTATTAATCAAGATGTAGGGACTCGATGGCCGAGTAAATTAGGGCGTGGGACTCAGCGCGCTCGTGGCCAGAAGGTCGTGGGTTCGAATCCTACATGGGTGGGTTAAAATTTATTTCGTGGTGAACCCACGAATAAATCTTGACCTTCCCATCCTGGCCAGAATAGGTTGGTAACCTGTAGGATATATTGGTATAATTCCGCATTTATATTATTATTTGTTTTATATTATTTATATTTAGGTGTAATGATAAGGGCAGTACTGTTGTGTTTTGTGATCAGGTTGGCATTTGCCTATGAGACTTCTCTTGTGACCACAGGGTGTTGATTTTGCAAGTTTTGTTTTAACGAAAGAGTCGGATTCAGTTTTTGTTTGTTTTTGCGATGGCTAGTTCAACTATGAACCTTCCTTTCGGTATAAAGCCATTTGATGGCTCAAATTTTGGTAATTGGGACTTCAGGATAAAATTGTTACTTGAGCAAAACGGAGTACTTCGAGTTCTGAATGAGGAGCCCCCAACTGTGGAAGCCGAACTCAAGTTGTTTAATCAAGACGATGTCAAAGCCCATAACGTTATTGTGCAAAAACTTGCCGATAATATATTACCTTCAATCAAGGACAAGAAGACGGCGAAGGGGATAATGGTTGCCCTATCAGCAACTTATGAAAAGCGTGGGATGAAATCGCTTGTCACCGCCCAGAAGTCTTGGAGAAAATTGGAATACAATATTAAACGCCCTCTCCAAGAGTTTTTTGAAACGTTTGAATCAATGGCTTATGAGGTGAGAGTGGCTGATGGAAATTTAGAAGAGGATGAGGTTGTGAACCAGCTTCTTGTTGCAATGCCGTCTGATTATGATTCTGTGGTATCTGCGATGTGCATTTTATGTAGTAAGGACAAGACTGCCGTTACTTTGGAGTATGTGAAAAACACACTTCTGGCCGAATATAAAAGGAGTTTGAAGAAAGAAGATCACCCGTCTGCAAATGTTTTTTCAGCTTATAAAAATAGAGCTAAAAGCTTTCATAAAAATATGAAGGTCGGTCAAAACAAAAGTATTTCCAACGATATTTGTTATTATTGCAAAAATCGAGGCCACTTCAAGAATAATTGTCCTAAACTCAAAAATAAAGGATTTGCCGCCATTTCTAGTGACTGCAACTGTGAGGAATTTCTGTTTACTACCCAGGATAACAGTAGTGATACCTCAACAGATAAGGCAGTAGTTTGTAAACAATCGTCTGATGTAGCATGCTTTGTAGTCGATTCAGGTGCAACATGTCATCTTATAAGGGACGAATTCAGTGTTTTTCTAAGAGATTCAACTCCAGTAAATGTTGATATTAGTGTGGCAAAGGCAGGTGAATCGGTGGTTGCGGTAAGGAAAGGAAATTTGTTTTGTATGTCAGAAGATGGAAATAATGTTCGTATAACTGATGCTTTTGTGTGCAAAAATTTAACAATGAATCTCTTATCTGTTATGAAGTTGGAGGAGAAGGGATGCGGGGTAGTATTCGAAAATTCCTGTGTTAAAATATTAAATGGATCAAATGTTATGACAGGCTATCTCGTTGGCAAACTGTATGTAATTAAACTTCACCTTCTTAAGGAACAAGCAAATGTTGTTGGAGCATGTCACAGTTTAATGCATCGAAGGGTGGGGCATAGTGCATTATATCCTGTTGGAATTTGTGAACGTCATTTTTGATGAATCTATTGAATCTGATATCTCAGAGAGTGAGGATGAACCTAAGCACATCATTGTATCTCCAGAAGAATGCATTCCTGAAGATCAGAGTAAATCTCCCACACCTCAGGACAAATGCAAGTCTCCCATACCTGGACCGAGTGATGTTATAGAAGATATTGCAGGTGATTCTGATTCTGAAAGTATTCTCCGTGGTTTTCCTGACGAAACGACTGGTTATCCCAAAAAAAGAACGGAAATCAACAAGGAAAAGGTTAAAACCAAAGTATTTGGATGATTTTGTCATTAATTTTGCCTTTAATGAAATGGCTTTGTCCACTAATGCCGAAATAGATGTTCCCAAGACATTTCCAGATGCGATTCATGATCCTGATTGGCAGCAAGCCATTAATGAAGCATTAAACTCATTAGAAAGTAATAAGACTTGGGAAGAAGTAGAAGCTTCACCGGATTTATATTTAGGTGTAATGATAAGGGCAGTACTGTTTTGTGATCAGGTTGGCATTTGCCTATGAGACTTCTCTTGTGACCGTTCATTGTGTTTGTGTGCTGTAGTATGTATCCAAATAAATCTGTGCTCTTTTTCGTTTAACTTGCATTTATGCTTTACTTCCCTGCACCTTAAAAGGATAAACCGTCCTTCCTGCCCTAGTTGGAGTACACAAACAACAATCTAGGTTTCCGTTCCATAGTATGACTTGAAAAATGGATATCATACATAGCCATTTTTTTTCTTCTCGTTCCTCCACTGTTTGTTTAGTGTTGTCTAAGACCAAAGTAGCTTAACTAACTAAACCAAAGACCGTGGTTAGTGAGAGTATTAAGGTGTCATGCACTTAGCATTCTGGAAACCTTTTCGGTACTGCTTAAAATCCAAACTGGACGGGCTGACATTTATTTCGTGGTTCACTTACGGAATAAATCTCGATCATCCCACATTAGTTAGAATAGGCAACCTGTGGGATAACTCACCCTTCTTGCTCTAATTGGAGTAACTAAGGACGTTATACCCACAGAAATCAACCAAACTTACAATACCTCTATTTTTTTATTTCATTTTTTATTTATTTTTTTTATTAAATCTAGAAGTTTAATGTCGTAGTTTTCTGTATTGTTTCATATTATGTCGCGAGAAGGGGGAAAGGGGCCCACCTCATTACGCTGAGGAGAAAGAGACACATCTTCATAGACAGCCAAGATCTACTTCGCGTTACCACCACGAAATGAATAACAAGCCGTACCAAATTAAAAGTCACCCACTTCTCACAAAACATTCTCAAGGTCTTGTAATAACAGATCCGATCCTTATACTAAGTATATTATATATTTCATGTAAAATTAATATTAAACTGTTTTCTCTATACATTTTTTGACCAAAGGAAAAGCAATTTAAAAGAGAGATTTCTATAAACTTGTAAAAACGGAGAAAATGATGTCCTGCTTTGTAAACATTATTTTTAATACTAATAACAGATGGTTTATATTTACGTAATGTAGGAAACATATTGCATTAGTCTTTGTACTAATACCTGTATTATGTAGCTGCATTAATATTTAGGAAGACTTTGATATGTCTTATATTCATCAAAGAGAGAAAGTCTTCAATAAAAGAGGAGGCCTATCTTTAATATCATCCATTAAATTTAAAACTTCAGGAAGACTGAAATATCTTAACCATAACACGGATCCACGTTCATGGAGTCTTGATCGAAACTCACAAAGAAAATATTTTTTAGATTCTGTTACTAAAAATGTAAGTTTCTTTTAAAATCGTATAAAATATTTTACAATAAGTCAACATCTTTCCGTAACAAACTTCCGCACCAATTAGCGAGTTGGGACTCCTGGCAATGGCTCTCGATGGAATCGAACCTACAACCTTCTAAACCACTGAGCTATATCAATTCTTCGAACACGGTTAGTTAGTTAGTTACCTTCGTTTGTTTACAAACTGTTTAGGTTATGTACACACCCGCAATTTTCAATTAATTGATGGTATAGGACCAATACAATTAGGATTGATGAATTAATTACCACTTTTATTGGAACTGTTATTATTTTAAAACTAGTTTCGAATGTTAAACATTTATTATGAGTTCTAAAAAACTGACAAACATTTTAAAACATCAGCACTTTATAATATATATTATACAAGCATTCTCAGTCGTGGCGTCTTCCGCTCTCATAAGTAAAGAACTTCGATAATTTTAACTAATAATTGAAGTTTTATTTATTTATCGAAAATAAATCTTGGGTTGTAGGAAGCGTGCAAGAAAAATAAATTAAATTCATAAGACATCCGAATAAACTAAATTTCCAGTGTTGTCTCCCGCTATTATGAGATTGATTTGCTTTCAATTTGTCAATTGTAATAGCAAAAGAAATTTTAATTGAAAATTGTAATCGTTTGTATTGAAATGGTAGATAAGTAAGAATCATTGGTATGATTCGAATAAATGCGATTTCTCCATTCGCTGTTCCTGTGACAATAATCGCAATGATATTTCCACGCATAGCTGTACTTTTAAACCTGGTACAATGGTACAGATTAGGTGGTTGAAGGTCACACAAAAACTTAATTGGGGATACAATTTTTAATTTTAATGTATGAGTTGGTAATCCGTATTCTATGTTTAGCGATATATCGGTCGATTTTCAAACTTTACTGGTTCAACATGTCGCACCTTATGTTTATTAAAGGTTGCCGAGGAACATGATCCAGAAATCATAAAAGGGATGGATAATGACCAGTTTTCATATACCATTTTGTGCTAATGAACAAGAAATACTTGTTGCTGTTTACACTTACAGTTCTGATTGCATCGTTGTCAAATGAAAGCTTCTGTGTTTTGTTGAACATGGAATGTTGTGGCTAAGATCTATTAATTCTTGCAATAGCTGCGATTTACATAATTAAAAAAAGAGCAAATCGAAGGTCGTTTCGAGGGAATGGTGTACACCATGGTTGCTGAAAAGGGATGAGTCATACCAATTTATTGAATTGAGATTGATTTGCTTCCGCCATTACTCAGACAGCCCGACGATTTTTGCAGCTATTAGCCTATGGACGAAGCCACATACCAGATCTTGCTAAATTTAATCACACTGCCGAGAATGATTAGTTTTAACGTCAACCAGAAGGTCTCGACAAAAAACTACGTGTTCAAAACTTAACACAAAAAAACACACTTTATTTTCTAATGACTACAAGTAACTGAGAGGTGACAATTAATACATTATCAATCATTATTAACAAAACTGGTTGCCATACACATAAAAGTAGTCCCTTAAAGGCGAAACATAATTAGTAATACTAATATATGTTGCTTAGTAGCTACCGCTACATCACTCCTCCCCTAGTGACGGAGTCACTGAGAACCTTCTTAACTAAACGTCCGCTCCTTGTTCTGTAACCGTCTTCCTGATTATTTGATGTCTGGGGTTGTCTTTTTTTTGTTGTTGGCTTTTTCTTGTTTATCCTTGATATGGTCTTCATTGAGTCGTGATGATGCTGGTTTTGCTATAGTCGTTTCTGTATTTGTATCACTAGATAGGATATAGGCAGGCTTGAGACGATCGAGGGAGACAATAACTTCTCAATTGCCGATCAAAAGTGTAAATATCTTATCGCCTCGACGTAAGACTTGGTGAGGGCCAGAATATGAAGGTGTTAGTGGCTTATGGATAGCATCTTCACGCAGGAATATGTGGGAACAAGTTGCTAAATCCTTATGTTGGAAGATTTTCCTGTTGTACACTTCCCGTGATTTTGAGGGCTTGAGTCGTGCGAGATCCTCTTTCAACTGCTGTAGGGCAAAACAAGGCTCTCGACTTGTGTCCTCTAAAAAGTCACCTGGAAGACGCAAAGGTTGCCCGTACACTGCTTCAGCTACACTAGCTCCCACATCTTCTTTGAAAGTAGCCCGTAGTCTGAGCAACACGGATGGCAAAACCTGTGTCCATGAGCTAAGATTAGCCGTTATTGCTGTTTTCAAGCTCCGGTGCCATCTCGCCACACAGTCATTGGATTGTGGGCGATAAGCGGTAGTTCTCTGCCTCCGAATCTCCATTATTGCTGAGAGCCTAAGAAAAAGTTCCGCTTCAAATTGTCTGCCTTGGTCTGTCGTAATTCGCTGAGGAGAGCCGAATCGTGTAACCCAATTGGCATAAAATACCTGAGCGACAGCCGAAGCACTGATCTCAGCGAGTGGAATCGCTTCTGGAGAGTGATTGGCTATGTCTACAATGGTAAGAGTGGTCCCATTGTGTCGATGTGCACGTGTTGAAATCTGGGTGCCGGTAAGTAATTGCCGAGAGGAGTCACTGCGTGGTGGTGAATTTTAGACTTTTAGCGAGGAATGCAGGTCTTTGACCATAAACCAACATCTCGATTAATTTACGGCCAGAAGTAGCGACTAGCGAGCAACTTCATTCAAGCTATGATACCTGGGTGGCTCAATGAGTGAAGGCGATCGAAAATGACGCCGCGAAACTCTTTTGGGAAGTAGGGTCGAGCTGTCGAAATTGAAGCTCTATATTTGTACCGGGAATGATAATGGATTTTAGTTTTATAATGGATTTTTCTTGAGATCTTCTATGCTACTGTCCTTCTTCTGTGCATCTATTGCTATTTCTGAGAATTCATCCGGTGATAGAATTTCTTCGATTCGGGGTAGTGTGTCAGCTACCACATTTTCGGATCCAGGTCTGTATCTGATATCTGTGGGAAACTGACTTATGAAATTTAGATGCCTAATTCGACGAGGAGAGGCTGTCTCTGATCTTTGTTAGAAAGCATGTATTAATGGCTTATGGTCCGATATGATGTGAAAATTTAAACCTTCTAGAAGAGGCCGAAAATGTTTAATTGCTTCATTAATCGCGAGGAGTTCCCTGTCGTAAGTAGCACAATTTCTTTGTGTATTTGACAGAGCTTTATAAAAAAATCCAAGGGGTTGCCATTCACCGTTCTTTTGCTGCTGCAGGGCACCACCAATACCTTTGTCGGATGCATCACAGGTTAAAGAGACTTCCCCTGAAATTCCAGGATGTGACAGCCTAACAGCGTAAACGAGACTCTGTTTGCATTGTTCAAAAGCTCGTAATGCCTCTTCCGTCCATGCAATGGGAGTTTTATCTCTCCGTTTGCAGTTGCGTGTGAGTTGGTTCAAGGGTTTTTGTGTTTCGGCAGTGTGAGGGAGGCATCTCCTGTAAAAGTTTATCATACCTATAAACCTGCGAAGTTCATTGATGTTGGGTTTCGTGTACTCCTGAATCATTTGAACTTTTGCAGAAAGAGGCTGTATACCAGTCGCGTCCACCCTGTAGCCGAGGAACTTGACTTGAGGTTCTCCAAAAACACATTTACTTACGTTGAGGGAAAGGTCATATTCATTCAACCTCTTAAAAATTTCTTTGAGATGATGTTCATGTTCCTCCTGCGATTTCGAAGCTACTAAGAAGTCCTCCAGGTATGGAAAAACGTATGGCAGATCTCACAATATGTTATCCACGAAACGCTGGAAAGTTTGTGCTGCGTTTTTTAGCCCGCATGGCATCCTGAGAAATTCAAACAGGCCGAAAGGCGTGATAATAGCCGTCTTTCCAATGTCTTCCTCAGCAACGGCGATATGATGGTACGAACGTACAATATCTTGGCGCCATCTAACTGGGTGGGGAAATCCATTATGTTTGACACTGCGTACCTATCAAGTACCGTTTTAGCATTCAATGCGCGGTAATCTCCGCAGGCTCTGATTTTTCCGTCTTTTTTTGGTACTACATGGAGAGGACTTGACCAGGCACTGCTTGATGGTCTGCAAATACCTTCCTCAATCATGGTTTGGAACTGCTGTTTCACCGTTGCATACCTTTCAGGTAGAAGTCTTCTTGCCTTGCAGGTAACTGGATTTCTTTTAGTCTCGTTGTGGTGCTCGATGACACTTCGAGTGGGTTCACGGATCGGTGATGGTAAAGTAATCTTGGAGAATTCCCTCAAGAGGTAAGCGTAACGACCATTCTGGGGTACAGTCAGTATGGTCGGTGGAGTGACCGTAGACACTGTTCCAATAACTGATAATCCGGATTGCCGATCGGTTAAGATTGAGTGCTTTTTCGCCCTTGTGATCTAAATTGTATTCGAAGCTCGGCCACTTCTTCTCGAAGACCCCGCAGTTCCTCAAGAACGATACCGCTAGTTGCAGTATGTGGCACTCTAACAGCGGCATTTACTTCTGCTGGCGTCTCAACTTTCATAATCTTGTCAGCCAGAGAGGCTAAAACCTCAATATCATCTTGGCTCATAGCGGCCAAAATTTCCTAAACTCTAGTAGGTAGTTTTCTTAGCCACAGGGTCTTCACTATAGATTCCACCGTTAAAGAACCTGCCAATTGCAGCATACATCTATATAATTGTGAGGGGTTTTGGCTCGCCAGCTGCGTATCACTTCATAATTTATTAATTTTAGAAGAATTTGACTCACGATAGATCGAAATGAGGCGTCTTTTGAGTATGTCGTAGGGATCTTCTAGCGACCTGGGTTAGGACCTTAAGTTCCAGCCCTGCAACTACAGTCTGAAATTTGATCTTCGAAGAGGTTATTCGTGAAGTAGCAAACACAGCATCTGCTTGTAAAAACCACAATTCCGGGTTGGATTCGTAAAAGACTGGTAGTCTTGTACTCGGCCCACCAAAGGCTTCTATTTGGTAGTCTAGTACCGATTTTGAGGTGATTTGAGACTCGGAGAAGCCAGAGCTGGCAGGCATTGCCTTACTTGGATCGCTCTTTATCTCCATTTCTAGAGGCATCTGAATAAAAAAATTCACGTAAAGGTCACCATTTGTCGAGAATGATTAGTTTTAACGTCAACCAGAAAGTCTCGACAAAAAACTACGTGTTCAAAACTTAACACAAAAAACACTTTATTTTCTAATGATTACGACTAACTGAGAGGTTACAATTAATACATTATCAATCATTATTAACAAAACTGGTTGCTATCACAACACATAAAAGTAGTCCGTTAAAGGTAAAACATAATTAGTAATACTAATATATGTTGCTTAGTAGCTACCGCTACAACACCAATAATTGCAAGAGCAGATCCTGTTATTAGACGTGCAATCACCCATTATGAACGGTAATCAGTTACTTTGAAAGGCAGGAGTTGAGGAGCAATGTTTACACGTTCATGTTATGTCAATACATCAATCTCAAGCCGTTTCTGTCGCGACAAATATTACTCAAGCCAAAATTTTTAGCCAGTGCAAATCTTAAACCTACGTTCAAACACTCCAATTTAATAGTTAGTACGAATGACATGAGCGTGTAAACCGACCTCAAGAAAGAGCTTCCATTTTGATTGCAAGTCAGCTTTCGTATAATCCTTAGGACACGGTTATTACATACTAGCTACATCTATCTAATCTGCACCTAGTCTGCACAGTTTCAATTTGGATCTTTGATCTTTTACTACACCTGTTTTCTGCAATGAAAATAAGAGATTTGGGGAAGGTCAAAAACATAAGGAATGTTTAGAAGACAAATAGCCAGAATTTCTAATTTAAATAAAGAACAGGACTATATACTATTCCATTCCATTCCTAGGGTTTTGAAATAAGATTACATGTTTTCACACTTAAAGCGTCAATGAAGAAAAAAAACAAAAACAATACAGTCTTGGAGGTCGAAGCTTTATTCTCATAAGGAAATCAACAGGGAAGTAAACTGTAAAGTGCTAACTTACACTACTTCGAATCCTCAAGTCGTCATATAGACCTCATGATTTTATAGTAAAAGTCTGCATTTTATCTGACCCCTGTTAGGTGCCGGGTAAGCCAGGAGCTTCTAGACTTGTTTGAAAATGTTCTAAAAATATCTAATGTTAAAGCTATAAATTTTTATTGTAATCACATTTGAATGAATATATAAAACCATTTTTGATTATAATTTACATAATTTACTAATTAATAGTTAGTAATTATGTCCATCTTCTTTATAGGTATCCAGTTCATCAAGCTCCTCTAGCAGCTTGTTCATGGTACCAACGCATCGAAAAAATGGAAAAACCCCGCCTGTGACTACAATAGCCAAACGGAAATTGTTTGTTAAAAAAGCGAGATCTGCTGAACAACTGGTAATTTATTTAAAAAAAAAAAAAAAAAAAAAAACTTTTATCTTAATATATATAAATTACGTATCACGTTCTTGGGGCACGCTGACACCTAAACTACAGAACTGATTTTAATCAAATTTGCACACCGTGTGCAGTTTGATCCAACAAGAAAGATAGGATAGCTTATATCTTAATTTATAGTCGCAATATTATTTGTATAATATCTGCAAGTCACAATTATCTGTTAGCTCTATACGATTCTAACATATGGCGGTATAAGGTTATACTATTATATAAAAAGACAAGCCATTTTTCGTTTGTGATCTCTAACTGCCAAAAACTACTGAACCAATCTCTACCAAATTTTGACTACATCATCTTTATAGGATGGTTTAGTAATAGTAAAATCTAATGATTTTCAATTGCCATCTACATGAATGGTTACAAGGCACAGTGTTACATAGAGCTGGACATTGATAATAAAATTTACTTTTTTTCAATTAAATTGTTATTAAAACAGCTATATAGAGTGAAATATACCAAATTTTAACTAGATCATTTTTATAGTTCTAGATTTAGCAACAATAAAAATTTAAATGTTCAATGTTGAGTGTTAGAAACGGGTTTTGCCACACTATCACATACTTTTATGATTAGAAATTAAAATCCAACCATATCAAATCAATAACATTATTTCTGTCGAATGAAAATTATCACAAATCAAAATGCCGATCCTCAGCTGTTTATAATTCATATTTTTACACACAATATAAATATGAATTTTGAACCTTTAGTTGTAAGCACTGATAATGCAGTCCATGATATGCAACAGTTAAGAAATAGTCTCTGTCCATTTGGATTTCCAACTCATACATTAAAATTGAAAATTGGATGTCTAATTATGCTTTATGTTATCTTCAAAAACCTAATCAATCTAAATTTAACCAAGTAAATAATCACTGCTATGCGTGAAAATATTAACAAAAATATAATTTTCAATTGTTCACTTTAACACAAGATTTTTATCGATAAACATAAAAAAAAATCAATTATTAGTTTAAATTATCTAAGATTTTCACTTATGAAAGAGGGCGAAGCCTCGACGGGGGATGATGACGTTATACAGGGTGAGTGAGTATCTCTTAGTGTAAAAAAAAAAAAAAAAAAATTGGGTTAAACTAGATCAAAAATGTAGCCAAATGCCGCAGATCTCACCTTTCTATTCCAATCTGTTGCATATATACGATAAATGAAAGACTTTTTTGAGGAAATCACGTTTTTTCCCATAAAAAAGTACACGTAACCTTGAATTTTACAAACTTGGTATCTAAAGAACAGCTTGATCTTCACCTTATTTGGGGAAGTCACAATGTCTCATTTACTTCAACGCTCACCGTTTTTCGAAAAAGCTATCCACAATACGTCTAATCTCACAAAAACTTGCAAATTTAATCAGCTTTCGAATGATATGTTAAACGTAATGATTTTGTTTCGATTTCATGGAGATATTTACTTTTGAAACCGAAAAAACACGGTGTTCTCATTTGCCATACAAATCCGTTACTTGTGTAAATAAAACATTATGACAATCCTTTAATGGAAATATGCATTATTTCATTGGAATAAAAAGCAAAGAAAAAAAAGGTTTTCTAAGAATACTACTTTTTGAAGTGAATTTTATGGGCAGATGAGTCTGTTTTTACAGGGGATGGCATTTCTTCCTACCCATGTATATCGTTGGTTTATATTTGTATTGCTTTCGAATAATGTGGAGGAGCTCCATGGTGTTGGAAAATCATATTTTGCCGAACTTCAGGTGGAATATCGTGATGAAGTTGTGGTAGGATATTTTGTAACAAATCTTACTAATTTCATCATTCAATCTGTTGGGCAAACTGATTTTTCAACACTATTCGACAGCAATACAAATATGAATAAACCAACGATACTCCACATAGAATGGTAGAAATGCCATCCCCTGTAAAAACAGACTCATATGCCCATAAAATTCACTTCTAAAAGTAGTATTCTGAGACACAATCTGCATTCAGAAGCTAACGGCAAAATTGAGGTCTATGTTCATTATCACTGAGTTTTAAACATTACATTGAAAATCTAATAAAATAAATCCTAAATTCTTTCTTTTTTTTTTCTCTTCCTCCTTAGTGCCTTCAGCGTGGAGGTACCTCTGTCCAGGCAAACCAATCCTCCCTATCCCGTGCCAGCGCCCTCATGGCATTCCAGTCTTTGCCTCTCTTCTCTCCCACCTTGGAGATGTATTCCATCCATTGAGTTCCGGGTCTCCCTCTGGGACGTTTTCCTGTTGGTCTGGCCTCAAAGTACTTTCTCGGGTCTCGGTCCTCATTCATCCGGCAGAGATGTCCGAAACCATCTAACAATAAGTTGCCTCTTTTCAAGGGTATCCTTTAGAGAGACAACCCCTAGATCCTCTCTAGTCCTATCGTTCTGGTTCGTCCCGCTACTTTCCGAAGGTACCTCATTTCCGCTACAGTAACTCTGCTTAGGTGCTTCCCTAATGGTACCCAGCTTTCACTTCCATATAGAAGAGTAGGCAGGTAAACAGCTTTGAAGATTTGTAACTTAACATTTTTCTCCACCTCCCTTTTACCTATAACCGTGTTGCAGAGGTGGTAGTAGATTGAGTTTGCCTTCTTTATTCTATTGGATATCTCCTGGTCTACCTTTCCATTCCTGCTTATCACTATTCCTAGGTAAGTGTAGTCGTCTACCATTTCCAATGCTTCACTCTTGCAAAATACCTCAACTTATTCCTGTTCCCGACCAATTTGCATTATTTTACTCTTCTTGACATTAATGGTCATTCCCTTCCTTTCAAGCTCGGCCTCCCATTTAATTAAATAATAATCAATTATTATTTAATTAATAATCATTAATTATTAATTAATTCCTATTGAATCCTAAATAATAATAATAAATAAATGTAATAACATGAGATCCTCTGATCTGGTGTCGCTTTATTGACAGTTTTCCTTTATTTTGTATTAAACAATCATTTTTTTCTTTGCTTTTTATTCCAATGAAGAGTTTATTATGTTTAAAATGCATATTTCCATTAACGGATTGTAATAATGTTTTATTTACACAAGTAACTGATGTGTATGCCAAATGAGAACACAATGTTTTTTCGGTTTCAAAAGTAAATACCTCCATGAAATTGAAACAAAATCATTACGTTTAACATATCATTCAAAAGCTGATTAAATTTGCAAGTTTTTTTGAGATTTGACGTATTGTGGATAGCTTTTTCGAAAAACGGTGAGCGTTGAAGTAAATGAGACATTGTGACTTCCCCAAATAAGGTGAAGATCAAGCTGTTCTTTAGATACCAAGTTTGTAAAATTCAAGGTTACGTGTACTCTGTTCTTATTGGAAATCTAATGCTAAATCCGAAAATGTGGCCAAAATTTGAAAAATATTTAGACAAAATGGAGATATTACAGTTTTTATGGGAAAAAAAGTGATTTCCTCAAAAGTCTGTGATTTATCGTATATCTGCAACGGATTGGAATAGAAAGATGAGATCTGCGGCATTTAGCTACATTTTTGATCTAGTTTAACCCATTTTTTTTTTACACTAAGAGATACTCACCCTGTATATAAAAGGACAAGCCATTTCCGTTCGTAATCACTCACCGCGAAAACTATAGAACTATACTGTACCAAATATAACTACATCATCTTCATAGTTCAAGGAAGGTTCAGCAATAATAAAATTTACATATTTCCTATTAAATTACTGTTTAAAAAGCGATAAATATGTGGTGTGCAGTAAAGCTAGCGCCATTCAAGAGAGGTTACAATGATCCGGTGTTAAATATAGCTAGAAATTGATAATAAAATTACTTAATTCAATTAAATTGTTATCCAAAAAGCTATAAATATGTGGCAAGCGACAATTTAAAACTAACTTAAATGTGGCAGCGTTTTAGTAAAACTAATAAACCTATCTGAACCAAATTTTAACTACATCATCTTCATAGTTCTTGAAAGATTTACAATTAGAAAATTTACTATAATAATAATTTATACTATTACTAGCTGAAAGCACCCTGCTCCGCTACGGTTTAATATCGTTAGGATTAAGGACAACTTAAATTAGTAAAACTTAAGCTTAACGTTGATAATTATTACTACTTAAATAAACCTAAAGAATTCCATTCTTAGAATTTCAATAATTTCAGTAAGTAAATTTGACAATTTGCAAAAGTTAATTTTATATTATTTTAACAGTCCTTCAGTGAAGCTTCGAGGCAGCACTACCATTTTACCCAGCTCTGATACCAGACCATCAGCTTTTCTTATGGCATACTTTAAGTGAATATAGTCTCAACTTCTCAACTTTTTTGATTTTTTCGAATAAATTTTAGTCTTTCTGTTTCTTTTTTTGCGTACATATCAAACATAAATTGGTTGAGGATATTACAAAACTAAAGTAAATAAGGTTCTTCGCCTTCTGGCTCCATCAACATATAGACGTAAAAATCAGCTGCAGACACAGTTTTTCTAAGTGGTGTATTGGTGTTTGGGTCACGCTGAGGGATGTTAATACGGTGCCCATCTTCTCCATGGTAGAACATGAGACGATACTGAAGAGAATCACACGCTTGATAGAACTCACAGATTCTTATCAGTTTTTTGTCCCTGCTGTGAAGAACAATGTCTCGCTTTCCAAACACCTGTCCAACAATCAAGAATAGCAACTTCGTTAGCGGTAGGAGTATTGTAACGTCCTCAGTGAGCATTTGAAGGTTTTTGTCAGCACTGATAACTACCTGGAAATGTTGTAGATCTTTGGAAACAGACTCAACAGCAGCTCTGAAGTCCTTGATATACTTGTTATGTTCATGAATAATTTTCTGGAATAGGCCTATGAATGCAGGCTTGACATTTTGAAAGTAAGCACAGCAAATGCCTCTTTTATGGTTATCATCACCAACAAAATTTATCTGAATAAAAGACGGTTGCTGTTGTGTTCCAGGCATCAAACTCCCTATTCTGTGATATATAAATGCCCTCACACCTTAAATGTGGGCATGAAATATCCCTCTTTTATCTGTTTTGCTCCAAATACGTCATTTGGAAACAACCGTTCTATTTCCAAATATTATTTAGAAAATGCTCAGCATAAGGATGTTCGTAAGTAAGGAGGCTGTGCAAGTGTTCAGGATATTCTTGAAAGAAAGGAAGTTGGACTTTCCTGTTACTGCAGCACATGATAGGGCTCTCGTCCTTCCATTTTACAGCATAACACCAATTTCAAGTTGACCGTTGTCCAATGTCGATTGTTGTCTTTTGCAAATTCAGTTTTTGGGTCATACTGGCTGTAACCTTTCCATTGAACATCTTTCATCGTGTTGTGTTTTACAGCTACATGTTTAACATGAGGAATATTTTCTGAGTACTTTTTTGAAGACTTTCTATGGATTTCAGGATGGGTTTTCTAATACTTCTGTACAGCCCCCTCTAAGTATGTTTGGGCGATTCTCAGAATATGTGTGAAGCATATCCTTTAACTTCGGGTTGGCTCTCTTTATGTTTGTTAACACTTTCTGCTAATTTCAGGATGATTTGTCATGCATTTCTTTACAGCTTCCCTGTTGACTTCTACACGTGCTTGAATATATTTTGCAGCCGAGTTCCTTAGTTGTTTGTTGCGAACTGAATCTGTGAATCATTTCGTACGTTGTTTACTTTTAGATTAATTAGTTTACTTCAATGTTGCAATAGACTTACCTGTAGAAAGGCTGTAGAGGCAATTAGACAAGTGTGTTCCACAAGGGTCTTTCAACACCATAGCTGTCTCTTTGCATCGATTAATTTGTCATTTACGATAATCCGATACTCCTCAGGCCACATATGTGTCGGATTATCGAGACTGTACTGTAATAGGATACATAAGGTTTGTCAAAAGGTACAGATGATAGTAGTGGTATTGGAAGGGGAAACTAAGTATAACTCGAATAATTGTCTTTAATGTAGTTCTATTTGACATTCCCCCGTAGCTACCAAGAGGTTGCTTCCAAGTCCTGGTTTTAAATATCCAGATTCATGTCACAGGAAGATAACAAAATAAATATTAACTAAACCAGATGGGAATCGAATTACTGCATTGGAACTGTTTTCGAAGGGAACTGCTTTGGAAGTATGCGCTTTGAGAAAATCACAATCTTCGACATCATTATCCCAAGAGAGCAGATTAGTGATATTATAGTTTACAAATGTTTTAATAATAATATTTTGTGCTGTCAAGTAACTGTAATTAGCCGTCACTAGGGTATTGTGCATATTTTTCCTTGCCAACTAAAACATCTAATATAATCAAAATGCATAAGGCGTTTGGGGTCAACTTGAGTTATTTTTATTTTGCCATGAATACATATTTTGATCTGCAATAGCAAATTTATCTACATTTTTTATTTTTCTGAGTGGATAAACAAATAAAATTTAAATAAAACCTGAAAAATAGCTATGGGAACTCCTATCCCCCCCCCTCCTCATGGATGGATTTGTGTTTGCCTGGTGCTTATTCTTCCCTTTGCACGAACTTTCGATCACATCTGCTTCTCTTAGAATTGTTCAACCGGATTTATTTCTCGTTCTTGCTCCGCTAAAATAATTGGAATATTTCTTCACTTATCTTATTTTCCTTCTCCCTACAGTCATTCCATTACCTAGTTTCCTCCCAGTGTTCACCAAGACACAGCATTTGTTAACTGTTTATTTGTGTCCTCCTAAAATGCCAAAAATCACTCTTGCAAAGACAAAACATCTTGTTGGGAAGTATTTACGTGAGTTATCAATTGAGACTTTTAAGGGAGATGGAGACGTTTTATATTGTGTTGGTTTGATAAAGTTGTATAAAATATTTCTCAGTTTTTCGTAACAAGAGCACCTAAAAACAGCAAAGCTGAAATAAATTAAGTAGTCAAAATTTGAACAAATTTTTGTTACACAAACTGCCACTGGGTCAGAAAAGTCTGGTTTTGGTGCAGGTTTATGTTGTACTTCAGTTCAAGCTGACATACCCTTCTATAAATTAAGCCACTTTTAGTTTTCTTTTTTAATATTCGCCTTGTCATTTTGTTTTTCAATAGTCTTCTTCCTAATGCTTCCTTTTTCAACACAATTAGGTACATACTCAAGTCTAAGACTTTAGTATAAGTATGTATTGCGATTGCTTTATTTTTCTAAATAATGTAGATAGTTTCAGATTTTCGGTATTTCATTGCATATTTTACCCAACATTTCCATATGCACATATTTTACAATTTTTATTGAATATAATTAGTTAGATAGTCCGAGATGTCTGGCCGGACCATGACCGTCTCAAACTATCAAATTAAACCAGCTTTGAGATGGGAAAATGAGATTTGGGATTGGACAAATATTTACGGAGTTATAGCGAAAAATGTGCAGAAAAAAAAACGTGGATTTTACAACTATTCACGGTGTTTAGCGTGCTGGCATGGGTATGTTTTCGCGGAGAAGAGGAACTGACCACATGGTAGCCAATCTCGACAATTTTTGCCAAGACCATAATAACCAGGGACGCCGAGAGCCAAACTGGGCCCCAGGGTAAGGTCTTAACCAGTGCTGCCGATGCTCCCAACCAAAAATACCCCCCGCCACCAAGCATAAAAATTCCCGTTTTTACCGAGAAATACCCGCCAATGCTTGAAATAATATCCGTTTTCGGGAATTATCTTTATTAACCCAGTGAGGGGGGGAGGGCATCAAATACTCATAAAGGGAGGCCAAATGGTCCGCAAAATAAAACATTACTGGATAATTTACATATTTATAATAATTGATTTCTGGAAAATATATTTTAAATTTAGTGCCAGTGTAATATAATAAATGTTAATTTGTTTTCTGTATTAACCTTACCTTACCTTACCTTACCTGCATTATTATTTTCTTACTGACGTTTTACTGGGTGGCTAAAAGAAAAGGAAAGTGAACAGGTACAAAATATAATATTAGGAATTATTAATAAAAAAACTATTAGTAAGTAAAATTTTTATATTTTAATAATATCTAATTAGTTTAATTCAGACTTTTATTTATGATTTATCACAAACTGGCACACATAAATACTAATAAGAGGCAGACTAGTAAATATATATATATATATATATATATATATATATATATATATATATATATATATATATATATATATATATATTTAAAATAATTAATTTTATTTAAAAAAACTCTAAATAAAATTATTATCATATTACCAAATATAATACTTAATCACTATTGCCTTTATTTTCAAGGATCGCAATTATCATATAATCTAATAGAGTTCTTAAAATAACGTCTTAATCGTTTAATTCAGACTTAATTGCCATTTATCACAAACTTAAAATATGATAATTTAATAAACTCAAAACGTAGAAAACAAAAAGACTAGTAGGTACAACTTTGTACATAACTTTTTAAAAAAGAAATAATGATGTCTATTCAAAACATAAAACATTTATCATAATAATATATAACAAGAAATAAATGTGGCGCCTACAAGTTAGGTAATAACATAATATATAATATAACATACAGGTAATAACCAAAATTTTAAATTATTTAGCTTATTATTTATAAAACATTAAAATTTATTTACTTTTCTAAATCACTATCGCCTTTACATTCAAAGGTTGCCCGAACATTAGTCGTTAGCATGGTATTGTTAAGATTAAAGTTTTTTAACCAACTGCCTATGTTGTCCTTTACTTGCAAAATTGCTGTCAGGGTCTCACAACCTAAGCTATTGCGTTGGAGGTTTTTTATATTTTTTAAGTCGCTGAAAACCCTTTCCACGGCAGCATTCGAAAAGGGCAGTGACAAAAGCCGCACTCAAACATTCAAGTGAGCATCGAAGAAAGGACAGGAGCGCTGGTGGCAGTACCTAAGGCGCAATTCACACAGAACGGACGTGGTGGAGACGTGGCGCTTTTGTTTCTTCGGACATAAAAAAAACATTAATAAAATTTGATATTGGACTTGCATACATATATATCAACAATTTAATAGGGGTGAATCATCACATTTAATTTTTTTTTTTGGGAGGGAGAGGGTGAATCGGATATAAAAACAACTTTGATAATATTTGATATTGGGTTACATACATATATATTTATACATACATATATATATATATATATATATATATATATATATATATATATATATATATATATATATATATTTAAATAAAAAATTAAATCAGTGATGTTTCACCCCTATTAATTGTTGGTATATATGTATGTAACTCCAATATCAAATTTTATTAATGTTGTTTTTATGTCCGATTCACCCCTTACCCAAAAAAAGAAAGCTAACTAAAAAAGAAAAAAAAAAAAACTCGTGGCGAGGAAGTGGCGTGCCCCTTCTTGAACGCCACGAGAGACGGCAAAGAGGCGTGGCGCGGACTTTTGTCTCTTCCGCGCCTCTCCTATTAAACAAACGTTCCAATTCACACAGAACGGACGTGGCGCGGACTTTTTTTAATAGGACAAACCTGGAAGAGACAAAAGCGCCACGTCCGTTCTGTGTGAAATGGGCCTAACATTCACTTGGACATCTGAGGAACTGAACGGCTTTCATCCCCCTGATTGTCGTCGAACACTGACTGACCTTTTCGATTCTTCCTTGACCGAAAAATATTACAATCGCTATTGAACTTTTAGACGATAATTGTTTTTATCAATTTAGAAATCAGTTATGGATGAAGTTATTAAAATAATCAGTTATGGAATGCAAAAATACCCGAAATTACCCGTTTTTCGGAGATAGCCGTTAAATTCCCGCCGATGCCAAACATTTCCCGATTTCGGGAAAAAATACCCGAATCGGCAGCACTGGTCTTAACCCACACTCCCAACAGTCGCCATCTTAGCCTGGGCCCCGGGAAATTTGCCCCCTCCCTTATTAGCGAACCTGACCATAACTGCTAAAAATGGTCCGATTTCGGAATTGTCTGTTACAGGTATAAAACCAAAAATAACCGCTATTTTGAGTATGAAGGGTACGTCTGGTATCAAGCTTCCGATTCGGATTCAGCACCGAAAAAACAAATATCAGTTGAGAAAAAAAAATCAGCAATTTTTTTTCCTGAAAACGGCCTTTTGAGTCCTTATTATACTGGCTGCCGCCATTTTCTCCACTGTTTCAAAAAGGCAGATGTGGATTTTCCTACACCAAAATTGATGTTCTTCCAGATAACCTTTAGTTTTTTGGAAGTCCTATTATGACAGGTTTAGCGTCCTCAGCTCCTGGAACACAAAGGTACCTCCTGGGCCTCTGTTACACTTTACTTGCCATCATCTATTTTATACTGTTTATTAATTTTCTATGGGGATTCCCTAGCTTAGGTTAAAAATTTAATGTAAGGGGACTACTTTTATTGAAACACTTTACTTTTCATATTAATTTACTTTTATGTATTTCATTTATTTTTTATAGACATGCAGAAGATCACAACCTGATAATTCTGATGTCAAGCTTACTGAAGCTAATTTCAAAATAAGGCAGTTGGAGTCTCAAAAGGTATAATTAAAAATTATTTGAGATCTGGTTATAATAATTTTTTAAGTATACCTTTATAATATAGATTGAAATAGCATAATTAAATGGAAAAATATTAATGTTACAGTGCACCTTATTTGATAATTTATGTTTACAAAAAACTAATTGAAGAGTATCTTCCCTTCATTACACCTTATTTTTATATTTTATTATTTTTAGAGAAAATGGTGTTAAGGTTTGCTTAAAACACCTTAACATTCACAACAATCCTTTAACAAATAAAGCCTGTGCCATTCTAAATTGTTTTATCTGTGTGAGTAATGCCAATCAGGTTGTATTAGCTGGGTGAAGGCAGCCCCTGACAGATGTCACTGAAGCCCTTGAGTGTTTGAGTAAGGGAAATAAATTATTTTAAATCTGTACTGAATGCTATATTTATGGTCTGTAGCTTTTTATACAGGAAGTTTACTTATTCAGCTATGGATGTGTATGTGGTTCGAGCAAATTTTTCAAATTGCCCTGTAAGGGTCAAGGCCCTTTTCTTTTGTACTTGGGAAGAAAAAAAAAGTTGTGATCAACAGATGATTCTGGTTTATTCTATGTCTGTATTTGTCTTGTTAGAGATGGCTTTCTGTCAATTTTTATTTTCTGCTGAGCAATCATTAATAAAAAGCTGCCAACTGATTATGGCATGTGAATTGTTCAGATCAGGAAACCCTCTTCCAACTATATACAATGCTTTATTAGATAGTTATGAAAAAAAAATAATTATTATGGTTTAGTTAACTTAAAAGCAGTCAAGAAAAGCTGTATTGTCTGTTGCTTGAAATTTTCTCTTAATCTGCTTTTGATATACCAAAACTTCTCTTCCATAAAATATTGATAAAAATTCTGAAATCATTACATAAATAATTTTAGTAATAGTAATTGCTACTTTTAGTTACTTTTAAATTAGTCACATTTGAAATAAATTTAATGTGATGTTCAGGATGAACTAGAGAAGGCTTCGCAGGAATATCAATTGGAGATAGACAACTTGCGAAACCTAGTCAATGGAGTACAAGAAGAACTGTGTTTTCTTCATCATTTGAAAGAAGAAAACATAAACCTTAAAGCTGAATTGAAAAGTGATATTTATGAAAAGGTTTCAAATGCTGAAGAAGAAATAAATCATTTGAATTCGCAATTTGAAATTTATAAGGGGTATAAATCCAAGGTGATATTTTTTAGGCGCCAAAATATGTTTTTATATTTTTATGTTCAAAATATTTGACTGTAGGGCTGAAAGTTAAAATTGAATAGTTGTGTATCAGGAAATATGGATTCTTGTATTTCAATACATCTCAAATTCTAATATCCGGTTAGTTACTCTCTATCCAGATATTAAAACTGAATTTAATATCCGAATAATAAAGGATCTGGATTTATAATTCAAATTTAAAAATTCTAATGAAATATTCTAGTTGATACTATGAAATAAAATCTTCTGCTGATTTTAATAAAATTTTATGAAGTATTTTACACCTATAGATTTCTAAGTGAGTCGTTCTTAATTTATATACATCCCCCCTCTCCTTACTAATTAAAACACTATATATATTTCATATTGTGCATTTTACGGTTGTAATATCTCAATACACAGATTTTGGAGTTGTGTCACTTCAGAAATACATGTTTAGTTTGTTTAATTAAAAAACACAACTTCATGTAAACTACAAAAATTCAACTATTACCTCCACTATAAATATCTAAAATTTGAACTAATTTTAAGTAAACTAAATATCATAAAAGTGGTAAATCGTTCGTTAAGTCATAATTAATTGGAAACTAATATATATATATATTTATTTATTTGTAATGTGCGCTTAATTTTAAAAATGTATATATATATATATATATATATATATATATATATATATATATATATATGTATATATATATATATATATATATATATATATATATATATATATATATATATATATATATATGTATTTAAGGAATAATTTATATTGCAGTATACAGATATGTCATCAAAACTGAATTTCAAAAACCATTTAGGTCTACAAAGACATCCTTTATTGTCTGTTCTCTTTTGTTAGGCATATTCCTTAAAGTATTCTGTCCATATATATTTAAAAATTAAAAATTGGGTGCATATTCATTCAAATTAAAAGTTATTACAAACCTTTAATTACAAATGTATGTTTATTTATATATATTTTTTCCAGTATGAGGATTTGAGATCAAGCAATGAACAGCTCAAAGATGAATATGACCAAATCAGTCTGTCATTAAAGGAAATGGAGTGGAATAATACACAGCTTCAAAATGAAATTGAATCACTGAAAATCAAAGTCGATAGTTTAGAATCTCGTGAACTGGCTGTATCGAATGCAACAGTGGACAAAGAGGTCCTAAGGGAGAGATTACAGATGAGAGAAGAGAAAATTGCATGCCTTGTCACTTTTCTGGAAGAAAAAGAAATGGCAATTCAAGAGCTTATGTTACAATTACAGAGAATGACATCCAGCATTGTTGCTAAAGATGTAAGGAATCTTGTTAAGTTTTCATTTTTCAAGTTTCACTGTCTAACAATAAGATTAGGTATTGTGAAAAAAAATATTATTTTAGTATACACATAAATTCAAGGTGATATTTTTAGACGCCAAAATATGTTTTTTATTTTTATGTTCGAAATATTTGACTGTAGGGCTGAAAGTCAAAACTGATTAGTCGACTACCTGGAAATGCCGATTCTTGTATTTCATTAAATATACCTATATATTTAAAAAAATAAAATAAATTACAGACCCCATTAGTTTAAGATTCTTGAATTGATTTTTTAATGCCAATCGTTTATGTTGAAATCAGTGCTAAGGTGAGCAATAGATTTTAGATTAAGAAGGGTTTAAAACAAGGATGCCCACTGTCACTGTTTCTGTTCAATACTTACGTGGAGCTGGTTCTGAGGGAATGGAAGAAGAAATGCCATGGTCCATGAGAGACATTTAAGTGCTGCCTTCTAGCCCCAGAAAGTTCTAAGTATTGAAATTAAGCAGAGTGGAACAGATGGAAAACATCCTCTTCTTCATTGAAACTATGAGGCTTAAATGTTTTGGGCATGTAATGAGGATGTGAGAGGGACAAGAACCCAAAAGAATTTGAGAAAGGAGCCTGTAAATAAAAGGAAGAAGGGTCACCTGAGGAGATGTTGGGTTGAGGGTGTCACAGAAGTAATGTTGAATATGGGAATGAGTGAAGGAGACAGGCTGGACAGTAAAAAATGGAACAAATTTATGAAACAACACATGAAAAAATGTAAAAAACTCGTTAATAATCATTTGTATTTAAATAACGATGATGTCAACTTTGTTTTTTCAAATGGAAACTGCTATTTTTCTAATTTCTTCTTAAAAAGATTTTTTTACATGATTAATCACTCCAAATTCAGCTAAGATGGTTGGAAACTTAAAATACTAAAAAAATTTAAACAGACAAATATTAAATCTGTATTAAAGGGCTATTCTTTCCCAGGTGTATTCACCAATGGTTTCCAAGATAAGAAATAAAAAAAATAAACAAAAACTTTATTAATTTTTCCCATTTTCCAATGGATCAGAAAATCAGCAATTTTTTTCTTTTTCAAGTACGATTACCAATTTCTTAATTTTTATATGAAAGTATATTTTTGTTAAAGGATCATTCTAATTAGATAACTTCATTGATCTTAGAGTTAACGAAGGTTTAGGTAAAATTACATTGAAGTTCAATCTGTTGGCTCATATTGGTTCAGTAAATAAATCAGATTTGGGTGTGAACATTATCCATCAAACAATAGTAGTTTGGACTCCCCTTTGTGTAGATATACATTTACATTTGTGACATATGTTCATTTATACATTTATGATATACATTTTCCTTTCATCTTAAATGAAGAGTCATGTTATAACATTAATGAAGACACCTTATTATGTAAGCATATTATGTGCTTAGCTTGTTAAACAAATATTCAAAGTTAATGTGGAATATCATTAAAACAGAGAAAATAAGTTAAAAAATAAAATTAAAAAACAATATATATGTATATGTATATATGTATATATATATATATATATATATATATATATATATATATATATATATATATATATATATATATATATATATATACACAGTTGGGACAAAAATAACAGACCAATAAACAGAGAGCAAATGGAATTTATCTTGTTTTCCATTTGTCATCTGTTTATCAGTCTGTTATTTTTGTCAAATCTAGTATTTTGTTCATTATAGACCTGATGAAGACCTGCAAGGCAGGTCAAAACATTGGGGCACGTATTAAAGAATTTCTTCTTAGACGTGGTGCTCCTTTTTGACCGTATCCCTGATCATCTTCTTCTCCATGTATATATATATATATTTTTTTTTTTTTTTAATTTCTTTTCCTTATATGGTATCCCCATATAAGGACCGTTTATTTTTATATTAACATGTTCCATGCCTTACAGGCATACAACATGTTTTACAATGTTATTAAAAAGTTAACATGATTAGTTTAGCATAACGTAGTAATATAACAGAAATATTTAAACAAAATCACAAAAAAAAGAAAAGAAAAACGAACAAAAAAACAAAAGAAAACAAAAGCCAACAAGAAACTACCTCTGCTACCCATCATTTGTCAGTTTGTCAAAGTCGATCTTTCGTATAAATGTGAGTAAGGCAGTCTTAAATTTAGAGAAAAAATTTTGTTCTGTCTCTGGCCATGTTCCATGTTTGAGAATAATATTTTTTACTAGATTAAACCTTTGTCTTTCAAATGCTTTACATTCGTAAAGTACATGTCTGAAATTTTGAGTCTGTCTGTCTTCATTACATATGTCAGATCGTATTATGTTAAATCGTTTGAGATATTGTTTAGAGTTACCGTGTTCTGTCATTAGTTGTGTTAGTTTGTAGTTGCTGCTTTGTATGTGTTTGTAATTGTTGTGTGTAATGTGAGGTATAAATCTGTGTAAGCTTGGTGACTTTGATGAGGTCACCCACAATTGGTCCCACTTTTTAACCATATCTAAACTTATGTCCCGCTTTATATATGATAATGGAACTTTGTTATACGAAGGTAACAAATTACTTTTAGGCCGCCTCTTTGGCTAGGTAATCGGCCCTTTCGTTACCCTCAATTCCAAAGTGTGCTTTAACCCATTTTATAGAGACCATTTTCCCTTTGTTCTTAATGGTTATTAAATTTTGTCTGATTAGGTCAGTCAAATAGTCATGTATGTCTGTATTATTAATCGACTCTATTAAAATTTTACTGTCTGTATGTATTGTAATATGTGTGTTAGTCTTTTGAGTTTCGTTAATTATGTATTCCATAACTTTCAAAACAGCAAATTTCTCGGCTTGGTTATTTGAACAGTACGATTCTAGTTTATACTGATGTTCTATGGTTCTGCCATCTTGAGCTTTAAATAACTATGCACATCCAACTTCTCGCTGTCCTTACTACCGTCCGTATAGATTTCTGTTTCCTTGGTATTAACTGAATGACATTTGGGTGTAGTCCACAAATTTGATGCAGGGTGTATCCAAAACTTACAGTTTGTGTTTTTTTCTATTTTGTCTAATGTTAGGTCTTTATATCCTGTCTTTGTGTTTTTAATGTTAAACAATGTCGTTAATTCGTCAATTTTTAATTGAACTGGCAAAATACCAGCCAATAATGTTGCAGCATCAAATGACAACGTGTGATATCCTTTGCATATTTTGATTGCAATGATCCTTTGTAGCCTTTGTAGTTTTATAACATTTTTTTTACGAAGTACAGCTGGATGCCAAACATGTACAGCATAAAGCATTTTAGGGAGGATAGCTGCTTCATATATTACTTTTAAAACCTCCGATTTAAGGCCCCATGTTGCTCTAGCAGCTATTGACAGTCCGTTAATCATCCGTAGAGTGTTGTTATAAAGGTTGTCTAAGTGCCTGTTCCAATTTAGTTTTCTATCGAAGAGTACACCTAAATACTTTATTGTGTCACATTGGGCTAGTCTGACTGTATTGATTCGTATGTCTAAGTCTGGTACTCTCCTTTTTCTAGTAAAAATAATGAATTTAGTTTTTTCCAAATTAAAGTTTAGTTTATTACCTCTAGTCCTAGTCTTGATAATGTCAGATATGCTATTTCCTGGAGTTCATCAAAGTCTTTTCTTTTTACAAGTAATAGTAAGTCATCTGCATAAGCTAGTAACGTTGTATTTTCATGTAAGTCTGTTTCGAAAACTGTATTAATTAATACCTTCCATAATATTGGTGATAATGCTGATCCTTGAGGAGTTCCTAAAGTCAGTTTCTTTTCTATTGCGTGATAGTTTGTCTGAGCAGTAAGTTTTCTGTCAGTGAAATAATTCTGAATAATTTTGTATATGTTTTTTGGGCAGTCATATTTTTTAAGATTATGTAGAACCGCAGGCCACCAAGCATTGTCAAAAGCTCCAGCAATGTCTAAAGAAACTACTAATAAGTTACTTTTTTGGTGGAGCGTGTTATTGATTTGTTCAGTCAGTTCGTTGAGGGCTTGGTCAGTTCCAGATTGTGGTCTAAATCCAAATTAATGTCTGTCAAGTATTTCGTTAGTCGTTAGGTGGTACATTAGTCTATTTTTTAATATTTTTTCAAAAACCCTACCCATCACAGGAAGCATACTCAATGGTCTAAGGGAATATGAATTTGATTTGGGAATTAGAACTAATTTACCCACTTTCCAGCTCTTTGGAAATTCCTTTCTATTAAATAGGATTTTATAAATAGCTGTAATCAATTTTGGAAAAGTTTCAGCAATTTTCTTAATTATTTGAGAGTCTATTTTGTCTATTCCACAGGCTTTTTTTATCATTTAATTGTATCTAATATTTCGTAATCTCGGATGCCTTCGTCATCTTCGTTATTGGGTGGGGTAAGTATGTCTAGTCTCATTTGTCTATGTTCATTATTGTCATTGTTTGTTGTGTCATCGTTAATTATTTTATCCAGTACCTGATTTAATGTTTGCTGAGTGTTTGTTGTGAATGTTCCTGGTCAGGTCATTATTGTTGAGAGTAAACTGTGAGATTTAATTTTGTTTGTTGCAAATTTATAAGGCCATTGCCACGCAGTAGAAGCAGTAGCATATGTTTTCCAAGAATTTAATTTAGAATTCTCAAGATGTTTTTGGTATTCATGCTTACTTTTTAGATATTCAATTTTTTTTATTTCCCTTAGTTTTCCGTCATGTTTTGTCCGTTGATATATTTTCCTAAGATGATTAGTATGTCTTCGTAAGTTAGTCAGTTCAGGGTTCCACCAAGGTACGGAACGGTGTTCAGTTCGACGTTTAAAGTTTCCAGATCTTTTGAATGCAACATTGCAAGATTTTGTAATTTTATTAACTATAGTGTCAGTCGAAAGGTGGAGTATTTAATTAATTATTAGGTCTTCTGTCTTATTTTCTGTCCGTTCCCAGTTGGTATGAATGTGTTGAGATAAAAATTGTTTCATAAATTGATGTCTTAAATTAGTCATGAATTTATTCGTCACCATTCTCTGTCAAATATACAAAGTTTTTGATTTTCTCTGCTGTCCAGTCATTCCCGTATACGTGTAGTTGGTAAGTTAACATATTGTGGTCCGAAAAGTTAGTTTCTCTTGAAATCGTCCAGTTATGTACAAGGTTATGTCGAGTTGCATTTGTATTTATTAAAGTAAGATCGATATTACTGTTACCTCTTGCACCTTGAAAAGTTGTTAGTTCTGAGTCAGTATTTAATAAAAACAGATCGTTTTCCACTAGTTTACCCCTTGCATTTGTGCATTTATCATATATATATATATATATATATATATATATATATATATATATATATATATATATATATATATATATATTTGAACAATACAATATGATATCACTAGTATCGAGTAAGAATAATAGCAGGAAATAAATGCTATTGGTCTATAATGATTTTTTTTTTTTAATTTATTTAATTTAATTATATCCAGCACTCTTAAAGTAAGAGTCTATCGTAGGATCCTACAACCAGTAGTTATGTTATGGAGCGAGACATGGATCTCGACACTAAATGAGGAAAGATTATCAAATATGTGGTAAAGGAAAATCCTTCGAAATATATATGGGCTGAATCTTTGGAGAATGACAACAAATGAAGAACTTTAGACCCTATATGCAACCACAGATATTGTAGCCAATATAAAGAGAAGCAGAATAAGATGGCAAGGACATAAGCTCCTTTAGTTGATGTTGGAGGGAAACCCAGGAGGAAAAAGAAGGAGAGGTAGGCTTCGACTTTGTTGGCTCGAAGATGTGGAGGACAATCTTTGGACTCTGGGTGTGAGAGGATGTAGAAGGACAGGTCTGAATGGAAGACTGTTGTGGAATAGACCAGGGTTCTACGAGGACCATAACACCATAAGATGATGATATATTAATATAAATAAATACAAACATCTGCTGGATAAACTTCATTTCAGAAAGCAATAATTTTTTTCTTATGTTTTATGACTGTCCTGATTAAATGAAATCTGTTCTTGTCAAAAGTAGGCTATTTAAAGAAATAAGGGATGTTTATTTATTCAATTTGTTAATCCATGAATTGTGAAAGAGTTTTAAAAAATATCTGTCACATTTAATTAAAATTCGTCATAAGGTAAAAAATATCCAAAATATTTGGTTAGATAGCAGTTTGGTATTAGCAAATATTATAAATTTGAGAAAAAATTTGTAACTTTTCAAAAATGAAACTCCAGTTAGTAGATTAATTTGATAAAGGTATAAGTGGAATGTTGGTAAAGAATAGCATTTTGTATAGATGGAGTGGTGAGGATAATTCTTGTTATTGAAATTGGAATCTACACACAGGAAATAAGTGTTTTGTTTTTTCAAATACTCTGTAACTTCTTCCATAGAGTTTTGAAGCTGTTTTAATGTGGGTTTGAGTTTTGATGTTTCACAGGCTGTTAGTCTGTATTTAGTAGTTACTAAAGAATAATTTCATTAGCATTGGGTAATTAACCAAATTTAATTATTACACTATTATCTAATTTAGGTCTTACATTTTAATCACCTCCTTTCTATGTTTTCTAGACTGCGACTGGAAAGCACCTTAACTTGCTTAAATTAACATTAAATGAAAAGGTAACTAAAATAGAAGAATTGGAAGACAAACTGCATGAGTCTGAATTACTCATTCGTGAATTAGAAAATGTTAGAGATCATTTCAGGCTTTCGAACTGTGCTTTGACTGAAAACATGAAGAATTACAAAAAGCAATTTAATATAGTCGTCTCTTGCTCCAAGAAACTTTTATCCCAGTTAGAAATATATAAATTGGATATTGATGATAAGGATCTTCTTATCCGCAAACTGTCTATTTTCCCTCAATCCGCTACATCCATTGTACAATTTGCTCAGTTGCTGAATATTTTGAGATCGACCGAAGAAATGATTGATAAGGATCAACAAGGTGCGGTTTCTTTCATTCCGACAATGAGAAGAATTGTAGAACAATTAAAAGGTGAAATAATTGGAGATAGAATTCAGTATCCACTCTATGAAATCTATGATTCTGATGCACAGACCGAATTTACAGGAATAGACAAGTGTATCCAAAATGAACTTTTCTACATAGAGCATAAATCTGTGGAAGTCTCTCTGCCAGATAGATACTACTTTGCTTATGAAAGATCAAAGACAGAAATAGCTCAGCTGAATTCAATCATAGAGGCCCTGAAAGAATCTTTCCTTCGAGTAGACTCTGCTAATCATTCACTCGAAAAAAAGATTATTTCTTCAATGGCAGAGAATAGTGCAAAAGAAAAAGAAATTTGCTCTTTGCATGACCAATTAGTGGCAGGCAACGAGGAAATAACATTTCTCAGGAATGAAATCAATAGTAGCTATTCTCTATTAAATAAATCTTTGTGCGAGCTAGATGTAGAAAAAGGAGTAAGAGAGTCGACTGCTCAAATTTTTGAAGCAACCCTAGAATCAACCACTTATGAATACAACAGATATGTGAATGTTCTTGAGGCTTTTTTAAAACACAAAGAAGAAAAAATAAAGTTTTTAGAAGACTATTTATGTAATGAACCGCAGAAGGATGAAACACTAGAAAATGAGCATTTTATCATATTAGAAAATGAATTAAAACAATTATCAGAAAACTACCTGAAAGAGAAACAAACTGTAAAAACTCTCAATACTCAAGTTGTAAAGCTTCAGGGTGCATTAGCTGAGAAAATGGATCATTTTAAAATTGTACAAGAGAAGCTTCTAAGGGCTGAAAAAATTTTTGAGCATCTAAATAACATAGAAAATCAGTGCCTGTTAAAAGGCGAACATTCAGAAGAATTAGCAATCATACCAACTGAACAAATTGTAGTTAAAGCGTCAAACAAAATATTATCTCATAGTGAGAGGCTTGAATCCCATCTGAAAGAAGAGAAGAATTTAAAAGAAAAACTATTGCGGGAAACAGTTTCTAGGGAATATGTTTCAAACCTTATGCAGAGAAATACCTTTCAAAAAAGGAATTTGAAAAAAAACATTTGTCAGCTCAAAAATAATATTTTCAGAATTCAATTGGCCTTGTCTAGACTAAAGAATAAACTGAAGTTATCCAAAAGATTGAATAATAAATATAATGCAGAATTATCTAAACTAAAATCGTATAATGCAGAAATTAAGAATGAAGTGGAATATATAAAAGATCAGCTGCAAACGGAAAAATCAAAAAATAATAATTTGGAAATGTCATTAGAAATGAAGAATAAGGAACAGTACGATCTAAGACAAAGTTATAAAAAAGTTGAGTGCATTCTTGTTAGGATAATAAAACAATTTGAAAAGAGAGGAAAATATAATTCAGTTACCACACAAACCAATCTCCAATTGAAAGATAAGGAAAAGGAAATTTCTGATTTGAAAAATAAAATTAAAGAGCTTAAAACAGAAAATACTTTGCTTTCAGATCTTTCAGAAAGCTTGAAAGAAAGATTAGCGAACATACTGTATATTCCCCAAAAAGAAAGTCCTCAGACATCATCAACAGAATCTCAAACAGAATCAACACATGATGAAGATACTTTAAATAATATGCGGAACCATTATGAAAATGTTATACAGATTTTGTATAAAGATAAAGCATTAGAAATGGAGGAGAGTGAAAAACTATTCAAGAATATTTTACAAAAAATAACAGAGGCATATGACAAAGATTTGGCAAATGTACAGAGTCTTCATGATATGGAATTAGAAAAAATCCAGAAGTCTCATCAAGAAAAATGCAAGGATCACATTAACAAACATGAACTAGAAGAAGCTCAAAGGCAGGAACTTGAAAAACAAAAATCACATTACGAAGGTTTACTGAAGAGTAAAAAAACTGAAGAGGATGAATTAATAGAAGAAATTAAAGAACTAAAAGAAGAAGTAGGCAAAATTATAGCTCAAAAACAAAAGGATGATTCCACATTCAATGAAAAAATTAAAATACAATTGACTAATGTGAAAACAAGATTTAAAAAGCAATATAAACGATTAAAAAAGTCTCATGAAGCTGAAATTTTGGAAATGAACAAAAAATATGAAGGAATAAAAAAAATAAATGAATTAAATATTGAGCATCGTGAGGAGTACCAAAAAGCTACAAGAAACGATCCAACATTGAGTATAGGATGCCAAACTGTTATAGCAAATTGTGAGAAATTAAATGTCGAGTGTCAAACAATTGCTTTTGATGAAACAAAATTAAACCAAGTATTCATCGAACAGTTTGATAACCCTGAATATAAAGGTATCTTCAACATTATTTTGGGTCATAAATATTTATATTGGTATAAATAAAGTTTAAATTTAATGTTACAGAATATCAAGGAAATAAAGAAAGTATAGATTATAGTATTAATACTATGCATAATAAAAAGATTGGTATCAATGTCAAAGAGAGGATAAAATGTTCAATCAAGGTAATTTCACTGTTACATTTGTTTTGTTTTTTGTTTAACCTATATTTATATTTTTAGGGATTAATCCTAATGGAGTTATAGACAAGTGGAGGGGGCTTACCTCTCAATAGCCAGGGCAGGCAGCCATTTTGGAGTGCACCGTATTATCAGTGTTTTCCTTTTGGTTTCCGTATTTTGGTTTCCTAGGCTTTATACTGCTGTTATTTTATGTTAGTGATTTATTTACTTTAATGATTTACTTATTTTATTTATTACGAACCCTTTCAATTTCCCTAACCCATATGGAATGCAAGTCGCCAGTTGGGCATTGTGGGCGTGGCCGGTTAGTGGAGGGCCTCTCCATAGTACTATAACTCCATGCCTTCTGCATAACCTCTTTTAACTGGTCTGATTAGGAACAACACCTGTTTCTTTATCTATTCAACTGGCTAGTTGGAGGTTTCCCAAAAACATTCACTGTTTATTGTTTTTAAAGAAAATTAGAAAGGTATATTTGATGACGGGATGAATATATGGTGTAGTTTATTTAGAGAGATCAGTCAATGGAATTAAAAAATATTGTATTGTTAAAATTAACTAGACATATTTTTAATTTTTTTTATTTGACAATGTTTCGGTCATATCTTTGATAGCCATCATCGGGGCTGAAAACAAGAAATTGTCAAATATAGAATCAGAAGAAAAAAAATTAAATACAAAAGATATAATGAAATTAATGAAATGAAAGTAAAGAAGGAAACAGAGTTTGTAATCAATTTGAAAATATAATATAATGAAAATAAGAAAATGATCTCAAATTAGTAATATTAGTAAAGATTAAAACAAAATTTTTAGTGACTTAGAAAAAAGAAAAAGATCGTAAATTATGTAATGATAAGGACAATAAGTTATAGTTAAAAAGATTATAAAAACATTATTATATCTAAAGAGAAGTATAAAAACAAGTCAGACAAAAGAAATAAAAAGAGTAAGTAATCATATAAAATAATTGCAAAAAATAAAATAAAAATAGAGATAATTAAATTAAAAAAAACTCTTGAATGAAAAAAGCTCACATGGAAATAAAATTTGATGAAGTAAATTGTAAATAATAAGTTATTAATAAGTAAAAAAAAATTATCTCATTAGATATAAGCACATAAACTCATATGGCTTATTTATATGTTCATATATATATAATAAATCCAAAAATATTAAAAATGGCCAACTTTTATAAATTTTGAAAACTTGATGTACACTCACACACATTGTTTGAAAAATCAGCAACATTTTATTCTTTGTTTTTTAACTTTCAAGTTTTATTTTAAAGCGAAGTCTCTATTTCCTGGTTTTTTTCACCAAGTCCGAAACCACTGAATCTTGTTGCTGTTCACTATGTAATAATAAAATGTTTTGATCTTTTTGTCATGTATTTCAGTACGTCCTCAAATCGCATTCATTCACTGTAGAAAACAACAGATTTCATTTTATTTTGTAAAATGACTTGATTTTTTTATCTCTTCATTCTCTAAATTAGTCATATTTTTCTGAATCAGGCCAATCCTTTCTCCTAGATTTTACAGTTTGAAGAAGGCATTTTCTGAAAAGTATTGACTAATGTAAAAATGACATCCTTTATTCTATATTATTTAAGTTACAGTGCAATGATCCGACACATATTGCTCCAAAGGGATGCTGGATTACCTAAAAGGATGGATTGCTGGATGTAGAGAAAAAAAATACAAAAATGACTAATTATTGCATTTTTATTCTTATAACATAATAAACTGTTATAATAATAGCAATAAAACTTTAGAAACATGATTTAACTCCAACTTTTTCATAAACATTTAAATATATAAACTAAACTTATTATTTCATAAACACAAATATATATGAATGTACATACATAAAATACAATTTTTATATGTCCAAGAGCCACTGAAGGATACTGGTTTCAGATCTGCCAGGATCTGATGATTTTTGTTAGCTGAAAGGACATCCTTGGCCACTCTCCTCAACAAATTAGTTTTTGTCCTTAAGGATACTACTTTGAGATTGATTTTTAAAATGGTGGAAGGGCATCCTTTTCCTATCTCCTTCCAGACAAATAGTTAGTTTTCGTCCTTAAGGATACTTTTTTGAAATCTTTAAGGATTAAACGATTTGGAATAATCATAGGATGGTTCACCATTGTTGTCTTCTTTTGAAATTGATTTTATTATGTTTTTTATTAAGGGCACTCTCTCTTCCCGTTAATCAAAAAATATTAGATTTTGGTCCTTTTGGCCCTTGTCTAAAGCATTCATGTTTATGAGTCCAGAGAGTATCTCCATGTGTTTGACGAGGGCCAAAAAGACAAAAATCCAAAGGATTAAACGGGAGGAGAGTGTCCTTTTTAACTGACATGAAACAGTTATAGAGTAAATCAACTCCCTGATTTGTTGTAAAAATGAAGAAGGCTTCATAGCCATTTAATCAAAGGGTTTTAAGACAAATCTGATTTTGATTAAACTTTTTAAACTTATTTCTCATTGGCCAAATAACTTATTTTAGGATTAAAGACCTTATTCATCATATTTTGAATGAAGGTTTCAGCAATGGTTTTGAATGACTGATGAATTTAATACAATGTATATCGTAAGACATTTAAAGTCAAGTAGATAATTAGAGCTACACGATATGACTGAAACAACATCAGAGGAAATCAAAGAAATTAAGTGTTTGGGTTTCAATCTTCAGTACCTTAAATAATACAATTAGATTTTTCGGGGTCACCTGTGGTGTAGTGGTTAGCATAGCAACCTACTTAACCCAAGATCGCGGGTTCGCAGCCCGACAGATGACCCTAGGATTTTTTAAAGGGAGTAAAAAATCCTTAGCTATGCCGTCCTTCGGAAGGGACGTAAAATGGGGGTCCCGAGCCTGTGCGATGTCAGGTACTCGTTAAAGATCCCTATCCTAATTATACTTGGATAGACAAAATTTAGGACTCCCACCGTAGCATTGTCCGATTAGCCATAGCAGCATAAAGTGACGTTAAACGAAATAAACAAACAAACAATTAGATTTTTTATTTAAATTTAAATAAATCATTTTGATTTATTTACACTTTTTTTTATTATAGGAAGCTAATGGTTTGATACCTAAAGAAATCTTTACTATTTTAAACGCTCTGAGACCATCTACCAAAATATTCAACAGTGCCCTTAATTTATGTTTAAAAGACAAATCAGAATTACCAGATAAAAAACAAATGGTGTCAGATATATGCGGCTCATTTATAGATGGTGCTGATGCAATGGAGATGGATTGCCAGGAAATGCTTAAGAATCGTAAGTGAATTATTGAACTGCTATATCTCAATCGTATAATGTACTTGTAACAGAAAATATGTATTATGTAATGTATAGTCTGTTTCTTAAGGAGACTTGGTTTACTGTCGTATTGATCATCAGTTTTCTTTGTTAAGTGTTGTCACCATCGAGTTATAATACTAACTAGGGTTTTGGATACATCGCAGTCTTCCAATATGTCTGGTTCCGTGGATGATGAATAGACAAATAGACATATAATATACAGACTTTACATTTCTGCATATAGTTTATCATCAATATATTGTAATATGATATTCCTTTCTTTCATTTCTTAAGGGGTAAGAGCTCCATTAATACGTGAAAGAAAATGTGCCCATTTCTCTAAACCGTTAAAATGTGGATCTCGATCTATTCTTGAATTTTAATCTTCTATTTGGAAATCACACGGAATATTTATTACGGAGAAGAGGTTACTAGGCCATCTTGGAGGATTGTCAGGAGTCAAGTTGGGATATTTGTGGGTTCGAGTGGGTATTTAGCTTGTTGCGGAATGTTTGGGCTAAATCTGCAACATATGAGAAATTTAGATCGTAATGGATGTTTATTTGTGACTTAATAAGCATTGCAAATTTGATGAGGTATTTTGGATTATATGGATTGGATATGAGAAGAATTGAAAGGTATAGTGGAGCCCCAAAGCTCACCTCCCTATGTCCAGATGGGTCTAATTACTGCCATGTAAATAAGTCTTTGGTAATTAAGTGGGAGGAAGTTTTGAATGCTTGTTTAATAAATGCTGGAGTAGTCGAAAATGACTAGCAGTTTCTTGTCATTTAAGCCTTGTATGTTGACATTCATGCTAAAGTCATTTTAGCAGCATTATAAATCATTTGAGCTAATACTTTTAAACGTGAATATGGCATAAAGTGTTAATGGATACACCATTATTAGAATTTTTTTTCTTGTTTTGAAAATCCTAAATTCATACTTTCTATTATGACACAACTCTCAAACATCCTGTCATGATTGGGTAGCAATATATTCTCATATATTGAACATCATCAATCGCAATGTTTCTTCATTTTTTTATATAAGATATTCTTCTCTTATTTCTATGAAGAATAGACAGAAGCATTCAATAGGAAGAAAAAACCCGTCCGAGTTAAAAGGTTTTAATGGAGTGCCGATGTTCCTGCCTGCCTTGCAGGACTTCTTCAGGAGGATCAAGCCAGTCAGGAGATGAGGCGAACAACAACATTGACACATTCAAAGTTTTAACTTGTACATGTTTTTTCTTGACTGTATCCCTATCTATCTTCTTATATTTCTTACATTCAACTGTACTATTTTTATAATGTATCGCAACCTCTGGGCTAACAACAAGAATCTAATATAGCTCCTTCATGGAACTGCCGCAGTGGCCAGACTTTGAAATTCTTCCAAAACTGGACTTCAAGTTTACAGACATCCTGCTTCCACTCCATAATAATTTGACCACAGGTGTTTCTCTGACTTTGTCAACCATCAGAGGTCATTCCTCGATTCGTCTCCTGACTGGCTCAGTCACCCTGAAGGAGACCTGTAAGGTAGTTCAAAATATCAGCACTCCATTAAAACCTTTTAACTTGGATGTATTTTTTCATTCTCCTGAATGCATCCCTGCCTATCTTCTATGTATATATATCTAACAGTTAACTACACTATTTTCATTCTTCTATTTCATGTGTACTGGCATTTATAATTGAAACGAGGTATTAAAAATGTTTTGCTGCCTGTTTTGTAAAATGCTCCTGCACTATGGCCATGTGTATGAAGAAGTACTTACTGTCTTATAATTAATAGTTTTTTCTTACATTGATTTATAAACCCACCTTTTGAGCTTCATGACAGTTTTCATATAAAAATTCATACCTCTATAAGTTCCATAGCTTTTGCTGGATTCAGTGTCATTTTTAGTAAAAAAAAACTTGTTTCCCTTAAAAATAAATTCTTCTATTTGAAAAAAAAAAAAAATAATAAACTTGACTTCATCATGATGTATTGAGAAAAAAAAATCCAGAATCTTTAAAAAAACTAAGGGAAACTAATGATAGCTCCAATCATTCTACTTTTATTAAATTAAAGCAGATTTATGGTTTTATGGCTCATAAGTTTCCGCCCACTGTAATATTTCATTTTAACTTCCGTTTCACATATTTTTAATTTGTATTTAAAAATCTTAGTTTAATTTGTTTTAATTTAGGATTCTATTAAGAATTAAAACGTTTTATGCAAAAAAAAAAAAAAAATCATTAAATTAAAGTAAATCAGCAAAAACAAATAATGTATGCCAGTGATGGAAAACACATTTTTCAGTTTTTAATAGTTTTATGAGATTGTTCCACAATGTATTTACTAAATTATTATTAATATATATATAAGTATTTGCTATTGAACATTGTTCTTTGTAACTCTAGGTTGTCTGTTTCCCATCTCTAGCCATTAACCTGAATTTTTTTTATCCAAAATGGCCACATTTTCTCATTCATCAGAAGTTTGTTACTTTATAATTTTAATATATTGATCATATTTCAGTATCCATGTATGAAAGGCGTGCTACCCAAGAAAAGACCCTAATTCAAGAAATAAGAGACGTCGCTAATAAGAGAAGTAATATTTACTGTCCCTTAGAACAAAGTTTCAATTTAGAGTTTGACAGTACAGAAAAATTTAAAGCACAGCTGAGAGATGAATGGAGTGATGAGGTGTACAAATTGAAGAAGAAAATTGCAAATTTGGAGTATGTATAATCCAAGTAACACAAAGGTTGTCTTAATAAATTTACTCTGAAAAAGAAAGCTACTAGTCCTATGTTAGAGCTGCACTAACAGTCAGGTTATCTTCCCTTTATCTTGCTTCTGCTTTTTCATTAACTGATTACTTGGGATGTATATTAATGTGCAATTGTATTTATAAACAATATAAAAGGTTATATTGGTTATAAGTATTACCAATATAACCTATATAACCTTTTACCAATAAAACCATAATATCATGCATAATATAAATATTGGTAAAAGGTTATATTAATTATATTGGATAATTATTTTATTAACCAATATAAACCTGTTTAATATAAATAGATAACTTATTTTTGGAAAATAGTTGCCCAATCTAAACAATTGGTCGATAGCTATTGCCCACCCTGAGTAAATAACAATTATATTAGAAGGTTAATCTTTGTTAAAAAAAAAAAAAAAAAAATGCACAGAATATGAATTCTGTCTGCTCTAGGTCCTGATATCTTTCAAAAGCCCTTTTCACTTTGTAGGTGAGGACCATTATGTTTATGTTCATACCATGTTTTCATAACTGTTGATGAATGTATAATATTTTAAACTAATTTTCAAATAAAAAGTATTCCAATAGAAGTGGCAGCACATAATCCATCAATCCTAAACACTTTTCAAACTAATTCCCTTTCTAACTTTTTTTCATTTTAGATCTAATCTTCGTTTTGAAAGAAGCAAAAATGAAAACCTAAATAACCTGGTAAACTCAATGAAAATTCAGAGAAGAACTTCGGAAAAATTGGAGATGTCATTAGAGGTACTTGTATTTATATTGTTCAATATAAATGTAATAATTTTTTGTATCAGTTCTTGTAATATTGAAATATTATAATCATGGAAAGGTGAAAATTAAAAAGGTATTTTATATTTCATTGGTTTGAAACAATCGACTTTTTAGATTACCCAGTTGCTTTGATGGATGTAATCGGTTGCTGACTGATCTCTTAAGGCAGGTATACGCCTACAGGTATAACTGACAGGCAGAGATGTTAGTGTGTACCCATGATCTGTGTGTACCCACCTTTAGAGTCTGAAAAATTTAAATTTTAATCCTTGAAAGATTTTCTTGGTCAATCTCGAAATATTTTTGGCGGGTTTTAGCCTCTTACAATTGTATCTTCTGGGCGCCATCTACCCATTGCAGCCTTTGGTCTTCCACTTCTTGTTCAGAGGAATTCTCCCAGTAGTCTTGGAATTCCAACCTCTACCCTGACTGTGTGTCCTGCCCATCTCAATCTACCGAGTTTAAAATTACATTGCAATCAGGAAACGTTCCATATATATATATATATATATATATATATATCTGTTTTTCCGCCTTCTCCAGATTGTGCCTTCTTTCTTTGGATTAAATATTCTTCTAAGAACTCGTCTTTTATTATTTTTGTCACTCTTCATTAGGGTACATATTTGTGAAGAATATGTAACGATTTAGGTTTTATAGTGATGGTTTTCCCTTTGCCTATTGATCCATTCAAATAGATGCCTGTTGTTAATCGCTATGATTCTGTTTTTGATCTCATCTGAGATGACATTATTTGATGTAATATGGATCACAAGATGGGGGAACTCTTTGGCCCTCTCAAAGATGTTACCAATACTTATAATAATTAATTGGGGTTACTCTCCAACATTTAAATTTGGCTTTTATTACTTTACTAATTTATAAAGTTTTATTGTGTTCACTTAAAATTTAGCCATGCTATTTACAAAACTGACCTTTTAAGTACACCAGTAATTTAAATTTTCCTGTTAACTTCTTTTATTACATTTTGCTCTAGCTTTTTATTTATATCATAAACAATCAGATATTAAACTATTTTTTGTTTAGAGGTTGAGGACGAAATTAGAAAGGGCCGAATTATGCGAAAAAAGATTAAGCAAAGAACTTGAAGAAGATAAAAAAACAAGTGAAAGAATTCAGGTTGTAATTGAATCTAACAAAATTGAACCGAAACAAAAGTCAATGAACACACAAGAAGCAATTAGAATAGTTGATTATTCAAGTAATTCAGATGAAACTGACACGTGCAAGTGTTCTGAGGTAACTAGGGATGTCGAAGAAAACAAACCTGCTGCAGAAATTGTTGATGAAGAACAATCTGATAATAATAATAATAATAATATTTTAAAGGTATTTATATTTATAAAGACATAAAGTCTGGGATACAGTCAGGAGTAATAATGTGCTTTACATAAATAACTTTATATGGAGTGCTTCTAAACTAACTAAACTATAAACTTGGACGTGTATTTTACTACTCTTGACTGAATCCCAGACCATCTTCATAAATTAGGCCCAAAAGGATACTGTTTTCAGATCTGCTAGGATCTGACGATTTTTGACTGAATATCCTTGGCCACTCTCCTTCCCAACAAATTAGGTTTCTTCCTTAAGGATAATATTTTTTGTAATCTTTTAGGATTTAACGATTTTATTAGTTTTCTATTTATTAGTTCGCCATTAAAGATGGCGGAAGGACATCCTTGGCCAGGTATATATTTATTAGTTTTCATCCTTAAGGATTTAACGGTTTTAAGATAGCCAAAGGATATTCCGCCATTGTTGTCCTTTTTGGAAATGAATTAAATTATTAAGTTTTTTACAAAGGACACTCTCTCCTCCCGTTTAATCCTTTGGATTTGGTCCTTGTCTAACACATTCAACGGTATATATTTTTTAAATAAATTAATTTGTATACGTCCTGAAACATTCAATCGAATGTATTCTTCAGAGATACTGTGGTCAGAAATGTGTTGCTCCAACTGTCTGATTTATATTCTGCATTATGTCATATGATACTTTTTAGAAAATTTTAGTTGGTATGCTAATTGAAAGGATTTAAACCAAGTTTGAAAGCCGTTTTTCTATCTTCTTGGTTAGTTATGGCTTCTGGCTCCATTAAAGTTAGGGGAAAAAATTAGGTTTTGGAATAATATATACCAAATCTGGTTTACAAATATCCTTTAAAAATGGTGTTCACAACAAAATATCTAGAAATATCCAAATTACAAAACGAAATAGGGCACCATAATTTAAATATCTAGGAGAAGTTAACTCTAAAAAATATTCACAACAAGAAAGAATAAAAAAAGCTTGTAAAGGCTTAGGGTTTGTGCAAAACCTTTATAATAAAAAATGTTTATCTCTAAATACAAAAATTAAACGTTACAACACAGTGCTTAACCCAACAATGTTATATGCCAGGGAAACCTTGTCACTTAACAGGAAAACAGATATGGAAAACCTAAAAAAAGAAGAAAGGAAAATAATTAGGAATTTAATAGGACCAAGATGGACCGAAAACGGATAAAGATAACAGAAAACGTCTAAAACTGAAGAATATTCTAACATAGAGAGACGAGGAAAAGACATCTTAAATTCTATGGCTACATAATGAGATTTCCTGATCACAGGCCTACAAAAAGAATAGTAAAATGCATAGCATCTCATAGCATAGGATCCAAAATGTTAAAAATCACTTTAAATCAGCCAAAATTAGTAATGAAGAAATAGACAACAGAAACAATTTCAAAATGAAAGTTGAAAAATGGGAAGTTAAATCAGAGACAAAAGTTCTGAGAAAGAGAAAAGCTGAATTCCCTCAAAAAATGAAAAACTGGTGAGGAAATAAAAAGAACAAGAAGCCCCAAAATTGAACCATCTTTACTTAGCGTCTTCCACTTTAGGAGCTTTATGAACAATAATAATAATGTATGCCAGCATTGTTGTTGGGGATTAATGTACTTATGTTAATCAACTTGGGCAAGGGTGGGTTAATCTAGAGATTACCACCCCATTGTAGCCAGGTTGGTCAGGTCGTGGGTTCGCCATGAAATAAATTGGAACCCTTTCAGGTGGGATTCAAATCCACGACCTTCTGTGTGGATAAGACCCTTGCCTCAACGCAATCAGCCGTCAAGCCTCCACATGGTTTTTTTTGTTTTGATATCAAAGACATTAATTTTTTTATAGTTTTAAAATTTGAATTCACTGAAATTTAGTAACATAGGGTTCGAGATAGTGGTTTCATATATGTTCCTGATACATAGCTTCATGAATAATTATTGACTTGCCGAATTCCATCCATTACTCTCAATATCATCTTTATACTGACGACCTGCAAATATATTTATCCTTTCATCCTACAGAGGTGACTCGTAACCTGCAGAAAGACAGATAGCATTAACCTATGGGCAGTAGAGAATAAGTTGAGTCTGAGTCTAGAAAAAACAAAGGCTATCCTCATTGGGTCAAAACCTCACCTAAAAGCCCTTCCCTCCTATCTACTGCTTTTCCTCAAAAACCGACCAATTCATTTCCAAAATTCCATTAAAAATATGGTAGTAACTTTTGATCAACATCTTTCTTGGAATAATCATATTTCCCAAATAACGAGGGAATCTATTTTTATTCTTAAGCAACTTTTACTTTACCACGATTCATTACCACTAAGTACTCGACAACTTTTGGCATCATCTCTCGTTTTTCCCAACTTTGACTACGGATGCATAGTATCTGGAGGACTGTCCGATGAGCTAGAAATGAGATGTAAAAGACTAGTGAACTTTTTTATTAGATTTAATTTCGGGATCTCCAAACGTTCTCACATATCTCACAGATATTTTGAAATTGGGTGGCTTTACCCCAGTTTCCGACGTCAATACTTCCTTGCTGCACTCATATTTCAATCCTTGAAAACCAAAAAACCCACCTATATTCATGATCTCTTTACTCTGCAGTCCTCCATCCACCTCTTAAGTACTAGAACCCAACCCATCAGCAATTACACTCCTGCACATCGAACTGCATCCTTCGAAAAATCCTTTATTATCCCTGCTTCCTCTTTATGGAATTCATTGCCAATCTCAATTCGGAAAAGCTCCACTCTTACTTCCTTTAAACATCATCTATTTCTTTACCTCCTGAATTTTCAATCCGAGCAAATGTAAAACATGATTTATGTAATATATATTATAGTAGTATACATAAGATGTATCCTTTTACAAGATTTCTCATTTATTTTGTAGCTCATAATTTAATTATTAATAAATTTTTATGTTTATTTATTATTAATAATTATCAAAGCCAGATGATTGCCCTATGTACTGAAATCATATGTTATTCTTAGGGGACAAGTCCCAGAATAAAGTTCATTTTCTTCTTTCTTCTTCTTCTTCTTAATAATTATTAATCATTTAATTGAGAAAAAGTTTCTAAATAAGTTTATTATATCTATTATCTAATATATATTATAGTTATAACAGCTTTCTCTCTCTCTCAAAAAAAATAAATAAACAAAAACAAAAAAATTGAATAGTGATATTTTTTAAATAAACAAAATATTTGTAAATAATATTTACTTTCAGGTTGACTCATCAAATAAAAACGATCTAAAGGTTATTTTCATTCAGCGGTGTGGAATTCTTAATACGTGGAAGGAAGAGTTTAATCCACAAATGATGTGACAAAAGTCTTAATAATAGTTCTCAAAAGCAGTGATATCAGTCCGTTTCACCTCTGGCTAAAATCTAAATAAATAAATGAATTTTTTATTTTCACATTTGGAACATTAAATCTTTTATAGAATCCATCTTTTTATATATTTTTTATCCAGTTATTTATAATGTAAATAAATAAATTTATAAAACTACTAGATTTTCCCGTCGCCGCTTCGTCCATTCTCATAAACGAAGAACTTACGAGGTGTGATCAAAAAGTTCCAGGACTTTTTAAATACTATGGGAATGTAATGTCTCACAGCGATGCGGTTGGCAGCATTGTATTGCCTGACTCAACAGGAACACAGCTGTGTTTGCTGATCAATCATAACATCACTGAAAGTAACATTAGCACAGTTTGTTTGAGGTTAGTTTTATAGAGTTTGGCTACTTTATGAAAATGAATGTGAAAGAAGAGCAACGTGTTTGTGTGAAGTTTTGTGTGAAACTGAACAAAACGTTTTTGATGTTACAAGAGGCTTTTGGTAAAGAATTTCTAAGCCGATCATGCTGCCATCAGTGGTTCAAGAGGTTTAAAGATGGCCTTTTTGAGTAAAAAACGCAATGACTGTCATTCCTCAGCCCTCCTACTCACCTGACCTGGCTCCAGCTGACTTTTTTATTTTCCCGAAGCTCAAGAGACACCTGAAAGGACGAAGATTTAAAACAATTGACGAAATTAAAGAAAAAACAACGGAGCTGCTAAACACCTTTACAAAAGAAGAGTTTTCTTTGGCCTTTGATCAGTGGAAACACCGGTGGGAAAAGTGTTTAGCTTCCCAAGGGGAGTACTTCGAAGGAGACAAATTTGAATAACCTGTATGTTGTATGAATAAATGTATAAAAATTCAGTCCTGGAACTTTTTGATCACACCTCGTATTTCATTTTAGCTAATAAAAAGATTTTATAAATAAAAATATTGTATTGTAGAGTGGATGCAAAAAGGACAAAATTAATTCATAAGACATTTGAATATACTATATTTCGAGTTTTGTCTCCCAATATTATGAGAATTATTTGATTTTTACAAATGATTGGGTTTCCAGTCAGTTGGAAGATCCACTACAATGTTTTTGTAAGTCTGGTATTGCAATTTGTTAATTGTACTAGCAAAAGAAACTTTAATTGAAAATTTTAATCTTTTGAAATCATAGATTAGTAGAACCCATTAGGATAAATTGAGATAATTTTTTGTCGCTGTTCCAGTGAAAGTAATAGCTTCAATGATATTTCCAGACATAGCTGTAATTTTTAACCTGGTACAATGGCATAGATTAGGTGGTTGAAGGTCAGGTAAAAACATAATTGGACATTCAATTTTTAGTTTTAATGTATGAGTTGGCAATCTAGATGGAAGGAAATTATTAACTATATTATTAGTGATGTATTGGTCGATTTTTAAACTGCACATGTTGCGTCACATATTCATCTCTTTTAACCCTTCATTAGGCGCGCTAGTTTTTGTAGCATGTTTAGGCGCGCTGGGGACATCTGTCCCCCATTTTTAATTCCTGTCAATTCAAAACTTTATTTAGACCAACTATGCTTAAACTATTGAAAATTAGTTCTCTGTGATATACTGAAAGGGATTAATTAACAAATAATAAAAATTTACACAATTAAAATAAATAATTAATTCATATCATTTCAATTTGCATTACTATTCTAACATACTTCATTTAAATGCTTCCCACATACCAAATTTTCGCATTTTGTGCACCACTTTCTACTTGTCTTATCCCTCGCCCTTCCAAACATGTATCATCGACCTCTTAATCCTTTTCGTTCCACTTGTGGAGAATTACTTACCATATCCCCAAGCAATATGTGGGAACGCCTTTTCAGTTCATTGGGAAGTAAAGTGATGGCACTTCTATGTTTAATTTGTGGTTTTACCAGCTCCCAGCCTATTTCTTCCACAAAATCTATTCGTTGAACTTTTATGTCAATGTTAATAGCTTTCTATATAACCAGGGCATTAAACGCAGATATATTTAATAAATTATAAAATAGTACCATAGGCCAACGTCTCGTGTTCCTAGACACATTATAATTTTGTCACAATTGGTCTAATACATCCACCCCGACTTTCACGCTGTTATAGAAGGTGACTATTTCTGGTTTTCTTGCATATCCCATAATAAAATAAAATAAAACATCTGAAATAAAAAATAAAAAAAAATTAAAAATAAATAAATTAAAATTTATTAACCATGGAAATGAAAAATCAAATAATTCATATTTGTTTTATATACATTAAAATTATTTTTAACTGAATTGCAATTCAATGTAAATGAGACTTTTTTTGAAATACATCGATGAATTTGAATGTTATTTTATTTTCCATGAATATTTTATCGAAAATCACATTCGAAATGACCTAAAACTCATTAACAGTTTAGTCCGCTAAGAGTTAATACTAAACATTGTACACATATTGAAGAAAATTAATATATAAACATAAAAAGAAAAGTAGTTACTGATTTTATTCACTGGCGAGATTAGGCGCGCGGGTGACAATTGTCACCCAGTAAACTTTGAAGGTTAATCATTGGTTTTTCTTGCAATCTAACCTAACACTGGCAAAAAGGTGATGTAGGGTACAGTGCCGGAGGAAGGTACTAGGAGCGACAATAATCTAGGTGAATCCATTTGAACTGATAATAACAAAATTATTCTTGTCCCCCGCGCGACTAACGAAGGGTTAAATAACATTTCAAAATAAGTTGTAACTTCTCTTGCGAAATGGCACTGACCACCCATAGGTAGATTTTCAAACTTCTCTGGAACCCACATATTTATCACAGTTTAAATTAAAATTTAACCAAAAATTTGTAAATCTTATTATTGTCTAACCTTCCTGAAACTATAAAAAGATGATATGGTTAAAATTTAGTACAGATTGGTTCAGTAGTTTTCGCGGTTAGTGATCACAAATAGAAAATGGATTGTTCTTTTGTATAATAGTATTGTTATAGAATATTACTGTCAATTTTAATTCATTTCTCTTTTTATCTACCTGTTTTATCAGTCCATTGTTTCCAAACGTTACTGTTACAGTTGCAATTCTAAAGATTTTTTATGATTAATTTTAATCAGCTTATCAATTGTAGCTTTATTATTATAAGATCCAGTAAAATGTATTGAGAGGTTATTTGCTATTACTTTTATAAAATGAAAAAACATTGTTACTGTACTTTTTACTCTTCGTGTGGATTTGGTTCTAAGGATTCAATCATCCTGCACCTCCAAGCTTTTATTTAGATAGACTTTTCAATAAAAACTCTTAAACTTATCACACAAGCTCCTTGTTATGTTGCTAACACAACTTAACATACTGACTTATATATACCAACAGTTTGCTAATACATACAGACTCACTACAAATGATTACAACAAAATATACAAGGAAACAGAAATAAATTGATAGAAGGCCATCGCCTATATGCTTGAAAATACAAAATGGAGACTGAAAATGGGTGAGAGATCCACTTTCTTAACTTTCCTTAAATAAATTAACGCCAAGGAATTGTTACCGCTGGGTATCGTTCTTCCTCATCCCTGAAATGCCATCTTTAACACATTTTTTGCCAAACATACCGCTGATTGTTGATGTATGTTTTGACTGTTGTGGATGAATAAATAAAATTAGAAAAAATCATCAGTTCTAAAAACAATAAAAAAATTCAAAACATCTGCACTTTTCTAAATAGATTATTATTTTTTTTTAAATGTAAGAAAAGAAATCAAAGTTGGTACTCGCCTAAGGTAGCAAAATGGAAAGGGCTTCTGAAAGATATGAGGATCTAAAGTAGACTGACAAGGAGGTGTTTTGATTTGTAACTCAGATTTGAATGCCGATTTTTGTGTGGGTAGTAAGGGCCTATAATCATGCAAAACTAGAGTTATAGCCGCCAATTGGGAGCCGAGAAAAAAAATAAAATATGAAAATCACGTTTTATTTCTTTTATCAGCTCTCAGTCAAGATAGAGAAATAATTTGTTCACATAAAATTATAGTTCCGTATGCTATCTATCTACCATAGCCAAAACCTGATAAATAATCTCTTTAATATTAATATCAGGTTTTGGTTCAAAAATGAAATCCTGCATTAATTTCTAGACATGTTTTGGTTGTGGTAACGATACAAAACTATACGTATACAAAACTAAAATTTTATGTGAAAAAATTATTTCTCTATCTTGAATGAGAGCTGAGAAAAAAAAATAAAATGTAAGGTTTTTTTATTTTTAATAAAAATAATAATAATATGAATAGAAAATTTATTTTTAATTTATTTTATTTTTTTTTTTTTGAAACCGGCTGTGGTGGCACCTCAGCCAAGAGGCTCATTGTGCCTATGCCGTTTGTCCTGTACTATTTAGTACAGTCCTAGTGTTTTCATGTACCCTATTATGCTAATAGGGTCAATGTCCATACTCGGATCTAGGATAATTTCTTCCCCAAAGTGAAGAAATCTCCTCCTTGCCAATATCTCGCATTCGCATATGATATGGTAAGGCATCTCATCCTCCCTATTGCAGAATCTGCAAATTGGTGAGGTCTTGATTTTCATTGTACAGAGATGTTTGTTCAATCTGCAATGCCCTGTTTACATTTCTGTCAGGTATTTGAGCTTGGCTCTGTCAAGATTGAGGAGTTGGGTGCCTCTTTTCTTGCAGTGCCCCCCCCCCCCCCCAGAAACAGTTTTGACTGTCTCAGTTTTTCCGTGTGCCAGTTCCGAGAGGCGATGCTGTTATAGAGCCCTGCTATTTCACTTTTAGCCAGGCTCCATGCTATTCCACAGATAGGTTCAGGAGCAATAGGTTTGCTGTCCGAACCTTGTCTGGCCAGTTCACCAGCCTTCTCATTCCCTGCAATATTAGAGTGGCCTTTAACCCATTCTACCCAGATACTGTTGTTTTCAGCCAGCTTATTGAGGTATGTTTTGCAGTCCTCAACTAGCTTAGATCTGGTTATGACATTACTCAGAGCCCCCAAGGCAGCTTGGCTGTCTGAGTAAATCTTTATGGTTCTGTTCCGTGTTCTATCCTCTATTAGTTGTTGTGCACAGAAACAGATTGCCATTACCTCAGACTGAAATACTGAGGTATATTTCCCCAGAGGGAGAGATGTGCTCTTTTTATCGCTCAATCTCCATATTCCTGCTCCTGACCCTTTCTTGGTTAGGGAGCTATCGGTGTAGCAATTAATGCCATTGCATTTTTGGTGTTGCCTCCCGATGTCTGTTTCCACATTGAAAGTAATCTCAATGTGTTTTTTTGTCTGGAGGTCCGAGTTCATTTTAAGAACCTCAATTCCTTCCATTTTATTTAGTAGCTTCTTATGTCCATCTCTTCTAGATGGTTCACAGAGCAATCCTTGTTTAACAAGTTTATACATTGAAAGCATCGCTTTCGCTTCTACCTCCAACTGCAGCGGCCTGAGGTTTAGTATAACCTCCATTGCCGCAGTCGGGGTGGTTCTCATGGCTCCCGTAATTAGAAGGCACGCCAATCTTTGTACTTTATTTAGTTGGACTTTGGATTTTTCCCGTCCCGCTTTATGCCACCACACCACGTTGGCATATAGTATCATTGGTCTAACTACCATGGTATAGATCCAATGAACCACTTTTGGTTTCATTCCCCAGGATTTTCGAACTGCCCTTTTACAGGCCCATAGGCTCCTTAGGGTTTTGGACGTCACATACTCTATGTCTCTGTCCCAATTTAGTTTGTTGTCCAGATAGACCCCTAGGTGTTTTACCTGTGTGCTGATCTTTATCTGGACCTTATTTAATCTCGGTGGTCTAATGAGCACCTTCTTCTGATTTGTAAAAATGCATAGTTCTACCTTTTCCGGGTTGATGTTCAGACCTTTGTTGTCACACCATTCCGTCAGTATCCCTATGCACGTGTTAAGCAGGTCCGATATGGCAGCCTGATGTCTGCCACCCACCAGGATAGTGATATCATCTGCATATCCTTGTGTGTAGAACCCTGCTTCATTAATTTTATTCAGTAGGGAGTCCACCACCATGCACCACAGTAACGGCGATAGGACTCCTCCTTGTGGGCATCCACCAGTGGGTGCTGCCCACAATTTGTTATCTATCTCCTTATTTTTAATTAGTCCGAGCGCTGTTTTACAATGAATGAAAAATGGTTTTGTATGTCACAAAAAAAAATATTAAAAAAATATAACTTTAATTTAATATTAGTATAAAGATTGACATAAAAAAAAAACCCAAACAATTTATTTTCTTAATACTTTAAATTCAAGTAATTCCCCTGATTAGGGACTTTTTTATACGCACCATGTGGCCCTATACTTACTGTTCCCTCCAAAAAACTGTATATGAATAAAATAATTTTTAACAAACTTCACAAATTAAACTTTTTTCAGATGTTACTTACACTATTCTCAATTACAATTATATATAAAAACTAAAAACAAAATAAAACAAAACATCATGAGATTAATATAAACAACAGTTAACTTTGTTATATGCAACCATTTTTCATTCTTTAACCAATTTTAAGTTATTAAATAAGTTTTCTTAAATTTATTTAAAATTTCCATGTGAATATGGACAAAATTTTAGACCCCTTACAACGTGATTTTCAATCAATGATGGACCTGGGCCTCTGCACAGTTTTCTCCACTCCTCTCTGTCAGCGGCCACCTTCCTCCAATTCTCGATATTTAACCACCCCATGTCCTCTTCCACATCATCCATCCATCTTTGCCTGGGCCTGCCTATTCTTCTTGTTCCTCAATCCAAATTTTCCTTGGCAGCCTTTGAGGTTCCATTCTTTCTAAATGACCAAGTCATCACAACCTCAGTTTTTTTTTTTTATAGCAGTGACAATATCTGTTTTATGGTAGAGTTCTCTGAGCTCTACATGACTTCTGATTCTCTATGTTTGTTCCTCTTTGATTTGACCATATATCTTTCGAAGAAAAATTCTTTCCCATACTACTAGAAGTTTCTGATATTCCTATTTGAGGGGGCATGTTTCGCTACCATACTCTGACTATTGTTTTACATGGTTACTTTGGCTCTTCTGGAGAGGCTTTCAAAATAGAGAGCTTTCTCAATCGCATAATAACACCTTGTTCCCACTGCTATTCTGGCCTTAATGTCAGCCCCTAAATCATTATTCCCTGTTACTATTTCTCCTGGGTATTTAAATTTTCTGCAGGTAGGAAATATGTATCCTCCACTATAATTTGAGTTGCTTGAGGTTTCCATAAATTATCATACATTATAATTAAGAAAAATTTTCTGAGTACCAACCCTTAAGTCTTGTAGTTTTATATACCAGGTATGCAAGTTTAAAATGTTGTTTTAATTCCAATAGAATGCGCTTTTAGCCTATTGAAGGATTTGCTTATCTCTAAACGCTATTTTGTTTGTTAGTCATTTGTTTACAAAAGTCAGTTGTTTTTAAGTCGTTTACGTGGACGTATCATACCTTTCTTTGGTGTTAAAAATGTCTAATTTTAAGCCAAATAAAGAGCATTTGCGGCATGTCATGATTTTCTTATTTAATCAAAAGAAAAAGGCATCTGAATGTCATCGAATTCTTGTTGAGACTTATGGCGATGTTGCTCCAACCGTCAGGACATGTGAACGTTGGTTTCAAAGTTTCAAACGTGGTGATTTTGGGAAGAAGACAATGCTGTGTGTGTGGTGGGATCAGAAGGGAGTAGTCTACTACGAGCTTCTCAAACCCGGCGAAACAGTCAATACCGAGCGCTACCGACAACAAATGATCAATTTGAGTCACGCATTGATCGAAAAACACCCAGAATGGGCTCACAGGCACGCCAAAGTCATTCTTCAGCATGATAACTCTATAAGGAAACGATTTCTTCGCTTGGTTGGGAACTCCTACCCCACCCGCCGTATTCACCTGACCTGGCGCCTTCTGATTATCACCTCTTCTCATCGATGGGACACTCATTGGCGGAGCAACACTTCAACAATTTCGAAAACGTACGAAAATGGCTCGATGAATGGATTTCAAATAAAGATGAAGCATTCTTTTGGAATGGTATCCATATATTGCCCGAGAGATGGACAAAATGTGTAGAAAGCGAGGGTCAGTACTTTGAATAAAATATATTATACTTTTTTTTAAATTACTGTGTATATATTTTAAGAAATAAACGACATTTTAAACTTGCATACCTGGTACTACTCTATCTTATAGCAAAATACTCAAGAAAAAAAAAATTAAATATATTAGTTTAACAATACAGATGATCAAAAAAGTTTCAAAGTTGGAGCAATATAGTAAAATATTAACATTTATCTGCACAAATTAATTTGGAAAGCTGTAAGGAAATAAAACAATTATAAAATATTTACAATTTGTAAACCGAAGTTTTTTAATAGTTTTACAATCTTTGCCCTTCTTTTTTTTTCTTCATTTATGTCTGAATGTCTATCTCTATCCATAGATGTTACTTAAATCAACAGTGTTTATGTTACGGTCGGGAAAGTACAACAAACAAGAAGGAACCAGACTGAAAGTAAAGAATATATGAAAGAAGAATGTCCCTTTTCTGTGCGTTGGAGCTTTAAAACCAATCCAGATTTTTGTTTAACCTGTTCGCTGCTACTAACACAGATCTGTGCGCTGAGTAGGGCGCCCCTCCAGTGCTACTAACACGGATCTGTGTTTCTGAACGGCTGCTACTCACACATGTTTGTGCACTGCAGAAACGGCATCTAGTGACTTCCAAATTAACTATGAGACTCTTAGGAAGGCTAACAGAAAGTGTCAGCACCTCCTTTTCAATTTTAGGCTGCCTTTTGACAGTTAGTTTTAGGCCTTTTATACCTGATTTTTGTGACCCTTTTTACCAGCTCAACTGCCTCAGTCTAGTTTGATCTCTCAAACACGATGTTTAGGAAACGTTTTTATTCTAGTTCTGAATTGTTAGATCTGTTATAGAACAGTGATTTAGATGAAAAAAGTAGTGATGAGTGTTCAGATTTTGAAGATTCAGATGTTGAAGAAGAAACTGTTGAAAAAGACATAAAAAAAGAAAATTAACGATGTATTGTTGCGAAATATGCGATATTCCTTTATGTTTGTTACCTTGTTTTAAACCGACTTCCACCTCCTCGTGGGGCCCCCTGGGAAACGCCTGTTAAAGGTAGGCTAACGGAAGCGGTACCAAGTCAGGGCGGTATAACCCTAAAGAGCGCAGGAAATGGTGCTCTGAGGGCAGACAGGGCCCTACGCCGTAGTGAAGGCAACCCATCTAGGGGTAGGAGTCCTCGAAATCAAGCTCTCCGGTCCTCCAGGTTGAGGGTGATGCAGTGGGCCAGCTCCTCACTCATCAGTAAAAAACAAAGAAATGCTAAAAGACCAAAACATAGGCCTCGGATATCGGACAGTCAAAAACGGAAACGGATAATAAACATTTGATGCTGGAATGTCCAAGGAATGGCAACTAAATTACCTGGTCTCCCTACAGAAATTAAGAAATATAAGATGGATATTGTAGTTCTATCAGAAACAAAAAAAAAGGGAAAAGGTAGTGAGGTGCTCGGCGACTTCGTCCACCTGTGGTCAGGAGTCGAAAGACACGAAAGAGCGAAATCAGGGGTGTCTATCCTAGTAAGGAAAGGCATCCAAAAGAATATCACAGGCTGGGAGTACATAAATGACCGTATTATAATGATGAATATAACCCTATCTGCGAGAGAGATTGTAGTGGTGGGTACATATGGCCCAACCAATGACCAAAAGAATATGGTGAAGGATAAATATTGGGACGATCTTAGGGGAGTATTGGAAATGATACCAAGACGGAAAGAAATCTTCTTACTGGGAGATATGAATGCGAGAGTTGGAAGAAATGAAAGCAGTAGAGTAGTCGGGAAATACGGAGAGATCGAACGGAACGACAACGGGGATAGGCTAATACAGATCTGTGAGCAACTGGACCTAAGAATCACAAATACATTCTTCGACCATAAGAGTATCCACAAGTTCACCTGGCACAATGAAGGTAGGAAACTTAAATCCATCATTGACTACGCGGTTATAAGAGAACGCAGTACAATGAAAGTTCAAGATGTAAGAGTCTATAGGGGAGCTGAGTGTGGATCGGATCATCACTTGCTGAAAGCTACCTGCATACTCCCGTGGGTCAAAGGGAACATAGGGAGCCGAAACCCCAGTATAAAATGTAATGAGCTAAACGAGGAGCAGTTTAAGACGGAATTATTACAGGAGGATAGCATTAAAGGGCTATACCAGCGGAGAATGGAAGAATCACTTAAAGAATTCAGGGGTAATAATACCATGGAAATTTATGTTTCTCTAATGTCATCAATGAGAAAAACAGCCTCAGAGGTCCTTGGAAAAAGAACGAGGAATGGAAAAAGAAAGGAATGGTTGACAGAAATTATAGTGAGTGGAGCAGAAAAAAAAAAAAAAACAAGCATATATGAGGTGGCTTAGCACAAAAAAGGAGGAGGACAGGAGGAGGTATGTTGAGGAGAGGAGAGAACTAAATAAATTGGTGAGAACCGAGAAAAATAAATCATGGGAAAAAACGTGTGCTAGGATAAACAGCAGACTAGGGTTTGGACGAGCCATTGAAGCATGGACCATATTAAAAGGTATGAGAAAAAGCGAGAAGCAAAATACTATGCTGAATATGGTACAAATGGCTGATTGGACAAAACATTTTAGCGCGTTACTGCATGAGAACAGGATAGAATTCGCAGAACAAGAAACGACCCCCTTTTCTACTGACACTCCGTTAAAAATCACCCAAGAGGAACTCCAGCTAGAACAAAAGAAACTTAGAAATGGGAAAGCCCCTGGCCCAGGTGGAATCTGCGCAGAACTGATCAAGTATAGTGGGAGTGAGGTGACAATACTACTTACTGATCTCATAAATCGTATACTGGCAGGTGAAAGTATACCAGCAGAAATGAAAATGGGATATATCACACCAGTATTCAAAAAGGGAAATAAAAAAGTATGCGATAATTATAGAGGGATATGTGTTACGAACCCAATAATGAAATTGCTGGGTAGAATAATAAAGGGTAAATTGGAAAAAGAATTCTCGCAAGCAGAGGAACAATGTGGATTCACAGCAGGGAAATCCTGTATTGACCACATCTTTACCCTCTGACAACTGTTAGAAAAGCAATCAGCCAAGGCGAGGAGACTGGACATGATATTTATAGATCTTGAAAAGGCGTATGATAGTGTTCCTCGAAAGCTACTGTGGGAAGCCCTGGACATGGCTGGCATAAACAGTAACATTACGGGAGTAATCAAAGAAATATATAGAGGTAATAAATGCCAAATAAAAATAGGAAATTCATTATCAGAAGTTTTCCCAAACAGCAAAGGATTGCTCCAAGGATGTTGTATGTCGCCAACATTATTCAAAATATACATTGATGTTTGTCTGAAGGGATGGTCAAGGAACTGTGGTCAGATGGGCATACCGATAAATGACAAGCATTTACACCATTTACTATTTGCAGATGATCAAGTAATCATCGCTCAGGACGAAGAAGATGCGAGCTATATGTTTAGGAAAGTGGCGGAGCAATATAAGAACTGAGGTTTGAACATTAACTATAAAAAGACCAAATATATGAGCACAGACAGAGAGGAAATATTAGAGCCTGAAATTGCGAGCCTGGATGGAGTGGAACAATTTTGTTACCTTGGCTCAATTCTGGAAAGAAATGGAACCACAAATGCCGAGGTTAGAAAGAGAATAACAAATGGCAGGAAAGCTGTGGGCATGCTGAATTCTCTTCTCTGGAGTAGCAACATAATTGAAAGAACAAAGAAACTAATATATAGCGCATTAGTCCAAAGTGTAATGTTATACGCCTCTGAGACTTGGACCCTTAACAGGGCACAGGAAGAAAGACTACTGTCGGTGGAAATGGATTTCTGGAGGAGAGCTGCAAGGATATCGAGAGTGGAACGCATTAGGAACAGTGATATAAGGGAGAGGATGAATGTGAGAGGGAGTGTGTTGGAGGTGATCGAGGAGAGAAGATTGAGGTGGTATGGCCATGTGAGAAGGATGAACAAGGAACGGATCCCGAAAATGTTAATGGAATGGGAGGCCGAGGGAAGGAGAAGGAGAGGAAGACCTCGTACCCAATGGAGGGACAAAGTGGAGGAGAGCATGGCTGGACACGGGTTGAGGGAGGAAGATGCAGCCGATAGGGAAGAATGGAGGGCGTTGGACGAGGAGTTTGGGTGAAGAAACTCTTTAAAAAAAACAAAAAAAAAAAAACAACCTTGTTTTAAGGTTTATCATACACAACAAAATTATTAAATAAATTTTTTTTTTTAAAAATTAGAAATTTTTTTTTTTTTAACTCTACCAATGCCGGTACAAAGTCCGGATGAAAAAATGAGGATGGGAATTTTATTTTATTTTTAACTAGAAGAAATAATATTTCGTTGGTAAGTTAGCAAAAATAACTCAGCACTGGGTGGTTATATGGGCAATAATCCGGTAACACCCGGTCAAGGCCAAGCCTTACACGGCCCCACAGCGAACAGGTTAAATGACCAGATAAATGTTTCCGATAGTTCCATTCTGAATTTGGTTTGATTAGGAACAGAAAAACCGACTCTGTGCACTAAATCTGATGTTCTGAATTTTTGTATGTTTTTATAACTGATGATGAATGCTTAACATTCGAAACTAATCTTTGAATCAGAATTTTAATAGAAGTGGCAAATAATTCATTAATCCTAATTTTTCATTCAGACCATAATTGGATTTTTTTTTACTTATTCCTATAGGTTAATTAGTTGTTACAAAGAAATTTTATACTTTTATAAAACAGACATTTTATAAACTTAGGAAGTATAAATCTTCTCTCAAATTAAATTGAGCGATACAGGGTTCATTAAAAAACAAAACAAATAAAAAAACAGATGAATATATTTAGAATGATTTATTTTTAAACAGTCAGGCATACAAAACATACAAAAAGTTTCTTGTTTTACAAGGCATTATCACAAACGATACATTTTAAAAACCTGATTCTTTATTACAACAAATATTAAGTACAGAATTGGTTTTTTTAACAACCTAAACACAACAGTAAAAAAAAAGAAAAAAAAAAAAAGATAAAATAACATTCACAGACATTTAAATTAACAACATATTTACAGTGCTGTTTTATCATTATAATTAAAAAAACACAACAAAACAAAGGTTATACAGTAAAATATACATTATTTAAATAAACTAAATGAATTAAATATCAATTGACATGCATGTTATTTCATAGAAATAAGTAAACGTTTTGAACTTAAGTTCAAACCAGGTACCAATGCTTCATCTAATTTAAGCGATCTTAACTTGATTCAGATGTGTAAGTACGGTCCAAAAGAGACTGCCACTGTTCTTCAGTCAACACTGAAACACAAAATAAATTAATTGAACATATTTAAACAATAACTTAATTAAATCTGAATAAATATTAAGCCAAGATTATTCAAAAGTATAATACAATTTATTTTAAGTTAAAAAAAAAAAAAGATAACAAACTTGAGTAATTTATTTAATTTTTTTAATAAAATATAAAAACCATAGATTTCAACCACTCTCCTATCCCTTAATAACAAACAACTTATTTTATTTTTATTAAATAAATTATTTATTTATTTTATTAAGAAAAACAAAAAGAAAAAACTAGGCTTGACAATATTCCTGTTATATTGATTTATATAGTGATATTCTTTACACTTAATCATACTGGTGAAAATTTGGAAGAATTCTCAAAGTTAAAACTTCTTTATAAATAATAATTATTGCAAGAACAAATGAATTAAAAATTACTGTTATCAAACTATACCTGATCCATCTGAGTGAACTTCCATGCTGTGTTGTTTGTCATTTAGGAGTTCTTTTAGTTCTTCATAGTCCATCAAATTCTTACTTTCGGCCTTTTTAGAATGTGAGAAATTTCCTGTAAGAATAAAAAAAAAGGAAAATGAAATCAACATCTTTCGCACAAGGAATCTTGTAGATTAAAATAAGTTCAGAACTGTAAGAAACTTCACAATATTATTAGAAAATGGATGTTTTTTTTAAAGGAAAATGATTTTTATAGCATTAAAACAAAAATTAAATTAAATTAACCTGTAAACATGTGAATGAGAAGAGAAAACTAAATTTAATTTTTTAATTACTTAGTTTAACCTCAAGTTTTTTATTTTTTTTATTTTGGCTTTCCAGGCTTCACAGGCAATGCCAGCTTGTCAACTGAACAACTTGATGTTTGGTATCTATCAAGTATTACGGTTGCCAGCCCTCTCCTGTCCTAAAAAGATAAGGAAAGATAGGCAGTCACCCATCCAAGTTACCAAGCCGGGCTGTGCTTAACTACAGTATCCATGGCTACTGAACTAGCCCAATTACCTATCCCTTCTTAGATTTCTTCAATTATAAAAACATACTACTGATGGAGTTAAGTCAATTCATAAAGAAAATAAATCTTTACATAATCATTTACATAAATTTATTTATTTACTTAATAAATAAAGTGTTCGGGCAGATTTTGTGTACGTGGGTTATAAGTATGTAAACAGCAATATTCAGTGCTGTTATCGAGCTTTGCTGATCATCAAAGCAGTTAATAACAGTTTTTATAATATGTTCCCAGGAATATGGTTTTGAAGGTGTCAACAATACATCTGGTGGTTGCTATGATAATAAATCGGTCTTGCATAAGAAATACAAAAAAAAAAAATACATGAAACACAAGCATACTTTATAGTATCTATATAAATTTTCAACATTGCTTAAATATTGGTACTTCAATTGAAGTCTATAACATTTATGATCTTCATACTTGAAAACACTTACCACCATGTATTATAATTTTCTCTAACTTTCTCTTCGCAGCAGCTCTAGAAACAATTTTTTCATCAACAGTCCCTTTAGATACCAGACGATACACAATAACAGGACGAACTTGTCCTATCCTGTGACATCTGTCCTGTGCTTGTAAATCGGCTTGAGGATTCTGAAATAAATCGACTGTTTTAAAATAAGTCATAATTATGCTATTACCCTAGCATAGTTTATTAGGTACATAAACTTGAATAACTTTTTAAACTAATATACTTTTAAAATAAAACTGACATTGAACAGCACATATTTTGTAAAATTAAACAAAAATCCTTAAGTTTAGCAAACAATTGTTTAGTTTTCAACAAGGGAAAATTTTTACCCAAAAAATAGTTCAAATAAACAACACTCTACAGTAGTTTTATTAGATTAAAAAAAAAATTAATTTAAAATTAAATACATACCCAATCACTATCATAAATTACGACAGTATCAGCAGAAGTCAGATTAATTCCAAGCCCTCCGGCCCTTGTAGAGATAAGGAATACAAAGCAATCTTTATCTTGATTAAATCTAAAAAAAAGATTATTTAAAAGGAAGCTAGAAAATTTTGTTTAATTAAAATATGTTAAACAAGCGATAATCCATGTACATTAATATCTTTTTGAGCAAATATGTAGATGGTAACTTAAAGTGGAAAACAGGTCATGGGTTCTTCATTAGGTCAATGTCATGGCCCACATGATTGTTCATCAAACGTCTTTTCAAGAAATTCATGTGTAAAGATTTTAATTCTATTCACCAGTTAATCACCCTACATGACTTATTGATTCCAAAAGATAAAATCGGTTTTGAAAAGAACCAGTTTTAGACACTCTAACAAATAGGAATAGAATATGGTAACATTACAAATCCTCGTGTAATTCAACGGATACTAATAAGATAGATGGTGCTGACTCCCTCATGTCTGTTGTTTTTAATATAACCTCACATTACTGTTTATAAACAAATGTGTAAAGTTGTGAATAAAATTATGTTTAAAAAAAATTTTAAATTTAGGATACTTCCTCTACTGAAGAGCAACTGACAGCTGTTTTTGTAGATCATAGAAACTAACAACATAATGAGGTCAGTATAATCAGCTTGGTCTCTCAGACTGTATCTTGACTCTGTGTTATTTAGCAACATATTTTTCAAAGAAATGGCTTTTCAAGTTAAAGTTAGGTCTCATACATAGGATGCTAGGAGTATTCTGGGAATAAGGAGTTAGATGGTATTTGCACAGGAGAGAGAAAAATTCCTAAACCTGCCTGAGGAGACCAAATAGTGTAAATAGGTAGTTGAGCAATGATGATGATATATAAAAAATAATAATTATAATATAAACTCTATGCAATATATAGATAAGATTACAAACTCAATCTATGTATACAAATAAATAATATAATGTACCTGCATATTGCATCTTTCCTCTCTTCCAGCTTACTACTTCCGTCTAACCGTTCATACTTATAGTCCCTCATCATCATGTACTCTTCTAAGAAATCAAGTATTGTCGTCATAGTTGAGAAAATCAATACCTGCAATAAAATAAGATAGAGATGAAATTTTAAAGTTTAATTAAAACAATAACATGTTTCTCACTTATACAACATTTTCAATCTAGTGTCAAATTTTTGCTGCAGATTTAGTTATATATAATTATATAATAATGTATAATTTGAACTAAAAAATAACGGCATTATTAATCATTATAACCCCATTAGTGACTTTGGAATAAACCTGTACAATAAAAGAAAAAAAAATTATAAGCCAATATCAAGTTATAACTGATTTCATTTTTTAAATATTCAGAATTTCAATGAAAATCTCACAAATAAAATTCACTACTCCCCTCTCATACCATTAGCCACAATGAGTAAAATCTGACAAAACATTTCACCAATATTTATTAGTATATTCAAGATTATTTAAGCAAGGAAGTATAGTATTGAAATATTAAATTTTATTTAAAAATAGAAGATTCAAAATTAATCTAGACGATTCAAGAATTTCATTTATATAGTATCAACCATATAAAAGTATAAGCTATAAGTAAATACAAAAAATCAGGATGGCAGTGCAGGAGAATGGAGGAAATAGAAAAAAAAAATTTTTAAGTTGGTCAGACTGGTTACAACCCGAGACTGCAGGCTCTTTACAAATGAATATTAAAGAATGAAAGGCCTTAATTTATTTATTTTTTTTAATATTTAATTTAAGTGAAGATTGGAGAAGAAAATCACTGCATCCAAAGTGATTGAAATTATTTATGATATACAGGAGAGTTAAAGTAATGTTTTGATTTAAGAGAAGAAATCACGAGATAAAGGGTAATGTGTTAATTATCATACCTGTAAACTTATTCAAAGTAGGTTTAACTTATTTATTTATGTCAGTTAAGGAAAATAAAAATAAATATTAATCCTAAATAACAACAAATATTAAAATGGTTATGATTTTATTTATGTTGAGATCATTGATATCAAAGTCAAAGCAACAGCTGAAAAAGAATCAATAGTTTTACTGAAAATTTAAAAAAAAATAATGCAATAATAATATTTCCACTTACAGTTTTTGTGTGATGTTCTAAATAAAAATATCAAATATATATATATATATATATATATATATATATATATATATATATATATATATATATATATATATATATATATATATATATATATATATATATATATATATGTTGTTTCTTACCTTGTGATCATTTTTCTTTAGCCTTTTCAAAAGTCCATCCAACATAATAAGTTTTCCACTGGAATCAACAAGGCCTTCATCAATCCTCATAATAGTAGATCCAGGAAGCACTGGCATCTGGATCAGGTAAGGATGGTTTATTACTTTTCTAAGCATCATTGGAATGTTCTGTATCTTCACATTGAATCTAAATTGGTCTGGACCAGAATCGACGACCAACATATCACTGTAATTTTAAAAAATATTAAATTCTAATATAACTTAAATCTTGTGAACAATTAAAACATATTAAATCAACATTCAGCATGAGAAATCTGCCCACGTGTTGGGTGCCGCGATTGCTTGAATGAACATTCCCAATGCTCTGTTGGTGCAAGAAATCCTAGTTTTGGTGCTGATTAATTACTGTAGATGAAACTTGGATTTACTATTATAAGCCTGAAACAAAAATACAGTCCAAACAGTGGACTGCAGAGAGGGAACCCGCTACGAAAAAAGCAAAAACTTTTTTTTTCAGCTGGAAAAGTGATGGCGACTGTTTTTTGGGATAACCAAGGAGTAATTTTAATCAATTATCTTCAAAAAGGAAAAAACATTACAGGAGCATACTTTGCATCATTACTTGACAAGCTGAAGGCAGAACTTGCAGAAAAACAGCCACATTTGTAGAAAAAGAAAATCCTGTTTCACCAAGACAACGCACCGTCTCACACCTCAATGGTTGCCATGGCGAAAATCCAAGAATTACAGTTTGAACTGCTTGACCATCTGCCTTACTTGATCTAGCTCCAAGCGATTTCTTTTTGTTCCCTCATCTAAAAATTGCGTTTGGAGGACAGAGATTTTTATCAAATGAAGAGGCAATCACCTTCGTTAACAATTATTTTGTAGAGAAAAACACCGAATACACTATTTTGACGGGTTATAGATGATATACTACCCAGTAATATAGTAATATACTACCCAGATGGTAGCATAACTGGGAGAAGTGTGTAGAATTACCAGGGGACTATGTTGAAAAAAAAAAAGAAAAAAAAATCAGAAAAAATGTCTTGTATCTTTGTTAGGTTAGAAACTTTTCAGACCACCCTCATATACGATATATCCAAAGTATCGTTATTTTTCTTTGATAGTCTGATTTCACTCTCTTCAAATATTTGGCACATCAATACATATAGTACGATATATAGTTTTCTCAGTATTATTAAAATACAACATACAACAATATAAATTAAAAATATACCATAGAAAATTGGTTTAAAAGGGAAACTTTTAATGCTAGGGGCAGGGGACGGTTGGCAAGACTAGTTACATCTGAATGTTATACACATGACATGTGTAAGTACCTACTGCCTAATGTTTCTTTCATTTGTTTTATTCAACTGCTTTTAAATTGTTTTTGTTCCTAGATAGATTGTGAAATAAGTTAATAAAAGGATAAAATAAACAGGAATATTATGGTAACATATCATTAAAAAAAACCAACACAAAACGATAAATTGTGTATTTTTGAAAGCTAACAAAACAAAAAAAAAAGAATGATAATATGGAATATCGATATTTTTCTTAAAAATACTTGTTTTTTCAAATTATATCTTTCAAACCTTGTAAGCTGTCAACACAAATATTAAATATATAAACAAAACTTTATAATACACATAGGATTTAGACATTTTGAACAGTGCACATTATAGAATCATTTTTTATTGTTTAAGTTAAGGAATTAATTAAAGTCTAGTTTGTTCAGTATAAAATATAACTTCTAATATTTTAAATTGTTTATGTTGGTATAATTTTAGAAAATATATTTAATTTTCTTTTCCTTGATCCATCCAGTATTGGTATCTCATTTACTACAACTGAAATATGAGCAGAAATAAATAAGGCCACATAACTTACCCTTCATTTTCTTCATCAACTACTGATCTGGGCTTATGATAATGATTATCTTTTCTTAATGCAGACCTCCGCTTAGCTTTTGTGCCATCAGGATTGTCTGGTATTATCACATTGGTATCCTAGAAAAAATTTCCCAAATAATTAAAAATAAGTTGAGAGAAATAATTAATGAAATATTGTTTACTGATTAAGCAAAACACCTTGAGCCAGATTATTTTGTTTTAATTAGTCATAGTTCATAACAAAAGTGTTTCAAAAACATTTTCTCTTTCCAAATGATGTAATTAGGAAGAATTTAATTAGTAATAATTGTAGATCCATGACTGGTACATAACTTTAACTACAGTCAATCAAAATTTCAATTTTTTAAATAAGTATTATTAAAATCTGACCAAAATTGGATGTACAGGGAAAAGTTTATAGCACCAGATAACCTTCACTATTTTTTTTTCTTCCCAGCAACTATTTTTATTTTTTTTTCTTCCCAGCAACTATTTTTACAGAACGCTATGTAACGTAAAAGACAATTTTACAACTGACACAAACAAAACTAACTTTTCTGAAAGTAACAATAAAGAATTCATTAACAAAGCCTATTGAAACAAAATTAGGTAAAATCAGGTAACAGCCATCATTCTAAATTATGTCAAAAGCAACACAGTACTTTCGAAAAAGGACTACTATACTATTTCTAAAAAAGGACACGACTTTCAGATCTGCCAGGATCTAACGTTTTTTTAATTACTTTTTTATCTAAAGTTTTTTTATGGGATTAACATTTTTTTATAGGTTTTTTTTTTATCTAACTTTTTTTTAAAGTATATCCTAGGGCACTCCTTCATGACAAATTAATTTTCGTCCTTTTAAAAAATTAATTAAATCTCTGGGTATTTTAAAAGGACACTGTCTTCCCATTTAATCCTTTTCCACAGCACACTAAAGGAAATTATTTTGATTTTTGACAGCCAAAGGATATACTGCCTTGTTATTATTTTGAAAATTGATTAAATCTTTTTGAATCTTAAAAGGACACCCCCCCCCCCCCCCCCCCCGTTAAACCCTTTGGATTTTGGCTGGTTTGGTCATTGCATAAAATATTTGTCAAGAGCCTGGAGTTGTCTCTACACTCTATCTACCCCATATCCATTGATAGCAAAAGTAATTGGCATGGATTAAACTAGAAAAATTTATTATCTTAAAAAATACAACTTCATTAATATCATAAAACATTTTCTGATAATAAGACAAGAAAACTAAAACGTTAAAAATCAATTAGTCATTAGAAATACTTACAGTATTTAATTCCATCATTTTTAAAATACTTCGGTCTAGAAGAGCTTCATAGAGTTTCCTCTGAACTGTAGTCAAAGGACAATAAACTATAACTTCTTTTTTAGGAGGAAGGAAGAGATTAACTTCGGACTTCACCCGACGAAGAAGAAATGGATTCAGTATCTAAAGGTAAAACATTAAAACAATTCTTATAGTTTCATTACAATTTACGAAACCTATTTAAATTTAATTAAGTCATCAAATAAATTAATACCTTATGAAGTACGGCCAATATGTGATCTTTTTTCTCTTGTTCGATAAGCTTTTGAGCAGTATCACCTTTTTCAATATCTTCCACCTGGAACCAACTTTGGAAGGCATCCAGAGAGTCAAATACTTCAGGTAATAAGAAATGAAGAAGGGACCATAGTTCCGTCAAATTGTTTTGTAAGGGTGTTCCAGTGAGTAGAAGTCGGTTGACAGTGCTAAACTCACCTAAAGTCCTAGAAAATATTTAAAAAGAAATTATGAGACTAAGATATACATAAGTATTATCTGTTACATGAATACAAACACTATAATGTTTGTTTATATTCAAGCACAATAAAAGCTTAATTACCTGGCTAGTTGAGACTTGTAATTCTTAAGTCGATGCCCTTCATCAACAATTATATACCTCCAACGAATATCTTTTAATTGATAATGATCTCTTGAAGGAATCTCGTAAGAAGTTAAAACGACGGGATAGGCTTTTTTGCCGTTTATATAAGATTTTTTTTTTATGTCCCTCCGCAAGGCAGTTCTATCACTTTCTGTCCCGTGATAAAGAATAACAGGAATCTGAAATGCAGTTAAAGAAAGTTATTATAAACATTAATTAAGATAATAAAATGGTTGGATTATACTGTGAAAATATAATTTGTTTATAATTTTTCTGTTTATTTTGCTTCAGCTTAAGATTAGAACAGATGTGAATTTTGGTGGGAGGTTTCCTTTTAACCTCCCACCAAAATTAAAAGTTAAGGTATGTTTAAACAAACCACACACATACACAGCTTGCACTTTATCTTTTTTAACTTAAAGGAATAATGATTTTGTACATTTAAAAATACTTTTACCATGGAATCACAAAAATAATCAGTAGATAGCAGTATACAGAAAATAATAGTAAAAACAAAATTTATTTATCCTTGGTTTTCTTTGAAAGTCTGGATCACACTTCTTGCCTATGCGAAATTTAAGTACTATTACTTAAATTGAAGAAAGAGAAATGTAGACGTGCCTTTTCCCATGTCGTATTTTTATTCACAGATGTTTCTTTCATTAATGTTCATACAATTCAACATATTTTGTTAAAAATACAGTGTACACTATGGATGTAATACCGAGCCTTCAATTTTTTTATTCAATCTTATTATGTATTATTTTTTTTCTCAAAAAAACATTTGATTGCCCAACAAATAAGGCATATCTCTGAACAAACATTACTAAGGGAAGGCTGGGAGATAGGGGGAACAGTCCACTAGGAAACAAATAGTTCTTAACAATCTATCATGAAGAAAGGTTTACTGGGTTGAAAAGGCACTTCAGTATCGTTAATATGCAGATTTTATGCAACATTGTAGGATTTGATGGATTTAGACAATGAAGAGATAATGCAGTGTCAGATAAAAAGTAGGTACTTATACAACAGATAATTACATATTTTTTATGACTTTACATGCCCATTTTAAGCTATTACTATATTGACCGGATACAACTCGTGCAGTTCTGCATCGTAGAGCCTTATAAATTCTCCTGTTTCTTCATCCTCTTTTGAGCCAAATATTCTATGCAGTACTTTATTTTTGAAAACTTTAAGGTACTGTTCCTCCCATAACATTAGCATAAGTAGTTTTGTGACCGAGAAATAACGAGCATTACCGGCTTTTAACCTAGCCTATATTTCTTCTTGTATTTCATTTTCTTCAATATAATAGACCCTAGATATTTAGTTGCTCAACGTGTTCAAACTTGGTACCAGAAATATGTACATCTCTAAAATGTTCACCGTTTCTACTACTAACCATATACAGTGGATTCTCACTTATACAAATGTGAGGGGGAACGGAAAATGTTTCGTATAAGTGAGAATCCACTGTATTTCACCAGTATTAACTACTAGACTAATTTCATTACCGGTTTTCATGAGTGTAGTTGCATTTAATTTTGAAGTTTCCTTGTTTTCACCCAATAAATATAATTAAAATTAATAAATATAATAAAATCAATGAAAATTAAAATCAATAAATATAATAATTTAAATACCTGAGGGGCGAAATTGGAAAATTCCAAGGACCAATTGGGTAAAGTTGAAAGCGGACCAACAATCAAGAATGGCCCTTGAACATTCTTTTCATAAAGATGGCAGATGAGAGCAATAATCTGTACTGTTTTACCGAGACCCATTTCATCAGCAAGTATTCCATTCAAGCCAGTTTCAAACAATACCTGTAATAACAGAAAAAAATAATACAATTAAAATTTAAAAGAATAGTTTGAAAACTGATATTATTGGCCATTCTTTCAAAAAGGACAAATCCTCATCCCCTTATTTTCCTGACTTATTTCTCCCTCTAGCAACTGATTAAGGGAGAAACTTTTTTATAGCCAAAGATGATACTATTATTAATATTTATTAAAAAAAAAAAAATTCAATTACTCCCTGACTGGAAAAAACCATAAATCATGGATATGTTTATCTACAATCTACTGCTTCTGATAAGGATAGAGATCCTCAGCTAAAAAGACACATCCATGTCATAAAAAGCTTTACAAATTCAAATTTTCCAATCCCTACATCAGTCCTATACCATATTTTAAAATGTTTAGAAAAATTCAGGCACAATGCTCTAAAGCAGTGTCAGAGCAAGAAGTAGGTTTTTACCTTGGTAAAAACCACTACAGCTACTGTAAAAACCCTTATTTTAAAAAACTAATGAACAAAAATTGATTGGAATGGTATGCTATATTCATTCTCAAGAACTCAGCGATCCAGAATTGATAATATAAGAAAAATAATAGAAATAAAGAATATTAATGGAGGAAATGGAAAGGAGATCCGAGATGGTTGAGGGAAATCTTAAAAGGATGAAAGGTAAAAGAATCCCTAAAATAGTATTTGAGAGGGAAGCAAAGGGTAAAGGAAGGAGTAGTTTGTTTTGAAAGAATTGTCAAGATAATTCCACATATCTATCAGAAACTCTCTTTCCTAATTTGGCTTCTTAAACTATCATTTAAGTGAGGTTTGTATTCTAAAATTTTAATCTATATTGATGCCTTAGCACACAGATGTGTTAAGCAAAAAGTTTTTAAAAAAATGTTTTAAATGCCTCATTTAGAGCATTTAGATGTTCAGTTATTCATCAAAATCTTGTTTGAAGTGCTAATGTAAACTCAGATGATTCTAATAACTCACAGAATATAAAACAGATCAACTTTTAATACCAGTTTTGGAACTTCAAATTTGAATACTGTAAATTTTTATTTTTAACACTAAACACAACTGTGAGCTAAGAAATCGATATGTCCACAGTTTTTTATGTTAGGAATTTAGTTTTATTTATTAAATAACCATTCCCTCTAAATGTTTATAAAATATCATTATAGATCCTGTTTTTCTTTTCTTTTTTTTTTCTTTTAAATAAATATTTTCAAAATCGACTTATGATATGGTATGGTATTTAATATAAATAAGCAATAGATCATTTTGAAGGATTTTTGGAAGAAAACTGGATCTGGCCCTTTCGGGAAGAATGACAACTATGTGTGTTTACATAAGGCATAAAAACTTAAAATAAAAAGCTAACCCTTAACCAATCCAGGCCTGCTCTTTGATAGTCTCTCAGGGCAGCGCCTTCCAAAAGAATCGGCTGATCGGCGGGTACTTCAATCCCAAGAGGGGTTATTCTTGTTTCAGTAGTTAAGGTTTTATTTTCTACAGTTGCTTCTTCGTTTTTGTTCTCTGTTTCAGGTACTATATTTGGATCAGCATTCTGGAAAGAAATTTAATAATTCGATTTTTTTAATTAATTTAAGTTAAGAATTAAATTTATACTTAAAAAAATCACCTCAGAGGTTATATTTAAAGGTTCATTTTTCTCACTTCCGTCATTACATTTGAACTTCTTATAAACGGCAATCATTTCCTAAAAAATAAATAAATAAATAAATTAATTTAGTGAGTGAATAATTAAAATAAATATTTAAAAAACAAACAAACATATAATTACATTGTCATAGTTATCAGCTGATTCATCATGTTTTCTTTTGGCTGTATTTTTTTTATTTCCTTTTTTCTTACTAAAACAAAAACAATTAAATAAATTTAAAAATACAGTACTCAATCAATGAAATGGTCGATATAAGATAAAATTAGTCCTGGAATAAAGATCATTTATTCATTCATCCAGTTATCAGGTTGTATAGTAATAGAATTGAACACAATTAAAATATAAATTTATATTTATTTAAATTTATAAATTCATTAAAATATAATAAATTTATTAAAATATACATTGGTCGATATAAGATAAAATTAGTCCTGGAATAAAGATCATTTATTCATTCATCCAGTTATCAGGTTGTATAGTAATAGAATTGAACACAATTAAAATATAAATTTTAATGTATTGTGCCAACGTACGGTTAAAAATCTTTCAATTCAAGAGGACAATTATAACTCAAAGTGAGAAACAGGTCGTTACTCGATACTTTAACTTCTCTTAATATTGAAAAGTTATAAGATTTAAGCTAATGACTAGAAAACTTACATTTTAAGTAAAGATTTAAAAGGAATATCAGATTTTTTTTTTTTTGTTTGGTATTGGTAAAAACAAATAGGTATTTAAAGCATACATTAACAAATGAATTGCTAGCAGTCCAGGCAAAACTTTATTTCTCACTCATTATAAGAAAAAAAACAATAAAAATTAATGTATCATAGAAACAATTTTAATTACCTGTTATTACTTTCAGACAGAAGCGTGGATACCTTTTCATGCATAAAGTTTGCATAAAATTGACTTTTCTCAAGTAGATGAATCAGCCGTTTATATCGCAGTTGTTTCATTTCTTCTGCATGCTTTTCTTTCTATAAATAAATTATTATTATTAATTATTAAATAACCTTACTTTATCATAAACCAGTCAAAGAAAATAAGTGAAAATATTCATCGCAAATGAACTAAAAATACAATTTGTAAACTGTTAATGTATTTCTAGTATATTAAACAAAGCAAACATCATTAATATAAATGTTTTTAAATAAAATATTTTCAAAATAACTAAAAAGTAAAAATTTTTAGGTTCAGCCCAGAAACGAGGAGAAACTTAGTTTCTCAGTTTTATATTATTATATCATTTAAAATAAACCATTTAGCCACAATTAATGTGAGGTGAAATATAGCTACATATATGTCTAAATAGGATAGAAACACGATTAAATGAATGGAGAGTAGTCTTGATATGCTGATAACTCAGGTCTTGCTAAATAATAAAAAATAAGTACGAATAAATTAGTTCTAATTGCTGGGGGTGTGTTGGAATTTCATATAGGGATTACTCTCTCTGTAGTAAATTAAGAAGAAGAAGAAGAAAAATGAACTTTATTCTGGGACAACTTGTCCCCTAAGAATAACAAAACGAGTACAATAAATAGCACAATCGTCAGGCTATGATAATTAATTATAATAAATGATAATAATAAAAATTGATTAATAATTAAATTATGAGTTACAAAAATAAATTAAGGAAACTTGTAATAGAATACATCTTATGTGTACTATTATAATGTATATAACTTAAATATTCATGTTTTACATTTGCTCAGAAGATTGAAGATCCAGGAGGTAAAGAAATAGATGTTGTTTAAAGGAAGTAAGAGTGGATCTTTTTCGAATTGTGATGGGCAATGAATTCCATAAAGAGGAAGCGCGGATAATAAAGGATTTCTCGAAGGATACAGTTCGATGAGCCGGAGAGTATAGGTTGATGGGTTGGGTTCTAGTATTTAAGAGGTGAACGGAGGAGCGCAGAGTAAGGAGGTCATGGATATAGGCGGGTTTTTTGGTTTTTAAGGTTTGGAATATGAGAGCACCCAGGAAGTATTGACGTCGAAAATTGGGGCAAAGCCAACCAATTTCAGAATACTTATGAAATATGCGAGAACGTCTGGCGATCCCGAAAATAAATCTAATAAAACAGTTCATTACTCTTTTACATCTCATCTCGAGCTCATCAGACAGTCCTCCATATACTGTGCATCCGTAGTCAAAGTTAGGAAAAATGAGTGATGATACTAAAAGTTTTCGAGTACTTAATGGTAATAAATCATGGTAATGTGAGAGTTTCTTAAGAATAAAAATAAATTTCCTCGTGATTTGAGAGATATGGTTATTCCAAGCAAGATGTTGATCGAAAGTTATTCCCGGATTTTTAATGGAATTTTGGAAATGAATTGGACGGTTTTTGAGGAAAAGCAGTGGATAGTAGGGAAGAGCTTTTAGGTGAGGTTTTGACCCAATGAGGATAGCCTTTGTTTTTTCTGGATTCAGACTTAATTTATTCTCCACTGCCCAAAGGTTAATGCTATCTATGTCTTTCTGTAGCTTACAAATCGCCTCTAGCATATTTGAAGGATGAAATGATAAATATATTTGCAAGTCGTCAGCATAAAGATGATATTGGGAGTAGTGGATGCGATTCGGTAAGTCATTAACATAAATAGAAAATAGGGTAGGTGAAAGAGAAGATCCCTGGGGGACTCCTCACGAGAGTGGTAGTGAAGATGAGTGAGGTTTTCCAGGTATAATTACTGTTTAGAAACGGTTGGATAAAAAAGAAAGAAGCCAGCTTAACGCACTATTAGATATTGAGAGGTTATGGAGCTTGGAGAGAAGGATTGTATGGTCAACAGAATCAAAAGCTTTTGAAAAATCAAAAAGAATCAGGATCGTAATATTCTGTTGGTCTAAGGAGGATTAAAGGTCTTGGGTAATTTTTACCAAAGCAGATTGCGTGGAGTATCCGGAACGGAAGCCTGACTGGAAAGGATTAAGGAGGGCTTTACATTCAAGAAAGGAGGTGAGTTGGGAATGTGCTAATCTTTCTAATGGTTTGGATAAATTTGATAGGATTGATATAGGTCTGAAGTGGGAAACTGAAGAAGGAGAAGGTACTTTGTTCAATGGACGGACAAGGACTTTTTTCCAAGCTGTAGGAAAAATGGAGCTTTGTAAGGAGAAATTACACATGTGGAGCAGGGCAGGTAAGATAACAGGAGGGCAGAGTTTTATTATTTTTAAAGGTATTTGATCCAAGTCGCAGTCATAGGTATGAGATTTAAAGACTGAATCGATAAGGTCATTAGGTGAGATATTAAGAAAATAAAAGTTATTAGAATTGAATGGGGTTTGAGGAATAGAATAGGATAAGGTGTTTACAGGGATTTCATTAGGGTGGGGGTCAGCAAAATAGGAATTAAGTTCATCTGGAGTGACTGGATAGTTGTCATCAGGTTTGGAACTGGATACTGAAAATTTTCTCAAAATTTTCCATTGAGATTTAGGATCAGGAGCTTGGGATAGAATACTATGAAAATACTGCGCTTCAGCACGGCGTAAAGAGGACTGGGTAAGGTTTCAAAGAAGATTAAAAGATGAATAATCTTCTGAATGTCTAGTTCGCCTAAAACGTCTCCTGGCAGCATCTCTTTGCTTCATCAGATTTCTAATGTCAGGGTTAATCCATGGAGCTGGTAGTCGTCGGATAATTGAGGTTTTGAGAGGGGCAAGATGATTAAGGACAGTATAAAGATTCGATGTTCCACCATTTCATCAATTGAGGGGGAAGAATATATGGATTCCAAGAAATGGGATAGTGCGTCAAGTAAGGGTTCTATTCTATCTGGGGTTATATGGTCTAGATTTCTCCAACATATTTTCTTAGGAATAAGGATAGGAACAGATATGTCATAGGAGATTTGGATGAGATCGTGGCATGAGAGGAAAGGTACTGGATTTTGAGAGAAGGATAATAGGTTTTTAGGAGAGTCAACAAACATGAGGTCAATTAATGTATCTGTGAACTGGGTATGATGAGTTGGTTGGAAAGGTACTGTAAAAAGATGAAGGGAATACACCAAGTCCATTAGATAAATCTTATCAGGCGAATCTGAGAGCAGGTGAGTATTGAAGTCACCAGCTATGATGACATTATTATATAAAGGAACATAAGTGAAAAGGGATGATTCGAATGAAGGGTCGAATTTGACCTGAGGAGGGCGGTAAACTATGATGTAAAGTAGAGAAAATGATTCAGAGGAGATTTCAGTAAACATGTATTCTGGGTGTGGAATATCAGGAGAGCTGGATTTTAGAAGAATTTTTGCCCTCAGTTACCAGTTAATGTTCTAAGAAATGAACCCTGATCTGAAAAGCGGGAAGATCAATAAATCAGAGACTAAAATAACATACAAAAGCATACACTAATAAAACCCAAAATTCCAACTTCACTATATATTTTTTTTTTTGGGGGGGGGGGGCCCAAGACTTCCATTGAAGTCCTATACTAGCCTGGGTGGGAAGGTCAAGATTCATTTTGTGGGTCCGTTACGAAATAAATTTTAACCTGCCCAGGTGGGATTTGAACCCACGACCTTCTGGTTACGAGCGCACTGAGACCCTCGCCCCAACGCACTCGGCCATTGAGTCCCCTAACTTCACTATTCATCTAAATGATAATAATCATAAATTCAATAAAAACTCGGAGTGAAACAAATACATCAACTAGAAAATAGCCTAAAATTAAATATCTATGGATCATTAGAAATAATAAAATCATCCAATCCAGATAAACATTTCCAATAGTCCCACTTTAAATTTCTTTCCAATGGATCGGAAAAACCAACTAATCATGGGAAAAACCTTTAATTTAACCTATTTGGCCCTTCTTACTCCCCCTTTCACTCTTAATACCTTTCAGAAATCCGTTTGCCTCCTCAGGTGAGAACCAATATATTTGATCACTTGTCTTACATATTTGAAAATTTTAGTAAATATAGGAATATAACAAAGTGCAGATGTTTTCAAAATTCTGTGTTTTAGGACTGATGAATGTTTAACATTTGAAACTAGTTTACAAATAAAATAATTTCAATAGAAGTAGCAATTAATTCATCAATCCTAATTGTATTGATCCTTCAATATCATCATGTGTACATCAATTAAGTTCTACTCCCACCTCCAAGATGTAACTATTAGGTTATGTTCATTAAAGGATTGGGCTCATTTGAGAGACCCTTTGCATAGTACAGTGAACTACATAACAGTACACCATAATTTGAAAGATTTTTTGGTCCCATCATTTAGAAACATTAAATGAGGTTAAAAAAACAAAAAAATTGAACGGAAGGAAAGTAAATTATTATTATTATTATTTTTTTTTTTACAGATTTATTTGATAAAAAAGAAAAACACAAAATAGTAAATTTAAATTATTAAATATGTATGCTTACCTGAAAAGGGCTAACTGGTGATTTACACCAGAGGGAGTGCCTCAAGTTAACAACCTACTATGTAAATATCTCTTCTAATTTAGAAATATCAACAATCAGTTAGACTGTCAACAAAGAACTGGCATAGCACCTGTAATCGGGTTTTAATAAACAAGTAAAAGCAGCTAGAAGAGACTAGACACCTAATAATAGGTTGCCATGACAAATGAATGAGTGAGTTAATCTATTATTTTACAGGGTGTCCCGAATTTAAATAGCAAAACTTCAGGAACTTATAGGGGACCAAAAAACTAAGACAAAAAGTACTTTAGAGATTTGCTCGTTATTGCTTAGTTTTAGAGATAATCTCAAAAAAAAGAAACAAAACAAAAATGTTAAAGGTAGCGATTATCACCTTTCAAAGTTCCTCCTCAGGCTAGGGGGCAAGCACCTTTCAGCATGAGATGTCACAATGATATAGTGTTGTATAGAGCTTGACATTGATAATAAAATTTACTTATACTCAATTAAATTATTACAGAAGATCTTAAAATGTGGCGAGACATGTGGATCGGATCTCAGTATAGTTTGGAAATTGAACAATATAAGGTAAGCACATTCAGCAATAGAGCTTACGATGGTAAAACTATTGAACTATATGTTAACAACATTTTCATAGTTTGTGGAAGGTTTAGCAATAATAAAAATTTAAATGTACAATGTTGAGTGGCAGAAACGAGGTTTGCTACACTATCATATTCTTTTATGGTTCAAAATTAAAATCCAACCAGATGAAATTAATAAAATTATTACCAAATCAAAATGTCAAACCTTTGGTTTTTGATTTTGTGTGTAAAAATATTATAGGTGGGCTTTTAGTTATAAGCACTGCTAATGCAGTCCATTATCCACATAAGTTCCCTTAATAGTCTCCACCCTTCTGGATTAACAACTAATACATTGTAAGTAAAATTATGATGTCCAATTACGCTTTTACACAATCTTCAAAAACCTAATCAGTGCAATTTAAACAAGTTTAAAATGTATGAAAATATTGACAAAAAAAACACTCAATTGAATACTTCAATACAAGATTTTTATCAATGAACAAATGAAATTTCAATTATTACTTAAAATTATAAAGTTCTTTACTCATGGTAGCCGGCAATACCATGACAGATATTGATAGTATAGATAGACAAACAGATTTACTAAGTTAACATCGTTCAAAGCTCCCAATTAATTACAAAAGACTCATTTACTTGACTGTGATTAGACCTATATAGACGTACGGAGTTGAGCTTGGGGTTCTACTAAACTATCCAATTTATCCCGTACCAAATCCTTACAATCCAATATCCAACGAAAAATCCTCAAAGCTCCTTACTTTGTCACCAATAAACTTATCCATAAAGATCTTAATGTTCCATATGTTGCTGATTAAGCCTAAACCAGATACCAATCCATTCATAGTAAGCTCCATAATCACTCAAATCCCCTAGTTTCTCAACTTGCTTCCCACTCAATTCCCGATAATCCTCCGAGGCGTCTGAAAAGAAGATGGACCAGAGATCTTCTTGTGTAGATTTTTTTTTTTTTTTCTGAAGTGCTACTGATGAGTAGTTCTTCTCAAATTTTGGCATGTTATTGTAAACACATTTACTTGATGTATACTTGTACAGTTGTAAATTTCAATAATTTTTTTTTTTTTAAATAAGTTAACATGAAATAACATTAGTTAAGCATTTTAACATCAGTTAAAAAGTTTTGGTAGCATTAGTTAGGCATTGATGACCCTAGGATTTTATGCCTAAAAACAAAGATCAGTTTTTCAAATCTCAAATTAAAACTGAGTATTACTTGGATGTGATTCAAATCAAACTTATATATCAGCTTAGGGTAACGGTCGGGTTAAGACGAGGCACCAAACTGGCCTCACCCGCGCTACACCCACCAGTTCGATCCTTACGCTTCACTTCGAGTTTACATTTATCGATAGCTCTTTCCTATAACCTCACATGTAAACAATCACTTCTACAGTTTCAACTTGGATTGTGTTGTTTAGTGTGTTATATTGATATTTAGTCTTCTTAAATGAAAATAAGTGAAACAGAAGTTAACAAAATGAATTTCATAAAGGATTAAGTGTTTTATCAATTCATGTTTTCTTATTCCCTCTTATCTAATGTGAAAAAGTGTTACAAAACTTAAGAACATTAATTTGTACATGGATTTGGTGTTTTATATATTTTTATTTGTTGTATCAATTGGAGTGATAAAATTTCGGTATGCATATTTTGTGAATAGATTCTTTGTCATCCATAATACTTATTGTCCTAAAGTGTAACAGATTTTATAATGTAAATAAGTGAAACAGAAGTTAACAAAATGAGTTTCATAAAGGATTAAGTGTTTTATCAATTCATGTTTTCATATTTCCTCTTATCTAATGTGTAAAAGTGTTACAAAACTTAAGAACATTAATTTGTATATGGATTTGGTTTTATATATTTTTATTTGTTGTATCAATTTAAGTGATAAAATTTCAGTATGCATATTTTGTGAATGCATTCTTTGTCATCCATAATACTTATTGCCCTAAAGTAAGACAGATTGTATAATTATTTCAATAAAACATATCACTCTAAAAATAAATGTGAGAAAGTATATCACAGGTTTTCTATGTTTTCTTATTTCCACTTCCCTTGATAAAATATAGCAAAAATTAACATCATCACTTTCAACTAGGATTCTGTCTTATATTATATCATGGCTTTTAACATGGAGAATTGACAATGTGAAAATAATCACAGATTAAGAGGTAAATGACACATTACTATATAATTGTAGAACTATTGGTATAATGTTATAGATTAATGTGTTTTTAAAAAAAATTAGAAGCCTGATGATAGAGCATTGTCTCCGAAACATGTAGCTGCAAATGTTAAATAAATAGGAGGTATGTGAAATAAATACTTAAGGATTCTGTCTTTTAAATATTTATAATTTGTTATTTACACTTCCCTCACATCACATCACAAAGTTTATCAGGAATTAACATTACTGGTGGTTTAGCATTATATTAATTTTCATTTAATATAAAATTAATTCAAAATTGATTTAGTGTCTTATATATTGACATTTTCTTATTTCTCATTTTAATATCATAAGGTAAACAGAAGTTAATATTACTTTGAACAGGGATTTATTATATAAATCTATATTTGGATTTATTATATAAATCTATAATAAATTTATTATTATAACAGGGATTTAAAGTTTCTCCGTAAATAAATGAGAATAACCTTTCCCCTCGAAAAGTAGTGACTAAAACACCGAAATAAATCAGAAGAAGGTAAGAATCGATAAAAGGTATTCTCGGCAGGCGTAGGAGCTGCCTCCTCTTAACCAGACGGTTACCCAGCTCAGCATGATAAATTAAATATTTCATGTTTATAAATAAAATTAAATAAAACTCTTACATTTATACAAAAATATATCATATAAAAAACATAACATTTTTTGTATGACAACCTATAAAACTAAGCATTGGTAAATTTAAAAGAAAAAAGAATGGAGGTATTTATTAAAATGTAAGGTAAAAGTTTATAATGAAATTATTATGCAATTATATTGTCAGCAGTGACAGTTTCCTTAGTTATTAAATTTATCTCTTTAGCAGGGCAGAAATCACTGTTATCCAGAGTTAAGACATAATTTAATCATGATTAAATTAGGTGATAAATTTCAGAGAAAATTAGTTGTCAAATAGGATTAAATTAAATTGGATTAATCATTAACTCTATTGTTACTCCTAATTAAATTCTTTTTAACACCTTATCCCTTCTTATCATTACTAATTTAATTAAATTATTTTAAACTCCTTATCACTTCTTATTACTAAATTATCATATTATAAAAAGAAATAAAAAAAACCTTGAGGTTTTTACTACTATTAATGCCTAATATAATACTACATGTTGATAGGTTTTGTTATAAAATATTACAAAAATAACAAATCACATTATGAATATGATTGATTAACTTGTTGACTATTTATAAACAGAATTATTTTGTAGTAACACTACAATTAAAAAATATTTATAAAAATAAAATTTAGTTTTTAACTATTTCCTACTCTACTTTTAGAATACCATAATAATGAAATATAATAATGGCAGCTTTACATCAGCAATCAAATAAATAATATGCTATAAATTTCAATGCTCATCCAACACAGACATCACTAGGAAAATAATGATTTGACATGATAAGATTAACATAGGAAAATATAGAGATTCCATGGATGGGAAGGAGAGTGGTTAGATAAAAAGAAGTGTTGTAAGCATGGATAAAGTTCCAAAATTAACAGGTAATGTTTTCAGAACTAATAAAAGAAATAAACAAAAATAATAATTACTAGCAAATAAATATATAAATTAGAAATACCTCATATAACCTCCGCAATTTCTGAGCTTCTTTCTCATTATCTTCATGAAGTTTTTGCTCTTCTTCAATCATTTCAGGAGTGATGATTGAATTGTCAACAGAATTTTCATCAATCCCTGAATCAGCTAAATAAAAAAATAAATTGAGAAATCAATACATGACTATAAATTTAATTTTACAATAAAAGAAGAATAATAAACATATATAATTAATAGATATTGAACTATAAAGCAATAAATGATAATCAGCCCAAAGAAGAGGATATAAATCATTAAAAAAAAAAAAGAGTTAATAATTTAAATGTGAACACATATTAGGCATAAGTTGTCAAATGATATTTTATCCTTTTGATAATTTATATTTTATATTTATTAATCAGAATCAGTGAAATAAAGAGAAAATTTGTTCAAGTATCTAAAAATTTAATATAGCTATAACAGAATAAAAATAAACAAACTAATTGGTCTGCACACCACAAAAAAAAGTCTGAGGTTATTAAGTAACATAACTATGATCATTTACTCCTAAGACACAACAAATTAGAGAGTCTACTACCTTAGAATTGAATTTCAACATTGTAACATACAGAAGTTTATAGAATAAGATGTTTAACATAGATAAGCATAAAATACTTTATTTAGCTTGACAACATAAATATTAGGAAGATATTTATAACATCCTAATTCACACATCAGAATAGAACATAATGCTTATAAATCAACACCACGACGAATGAAACAGTAAATAAATAATATGCTAATATTACTATTTAGAAACATCAACTCTACTACAAGCTTGCAGAAAAGACAAACCATCAATTCAATCTTTCTAAACTGGGATAAAACTTCTTACTTACAAGATAGGGCAATGATTTCATCTTCTCGAATAGTTGTTTCCATTGTAATAACTAAAATAGGTAACTTAATTTAAAGTAACAAAACACCGTCAACAACGTTAGTTGACACTACAATAAAGACTAGGACAAAGACAATACTAAGAGTTTTGGAGGGTAACTTTTCCCGGTAAATGCTATTAGATCAACAGATGGCTTAGTACAAAGAGGTAATAATTTTTCGATAACAAGATATAGTGATTATTAAATATCTACATCTAATAATTACGAAATGTATCTCTGTGATTAATAGTATAATAAATACTATCAGATAAAGTATCCCATCTCATTGATTTTTTTCATTTTCTTAGGTAAAAGTTCCATTCGTATTCAAGTGTTTACCTTCTCATATTCCTTAATCAGAGCTTATGAAACGTACTAGGATTGTTAAAAACATTAATTAAATAAATGTAAACAGTATTTAAAAAAAAAAACAAATTGCGAAATTTAAAATTAATCTGATTTGTAACAGTTTTACATTCAATGGAGCACATTAGACCTATACCCGCATCGAATAGATGACGTAATAAACGCATGGGACGGAAATAAGCCTTATTAAATTAACATTTAAAAATTCCTTTATGATATTTTTAAATATTGCTGTATTTTATGTAATTAATATTTTTAATAATACACATTTTATGCCATGGTTAAAGTATGTGGATGTAAATCACCAAAAAATAATGACATTTTTAGTGGACAAAATAAACATAATCAATTGTTTGGATTTTGGACCTCTTTGTGTATAAACATTAAGACGTTTTATCCGAGCTGGTATGTAAATCCTGCAGTGAGTCGGAGGGCTTAGGGGGAGGAAGTTACAAATAAATTGCAGCAAAGGATTTTGCAGGATGAAGAGTTTTTCTCTCCACTTGCTAGACATTGCCCGATTTCAGCTTCTTATATATCTGTTTATCCTGTTACTAGGGTAATGCACGGTTTTGCCTAGTATATTAAGACTAGGCTACGTCCCAGCCCGAGTTACGTGACTCGACACAAAAATTACTTTTTTAAAAAAAGAATTTATTATAAAACAAATAAAAATTACAATAATAAAACTGTTAATTAATTTATAACTATAGCAACTACCACGTATGATCTTCTAATGATGCCTTGATGAGATGAGCCGGGGATTATATAGGTGTTTTATGCTGAGCTTTGCAGATCGGTATATTGATTCATATAACTCGTCCCTCCTTAAGTTCGAGTGTCCTCACGAGAATGTTGGAAAAATAGGTTGAAAGGAAGGATGTTCGTCAGAAATTTCCATTGGTTCAGAAGTGTCGTCATTGCTTGAAGTAGAATGGGAGACGCAGAATTTCTTCCTGAAGTAATTGAATGAAGGCGATCGAGGTTTTGAACTGTTGTAATAGTAATAGCAGGAATAAAATAACTATAAGTATATATATGATGGGTAGGTGATCGGTAGTAGCGATATCCTCAAGTAATTCCAGCGGTTTCATTTGGATATTTAGTAAATGTAGTTTTTCAAAAGAAATATTAAGTTCGGCGGTGGTGAGGGCCGGAACGTGCGTAATGCGTACTGGGGTTGATTCCTCAAAAGTAAAAGAAGGTGGATAATCCAATAGTACTTCGTTGGGTGATAGTTGAATCAGAGTTGTAGGTTTTAGGCTAATACTAAAAGTAACGTTATTTCTTAGAATAGTTAACAATGTGTGATTATAAACTAAACATTGATTAATAATACTAACATATTTTACAAAAGGTTTGATTACATCAAGATTATATGATATACATTGGTGATTATTATTATTCACAATAAGGTTAGTGATACAAGGATTGGTAATACGTGTAATATTAGTACAATAATAATTAGATAAAATAAGATTACAATTTCCAGTATAAAGGGAATCAGTTTTAAGTACCAGGGAAGGGTGAGTATGAACAGTTTTAAGAAGGGTATTATCCACGTAAGGATAGGAGAGTAGGAAGTAAGTTTCAATAAGAGGTGTTTGCAAAGGGAGTTGGATAAAATAATGAATATGTGTCGGAGTTAAGGAACAATGTAATTTACCTGCTTGCCAAAGAATTTCAGGAGTGTTGGAGATAAGTTGGACATTGTTGTGGTAATGTAAGATCGTGAGTTCTTTATAGGATATAATACTATTATGAATTAAATTAAATTTACAGAATTCTAGAGATACATCTAGATCATTAAGTTTGTTGATGATTAATTCTAGTGTTGAATACAATAAGAGATTATGATAATTAGTTTCCATTACATTAGCAACATTTTCTATTAAGAGTTTTCTGATTTTATTGGTATTATATTTTATTGCACGCATGTCTCTATTAATTCATCAATAAGTTTTTTATTTATGGCTAGTTGATTTTCGACGTTGTGTGCCAAATGATAATCATTCCTTTCTATGTTGTTAATTATTTTGTCATAACGTTCGCGGTCATTTCCATCCATGTTTCCAGTTATCCATGATATTGCAGTTCCTAATCCATTAATTAAGCCTCGTTTTTGTCGGTTATTGGAGGAGTTGGGGTTATTGATGAAAATATGATCAAGTTTGGTTTGGGCATACGATAGATGTGCCATTAATATGTCAGTTTGAGCTGAAGTTAATTGCGCCTTAAAGGTGTCAAGATAGGTTTTGGGGATGGGTAAAGGATTTTTTTGAATTTGTATGGTCCGAAAAAGGTTATCAATTTCTGCTTGAAAGGATGTAAGGTTGACGGAATGTATATAAGCCGAGGTAACGGGCCTTCTAACACTGGGCTTGAGACGCTGCCCGATAAACATCTCCGTTAACTGCTTCTGTAAATTTAACATTTTTTTTCTCTCTCTATATTCTATTAGTATTCTCTTATTGTTTTCGTTATTTTGTTTACTCAAAGTTTTATTATTAATTAAACTAGTAAATTAGAAATATAAGTTTCGTTTTTATTATTCTATAATAATTACGATAACTGTTGACGAGTTGGTGAAGCAAGAGTGTCTAATCCCCACTGTATTACCGCTGATTCCTGCTGCTCTACTAAGCAAGGTTACAAATCTATTTATTTATCTATTTATTGACTCGCGCTAAGTTGAATATTTTTAAAATGGCTGTATGTTCAATTTGTGAAAAGTCGATCGCACGAGAAGAAAAAAAGATATTAAACTGTCAAAAATATAAGATGATATTTCATGAAAAATGCAGTAATCTTCAAGAAAAAGAAATTGAGGCCATAAGAACAGCAAAAAAAATATGGTTGTGCGAAAAATGCGACAAAACAAAAAACACAGCAACAGTCGAGGAAAAAAACCAAAATTCATTAAAATCGATTCCGGATCAAAACACCGAACCGACGGCATCTCAATTATTGTCCGCAACAAAAAAAAATTGAAGAAACCACCAAAGATCTGAAAGGCACATTAGAAAAGTACGCCGAGATAAGTTTCGAGCTGAGTGATCGGCTCTCAAAAATTGAAAAACATTTAGAAGGCCAATCCAGGCATCTGGAGGAAGTGGTGCTGGAAAACAAATCACTAAAAACAAGAGTCACCGAGCTGGAAATTAGGGTGAATAAGGCAGAACAAGGGTTGTTATGCAGATCGGTCGAGATACGCGGTATACCGGTACGCCCGGGGGAGACCCCCGCAGGCCTGGTTACAAGCGTGGGAGCTGGCCTTGGTCTTAAGTTAAACATTGAGGACATAGATATGGTTGAACGCCGAAGGTCGAGAAAAGATGACCCGCAACCACCGCCCATTATCGCGCGCTTCGTGAGGCAGTCAGTGAGGGACGATCTGGTGCAAAAAAGAAAGATTAAGCGAGACTTCTCGACCAGAGATATAGGTTGGCAGGAAAATGATTCCCACCGGATATATCTCGCCGAAGAGATGACACCAGCGAACAGGCACCTATACTGGCTTGCACGGCAGAAGAGGTCCATCGGAAAAGTGAAATATGTCTGGTTTGCGGCTGGTAGAGTGCGCTGCCGGAAAGATGACGGCCATCCGGTGATCTTCATTGACCAGGCTCAAGACCTTGATGTTTTCGGATGACTAACAGGATTGCAAGTACCATCCAGTCTTTCTCGCGGATACAGCATTCTCTCTGATCTTCATTTTTTTCCGGCTTTTGTATTGGTATTAGTCTTACAGTTTATTATATTTGACATTTACCACATATTTCCATATATCTTTCTTTTTCATTTTTACTTTTTCTTACTCTTATTTGTATTTTTGTTTCAAGGATTCATCTTTACTTTTTCCTACATCGCAATCGATTTATTTATTTTTTTCAGAAAAAAATCATTTTTTTCTACCAGTTTATGTAAATTTTTGTCTACGTTTTAGTAATGATTTAATTTTTTCGACAAACCATAATTTTTTTATTTTTATTTTTCGTTAATTATTACATATCTAGATCTCTATACAATGTAATATTCTTATTTTTATTTTTCTTATCTCTGTGTTTCAAATTTCCTAATGATAGATGCATTTATGTTTTCCCGTTGTTCTTACTACCCTATTGGTTCTGTGATAATTATTGTTCCTATAAGCTCCAATTAAAATTTTCCATTATCTCTCAAAGTAACCTTGTCCTCCCTCTTTCCTATGTCTAAGGGTCCGTTTATGTTGGAGCTGCGATAAGCGAGGAGAGCGGCGATACTAGCGGAGCAGAGAAAACTTTTCTATGTTTATCACTGTAGTGTTTATATTGGAGCTGCGAGTAGAGCGGCGACTAACGATAAGAGCGTCGACAATCACCTCTCCCGTTTTCTCAGCTCTTATCCAGTTTTTCTAACTTTGAATAGATATGAATGTAGAGTTATTATTAAGTGAAATTTTTTTAGGGCACCGTTGTGGGACTTTTTCGAAACTTCATAAGTACCCCTCCTCCTTTTTCTCCTAACTGTGGACTGAAGTACGTTCTCTAATCATTCCATTAAATTTGTAAAACTATTTCATTAATATTATTTCATTAATATTTTGTAAACAATATTGTAACAGATAAAGAAACTTTGAAAAAAAAAAAAAGTTTTTACTTATCTGATTGTTATCATTAAGCACTCCTCTTCTAAAATAGGTCTACTGCGGCAATTATACCATTATTCTGCATTTTATCAGTTGGTCGTTTCAATAAGCTGGGATGTAGTTTAATGTGTTTTTTCTAATTTATTTGAGCTAATTTGGTATTATGATTGTATATAGCCTTTTTGAATTTCGGTTTTGCTTTATTCCGGAGATTTGTTTTGATGTATATCTGTCCGTGGGGAATTCCGACAGTTTCTCTATTTTTATTGAGGTTTTCTGTCCTGGTTTGTTTTTCTTTATCAATCATTTCTTTAATAGATTTTTGTATCAATAATTTTTCGGCATGATATTGGTTAGTTTGTTGTTCAAAAATTAACTGTTCCCCGCTTAATGATGGGTTGATTATTCCGAATGTGATTTCGTTAGGTGTCAGTTTTAATTGAGAATTAGGGGTGTTATTATAGGCGATTAACGCTAGTTTGAGTACTGTCAGTAAGTGTAGAGAAGGTTCTTGGGTTTTAATGATGTTCATTAACTCGATTAATGTGGAATGAGCTCTGTTAATGAGTCCGTTGGAATTGTGATAATTGGGGGTGGTAAAATGGTATTGAATATTGTTATATTGTAGGAAGTTTTCAACACCTTTATTTGCAAATTCAGGTCCATTGTCCATCTGTATCTTTTGGGGCGAAGGAAATAAACTGTGATAATCTTTTAATTTGTTTATTATTTCCGTATTATTATTGCTGTCTATGATATATCCGTAAAGTTTCTTTGAAAAGCAATCAATGATTGTTAGGATGGTGGTGTTGCCATAATATAAGGTGTCCATCTGTAGTTGTTCAAAAGGTTTGTTAGGTGTGGTAGTAATTTGGTATTCCGGTTTAGGGGGGGGGGGGTTTCTATCGTATTTTATTTGTTTACATATTTCGCAATTATTAACGTATTTAGTTATGTCTGTGAACATTCCGGGCCGATAAGAGTTTTTTCGTAATGCTCTATAAACTTCATTAATTCCTCTGTGACAAGTTTTTCCGCAATGATAGTTTGATATGTGCAAGGTTTGTTCGTCTTTGTTTTCTTCGTCTTGAACATATTTAAGGTATCTTTTGATCTTCACAGTAGGGAATTTTCCTCAATTATTTTTTGGAACTGCCTAAAAATTTCTTCTAAAATTTTGTTTTCTACTTCTGAATTGGGGTTAGAACAGTATACTCCGTAAGTTTTGTTAGGTTGTTTATTTCGTTTAACGTCACTTTATGCTGCTATGGCTAATCGGACGATGCTACGTTGGGAGCCCTAAATTTTGCCTATCCAGGTAAAATTAGGATAGGGATCTTTAACGAGTACCTGACATCGCACAGGCTCGGGACCCCCATTTTACGTCCCTTCCGAAGGACGGCATAGCTAAGGATTTTTTACTCCCTTTAAAAAATCCTGAGGTCATCTGCCGGGCTGCGAACCCGCGATCTTGGGTTTAGTAGGTTGCTATGCTAACCACTACACCACAGGTGACCCCTTTTGTTAGGTTCAAGGTATTCAATACATATTTCTTCCAAATCATTATTATAGGGCCAAGCCGTGTGCCAGATAAAACGTTCTTTGATGAATTAAATAGTGTTTTATATTGATTTTTTGATTTGTTTCCTCTTTGAAGAATAATTTGTAATTTTTCTAAGTTTCCAACTTTGTCGGGATTGTCTACTATACCTATTTGTTCGTTGTTATATTTACCATTAATCGATAAAAGATAATAGTCCTTCTATTAAAATAAAAATTTTAGACATACCGTCTTCAGCATTTTTTAGTTTTGCCATTGTATTTTTAAAATTTGAGATAATTTTCCCAATGTTAAATGAGCTAAAAAAGTTTTTTATTTCTTTAAAAACAATCGGAGAATGAAGGCTCCTGATTCTGTTGGTCTTTCGACGGGAAGGTGTTTTGAGGCCACTGAGATTTTGTAGTCGGAAGTGATGGAAATGCTTCGTTAGTTGTTTTGAAATTTTTCCTTGGTGCAGCTTTAATTGTAGGGTTTTTCTTGCTTAATTGCAATTCTAAGTTTCTCCTGTATTTGGTGGTTCGGGGAATTTGAAAAATGTTCTTCGGAGCAATTTATACATTTTGGTTTAAATCCGTCGACAAGGACGTTGGGGCAGTCTTTTGATAGGTGATTTTCTGAACATTTAAGACACTTAGGTTTCTTAAAACAATTTCGAGCCACATGATTAAATTCTTGGCATACATAACATTGCGTGATTATTTTATTAGATCTGTATTTTTCCCATTTTATAACTAAATCGCAACAGTAGTTGATTTTATTAATTTTATTTAATTGTTCTTTATTTTCCAGTATCACTATTGCTAATGGGAGTTTAATTGGTCCTGTTTCTGATTTTTTTTCCATTTGATATATTTTGTATATCTGAAGGCCTTGGTCTTTAAGATTTTCTGATATCTCCTCCATAAAAAATTCCGGGGGAATTCCTTTTAAAACTAATTTAGGCTTAATTTTACTTTTAGGCGTATATGAATGAAATCCTACATTGTTTTCTTTAAATATGTTATTAATTAATGAAAAATCTTGACTATTATATGTGTAAATACTGGTTTTATTCCCATTGTACTAACTTTAATTTCTTTTACCTGGGATTTTATTTCTCTTATTGTATCTTTTATATTATTATAAGAGCTATTTATTATGATTGGTGGATATTGGTTATTTTTTCCTTTGGTATTTATGGATGCGGATAGTTCCGAAATTTCATCTTCGTCCATATCGGAAAGAATTTCGTAGCAGTTTGCCACGTCAATGTTGTATTGTAAAGCATCACCTCTTTTTCTTTTAATGTATCTATTAGTTGATTGTGATGTTCCCGGTGGTTCATCCATTTTGTTTTCAGTCCTCCTCCAAGGGCTCTGGATAGTTTTGCTAACTTCGTAAAAAATTAAGAAAACGAAAAACTAACTATAATAAAAAAATGTCTGAAATAAAAGAAACTTTAAAAAAAAAAACGTAACTATAACTTTGAACTGCACTGTTTACTCTGCGGCTGCTACAGCGAGACTGGCTAAAAGTAAATCATATCTATCTGAAAAAGGGAGTATGTATAGTTTAATGTATTCATCAATTCCAAAGTAGGGTTTTAAATTTATTAATATATACTCCTCTCCAGTTTTTTGTCCGGCTGGAGTGGATACTACAAAATCTTCTTTTATACGCGGGATATGAGGGGCTATAATTTTTGGGTTAACGTAATTTTCTGAAGAACCTGTATCAAGGAGCCAAATTCTTTCTGTGTAATCTTTACAGTAAGGCAACGTTCTATTAATTACATTTAATTCGAATGATAAGATGATTCCGGCCTTACGCAATTCATCTGATCGCTGCCTGTGGCTAAAAAAGCGTCTTGTCTAGCTCTTTCCTTGTTTGAGTCTGTATTTTGATTTTGTTGTTGCGACTGCATTTCCAGTTGCCCTAAGCGTTCTGTTAAAAGTCGTATGGTTTCATCTTGGCCTTGATCATTATTTGTCATCAAATTAGGTTTTTCTTGAATATGTGTCAGTTCGTAAGGGGAAACAAAATTTTTGAAATTCGGTCTGTTCCATGTTCTCATGGAGACAGTGTTTAGGATTAGGGATAGGGCGATTATTAAAAGGATGACGTGGGTCATTTGGATTATTTTTGGGAACCTGTTGATTGAAATTTTGTGGTTTAGAAAAGTTAGGTTGAAAAGGTTGGAATTGTTGTTTGAAAGGAGATCGTATTTGTTGATTATTCGCTAATTGTTGATTAGGAAAATTGTTTTGATGAAAAGATTTTGTTTGATTCGGGAATGATCTCTGTTGTTGATAATTTTTATGATTCCTTTGTTCGTTTTTATTTTTGTACAATTGATCGATTATAAATGAACAGCGCATATTGATAATTCTTCTGAAATCTTCTAGATTATTGGGATCGAAAGTCATAATGTGGTTAGAAAGCTGCCAAGGTAGGCAGGAATACATGTGATGAATTATTTCTTTTTCGAAGTAAGAAACAGCTGATTCTAGCTGTTGGTCATTAAGTCCGTCAATTTTGAGTTTAACAAAAATTAAGTGTCTCAGGTTTTCGAGTCGATTTAAAAATTCTGTAGGATTTTCCTTATTATGGGGTCTTGAAGCGTAAATTTCCGCTTTTAGAGATTCATATGACCGGCTATCTGAAAAATTTCTTTTTAATATTTCCAGTAATGCAGGTATAGTCGCAATTGATTGAGTTAAAATGAGAGATTGAGCTGATCCTATTAATCTACTCTTAACTTTGTTTAATAATTGTAAATGATTTAACTCTCTCTGTTGGATATGGATATTACAGACAATATTATAGACACCTTCTACAGTGGATACAAAGTACAGTAAGTCGTTAGCGTTTCCGTCGAAAGTAGGAATGTGATCGTAATCCTCTCTTCGAAGTTCATGACTAATATTAGGAGATTGTGTGCTAGTCATTTTTAATTTGGCTGGTTTAATTAAAAGAATGATGAATGTAAAAGAGTTACAAAATAAGATACAATAAAATGTTATATAGAAAAAATAAAATGTTATATAAAGGTAGTAAAAGCGAAATAAATGATTACTTAGTATTCTAATTATAGAACTAACTTACAGTTATCTATATCTATCTTGCAGCTGCGGCGGCTGGTATCTCTGCTATGTGCTGTGGTGGCAAATAGTAAGGCAGAAAACAGATCTTCGCTTGAGGACAAATGATCGTCAAATCGAGTTCCTGTTTAGTTCGGGCGCCAGTTACGTGACTTGACACAAAAATTACTTTTTTTAAAAAAGAATTTATTATAAAACAAATAAAAATTACAATAATAAAACTGTTAATTAATTTATAACTATAGCAACTACCACGTATGATCTTCTAATGATGCCGTGATGAGATGAGCCGGGGATTATATAGGTGTTTTATGCTGAGCTTTGCAGATCGGTATATTGATTCATATAACTCCCGTGGCGAGATCGAGATATTTGGTTCAGGTTACGAAAACGGCATCCTTCTACTGTACAGCAAAAAAAGAAGATAGGAACATAGTGATTTTAGTATTTCATCTGTTAATAATTAATATCTTAAGTTAAGATATTATTCATCGTTAAGATTCTTAACAATGAATAATATCAAGTTGTTTTTCATATTGATTTATGTAGGTGTTATACAATATTTGAGTTTAATCGTCGCTAGTAATAAGTTTATAATTATATGTGGGTAGAGGTTGTTCTAAATTGTCTTTTAAATATAGGAAGATTAGCCCGTCGGTAAAAGAGAGAAAATAATTTTTTTAATTGTATTAATTTAATTAATTGTAATTAATTGAATTGTATTTTTAATTGTATCAAAACACTTGTTTGAGGTTTAATTGATCAAAAGAGCGCAGTAATGTTTGGCGATGAATTTGTTTTATCTATCTTGATGTTTGAATTTTCATTAAATTATAACGACGCTCAGATTTATTTATTCCTCTTCTTACTTAATGTAAGGTTTTATATTTATTCGTAATAAAGCTATTTTCCTGAGCCATATTTTATCAATAAAAAGAAATTTACCTTATTAAAATATTTGAATAAGGTTTCTGTATGTGACAATGACAGTTATAAAGCTTAGTTCAGCTGTCAATGAAACGGAATATGTACATCTTTTTGAACCATTATCCAACTTGTTTGAGGCTGCTTTCGATAAATCTAAAGGCTAAATTGATCCACGAGTTTAACTATTGTAATTAAATTTTTAAGGCTTTAATCATATGAACATGTGTAGAGGTGCGTTTTCAAGTGAGGTTTTAACCCTCGAGAGGAAAAATCGCAAGTGTAAAGGCCTTTGAGAGTTCTTGACGAAAGTAGTGAGGATGCTCTCCAAGAATTATAATGTGATGTTACATTCTAATTTGTAATTGCTCCCTCAGTCTTGTCAGAGAACAATTTAAAGTTTATAATTTCCTGAGAGCAGATGTAAGTAATCTAATTTAACGACAACAAATCAACTACAACAGAATGGACCAACGAAGATTTTGTCTCTTTTAAAATTTATCTTAACCTTTTCAGTATACGTACATTTGTTCATGGGAGGGATTAATCTTAAGAGGTTGCCATGGGGATTATAAACGAGTGTGGACTCGGGCGATTGCACTCAACCATTTTAAGGGCTCTGGAAGTAACTCTCTGTAGTTTTAGTGACGAGTTAATGAACTTTAATATATGATTAAATTTTTCTTAGCAATATAACAAAGAAATGCTCAGCTTACGTATTAGATTAAAAACGACTACAGTTATTTTATTTGGTACATTTATTTTATAGTTTTTAAAAGATGAAATATAAATCTCTAGTAAAAATAAAACAAACTTGGGATCTTTTTTTTAACAGGTTGCTATAATATTGTATGAATATTCTATGTATGTTATCACTAGACTATAACTAACTAAAAATCTAATGACTTACTGAGAGTGCTTAAATCGTATATTAAAATTGGAGACTCTATTTTTGGTAGAGTCAGTGATTGTAAATACCAGGAATCGTTATTGCTTTTAATAACATAAAAGTGTGACGATATAAAGAAATTATTGCTGCAAATATGAGTTACTTCGGTTTCAAAACTCACATTAGAATCCACGCTATGTTCCGCACAGCTCAAATAAGAATTCGTAATACACCCAGTAAGTCAAAATCGGCATATGATTCAGAATACTGGATGTTACCAAATAGTAAAATACATAAAAGTGTATGTGGCCCATTGTGTATAAAAAGAGTATAGAGTAGAAGAAGTAACCGAGAACTGACAGAGCTATATAGAAATGCCGGTATCGTCCAAATATTAATGTTTGGCCGACTTTGTTGGGCAGGACATATAGCTATGTTTGTAATGAACAAATTCCCAAACTCTTTTGCTTTATCGGAGAAGAAGAGTTCTTGATAAAAATCTCTGACGGTCTAAAGATGTTACAGGTCTTACTGGTACTATGGGTTGAATTGTGGTAAAGATATCATTATCAAAACTTTTGGTTTTAATTTTGATATTAAACTATAAGTTTAACTTGGTATTGAGTTAAATTATGTGCACCTTTTCGTAACCATACCTCCATCCAGTCTCTTATTTTCTTGTTTGAAAAGGTATAACCTCGTTGTTGTGACATTTAAAACCTTTCATCCCTCCTAGATTCGGAGTTCGAGTTTTCTTTAAAATTATATTATGTCAGAAACAAGTTCTGAGGATCTGGATACTGCCGGTTGGGTTTTTTATAGTGAAAGAGAAGAATGGAAAGATGTAAAGCCAATAGCACAAGAAGAAGGTCCTCAGCCAATCGTTGCTATCGCCTATTCAACCAAATGTTAGATTTTTATTAGTTATTTTCTTACTGAATCATTTGAAATTATTCTTAGAAATTTTAAATAAATGGATTTTTTTTTTTTTAGTTAAGGATGTTTATGATTATCTTCGAGCATGTCTACATGCTAATGAATTTTCTGAGAGAGCTCTTGATTTAACTAAGGATGCCCTGATTCTTAATGCTGCCAATTATACTGTTTGGCAATACAGGTGGTGATAATTACAATTTTTGATTTATTATGTTTTAATGTAATTTATTTTTAATAAGTTGGATATCTTTATCATTAGTTGTCAAACGTTATTTCATATTTTTTTTGTCAAACTTAAGGTTAATAATTAGACTGCTTTAGAGCATAGTTGCTGATTAATGTTGCATTTACTATTAATTAAGTTATAAACATTTTGAAGACTTAAACATTGCGTCACATATTTTTTCCCATGGCATCTTATAATCTAATTTATATTTGATTTATAATTTTAAAGCAGTAATTATTCTATTGTTAACCTGTGTGAGATCTGAAAAATTCTAGCCTTGCTCTAATGAGAGCTGAATTCTTGCACTCCCTCCATGTTCCCGGAAATGTCTTCTAACTGTTCTAGAGAAAATGTGGACTTTTTTTATTAGGGAGATTACTATTCTGGAGTGGTTGTCTGTGGTCCTTGGTTGGCCTTTTTTTCTCATCCTCACATAGTTCTCTGTCTCCCTAAACCTCCACAAACCAATAGTGGTGTGATACACTTTTAGGAGTCTCGCTACTCGCTGTATGTTAATGACCTCTTGGAAAAAAGTGAGGGCTTGTACAAATCTGTGAAATTCACTTTACTTGCATGGAAGAAAAAAAAATAAAACTTAAAATGTAGTAAAAATAAACATTTTACAGTGGCTCATTAATTTTGATGAGGATTTTATGTATTCTATTCTCAATAAAAGGATTTTAGTAACTAATATGTTTCTGATCAATCAAGTCTTGATTACTAAAGTAAAGTAACTGTTGAGAGTGAATTCCTTGCACTTCATTTATGCTAACCTGTAGCATTGTATGTAATCTATCAAGAAGAAGCATTATTTCGCTCAATATTAAACATTGTTGACATTGTTCATGTTTTAGTCTGCTTTTAAAATATAAGTCTAAAATTCCAAATCAAGACGTCCATAGCATGTTTGTATTCATGCACTGTAAGTTATGTTGACTGACATAGGAAACTGTCTAGCATTTTTTGAATACCCAATGATGACCAAGGTTTCCCACTGGTGGTGGGTATGGTCTTGAAGCAGGTTACTTTATCTAGACCATTGGTATCAAATGACACCATTTTCAATTTCAAGGTGACAACTTCACACTGCAATAGTTTAATGTATGAATAATGTAACTTTTAAAAATATTTGGATTTACAAAAAATTAAGTTATTGTAGTGGAGGCATAGTAGCTCAGTAAGTAACGTGCTTGACTTCCATTCTCCTGGGCCCTAGTTCAAGTCCAACTGGATGCAGAAAATGTATATTCTGTGGATTCAGCCATGGATCGACTTTGAGGTCTGGAAACCTTCCTGGAGCATACCCAGCCTCTAAAAAAGTGGGTAACCTTAATTGGGGAAAAACCTGGCGGTTGAGCATGAAGCCTGTGGCCAAATCTCCTCCTTTCACAACCGCTGACCAAGTAACAGTACTGAACTGCTGACCCTTACCTAAGTACTGAAACCAAGGCCTTTTTTTTTTTTTAGCAGTTGATTCCATGAGGTACTGAATTTTATCATGAAATCACCTGGGATGTTTAGTTCTAAGAATCTTAGTTTCCATTGTAACTTGAGTTTTGTTGTTTTTAGGAGGATGATACTACAGCACCTGGGTAAGGATCACCTCGAGCAAGAATTATTATTCTCCAAGTCAATGATTGTTGATCACCAGAAAAATTATCAAGTGTGGTATGTTTAAATTATTCAGTTAATATATATACGTATATAAGATATAATTGGATGAGTCAGATAAAAATTAACATTTTCTTTTTTTTTAAAAGCTTTGAAATAATAATAATAATAATAATAATAATACTTTATTTACATATATACAATTTAAGTTTTGAATTCCTATTGTTTTTTTGTTTTTTTTTTTGTTATAACAATAATAATAATAATAATAATACTTTATTTACATATATACAATTTAAGATTCATTTAAGTATATATGTTCCAGTCTTATATCCTCTGCATGATTAATATAGCCTTTCTGTTATTTACATTTGGGTGCTATACATTGTAATAAGAAGTTCATGTTTTATCTCATCTGAATGATTTGGTAAACAGCATATAAACAGTATTTCTTTAGCTTTTCTTTGTTCAGAAGGAACAACGTTAAAGTATGATATTCTGATGATATATACTAATATATATATATTTAATATATATATATTTAATATATATTTAATATATATATATATATATATATATATATATATATATATATATATATATATATATATATATATATATATATATATATACGAGGGTAAGTCAATAATTATCCGCAATATAGTTATAAAATTTTATTGAAATGAAACAGGAAACTTACAAGTACATCATTTTTCGACATAGTCCCCTTGCTTTTCAACGCACTTGGTCCAACATTGTTCAAGTTTCCTGATGCCCTCATGGAAGAAGGTTTTGGGTTGAGATGCGAGCCAGGAATGCACCGCTTCTTTCAATGCTTCGTCTGAGGCAAATCGACGGCCCCTAATTGCCTGTTTGAGTGGACCAAACAAGTGAAAATCAGATGGAGTGAGATCGGGACTATATGGAGGATGATTCAATACTTCAAAATTGAGTTTCTGAAGCGTTTCTACAGTGTGGGCAGCTGTATGCGGACGGGCATTGTCGTGCAACAACACAACGCCTTTTGACAGCAGTCCTCGGCGTTTGCTTCGAATTGCAGGCTTCAGCTTAGCAGTAAGCATCTCACTGTAACGTTCACTGTTTATTGTTGTGCCCCTTTCCTGATAATGTTCCAGTAATGGACCTTGTGAGTCCCAAAAAACCGTAAGCATAAGTTTCCTGCGGACGGTTGGGTTTTGAATTTTTTCTTGCACGGCGAATTTGGATGTTTCCATTCCATACTCTGCCGTTTACTCTCCGGCTCGTAATGATGGATCCATGTTTCGTCACCAGTAACGATCCTGTCTAAGAAGTTGTCCCCTTCGTTAACATAGCGATCCAAATGTTTTGTGCACACGTCCAAGCGCGTTTGTTTATGCAACTGTGTCAGTTGTTTTGGAACCCATCTTGCACAAACTTTATGAAACCCAAGTCTGCTGTAAATGATTTCGTAGGCAGAACCGTGGCTAATTTGCAGACGATTTGCCACGTCGTCAACAGTTATCCGTCTGTCTGAGAGAATCATTTCACGTGAACGCTCAATGTTTTCCTCGTTTATGGCGGTAACTGGTCGTCCAGCTCCTTCATTTTGCGTAACACTTGTGCGACCATTTTTGAATTTTTCAATCCATTCATAGACACTCCGTTGTGGCAAACAATTGTTCCCGTACTGTACCAAAAGTCTTCGATGAATTTCGGCCCCTGATACACCTTCCGACCACAAAAAACGGATCACTGAACGTTGCTCTTCTTTGGTGCAAATAGAAAGTGGAGCGGCCATTATCAACAGCACGACAGCGATAACAAAACTAACCTACCAGCTTGATACGCACATAAACATAACAACGAATAAACAAAGCATGCGCCATCAACACAAAAGAAACGTACTGCCAACATAAACAAAAATATAGCTATATTGCGGATAATTATTGACTTACCCTCGTATATATATATATATATATATATATATTTATATATATACTAATATATATCATTTTGCTGTATTAGTGGAAATAGATCTTTTCAGCAGCTGAATGTCCCAGGAGCTGATTCCTTGGATAGTCCTGTGCAAAAGGATTTATAGGACAAGAAGAGTGGGAAGAGCTCGGCTCTGATGGATTGATGGAGTGGCAGTGGATGTCAGATCCATCTTAGAAATCGACAATTGGAGAAAAGGCTGGACCTAGCTAATGGAAACCTTGATTCTACAAGATTTGTGCCACAAATGATGATTATGAGGTATGACCACCGTGAGTTCATACCTAAAGGTTATTCCATCATTCTGTGCTTTATTTGGAACAACTGCAGAAAATGTACAATGTTTTGATTCAGTGATATCCAAATTTAGTCAACTGGAAGAAGTATTGTTTCAGCCAAAGTAAAGTAGCTGATTTGTATGCATTTGAGCTTTTCCTTCTCCCAACATATAGTCGAGACCTGGCACCATTTGTTGAGGTCAATAGTTCCTTTCCTTAGTGGAAAAACATTCACCAATTTACATAAGTTGAAAATGGAGTTTGCAGGTCTTTCGATTCAAAGCCCAAAGAGTGGTATCATCAAGGAATTCTACAGTTGGCTTCCAGATGGCGTCAAACCATAAAGCACAATGATTTATATTTTGATTATTAGAAATCATGGAAGCCTTAGGAAAATAAATCTTTATTTTTACCTATAAAACGTTCATTTTATCTGACTCATCAAATTACTGTTCATTCATTCATCTCACAACAAATTTTCCGCATATAATTTATTTTCCATTTTATTTTAGGCACCACAGAATGGTAATTATTCAATGGCTCAATGATCCAGGAAATGAACTAAATTTTATATCTCAGATGCTGAATGAAGATCCAAAAAATTATCATGCCTGGCAGTATAGGCAATGGATTCTTAGCACATTTAAGTAGGTCTATATGTTTTTTTTAATTTAATTAAGACATAGCTGAATGTTTAGTAGTATTTCTTCATTTATTATATATATATATATATATATATATATATATATATATATATATATATATATATATAAATTATAAATAATTCTTAGTTGATAAATATTTTTTAAATATATTTTTTTATTTTTGAAGAGAAAAGATTTGACCCGGTTGGGATTCGAACCCAAGTCTCCACTTCTCTAGCGTGGTGCCTTATCCACTAGGCCCGAGCTCTCATATCCGAACCAGGGAAATCTTTTCTCTTCACTGATCCATACCCCCCCCCCCCCCGGGCACTCGCAATTGCGATGTACAAATCCGGGATGAATGTTCATTTGAACATTACTGTTAAATGGATCTATTGGTTCGGATATGAGCTCGGTGGCCTAGTGGATAAGGCACCACGCTAGAGAAGTGGGGACTTGTGTTCGAATCCCAACCGGGTCAAATCTTTTCTCTTCAAAAATAAAAAAAATATATTTAAAAAATATTTATCAACTAAGAATTATTTATAATTTATAATATATATGACGTATGTCAATAGATCCATTTAACAGTAATGTTCAAATGAACATTCATCCCCGATTTGTACAAAGGCACCACGCTAGAGAAGTGGAGAATTGGGTTCGAATCCCAAACGGGTCAAATCATTTCTCTTCTAAAATAAAAAAAAAAAAAAAAATATATATATATATATATATATATATATATATATATATATATATATATATATATATATATATATATATATTTATATATATTTATATTAGTTTGGTGATTGCATAGTATATTTTTCTTATCAATATTATGAAGTAGTATGAATGCCATACAAATAACTTCAGATTTTTAATGGACAATCTATTTCAGATTGTATGAAAATGAACTTCAATATACGAATAAACTTTTAGATGAAGACATAAGAAATAATTCTGCATGGAACCACAGATATTTTGTTATAAACCACACGACTGATTTTGTTGAATCAGTTATCAAGAAAGAAATAACCTTTACCCTGAATGCTATTGAGAAGGCTACGAAAAATGAAAGTCCTTGGAACTATCTGCGTGGGTAAGTTTTCTAACCACTGTTACTTGTTTTTATTTTATCTTTATAGTCATATGTTGAATTAGTTCTATTAAAACACATCTGTTCTATGAATATTTAGTTCTATTAGTTGAGATTTTTATATCCTTAATTTACTAAGTTATTACTTCTATGGCTCTTGGACCTGTGGTGTTTCTTTGCCTCCACAAGAAGCTTCCTCCATTCTGCTCTGTCTTGTGCAGCCATTCTCGAATTAGTCTGGATCCCCAAAAGGCTCTTTGCATCATCCATCACACATTCACTTATCTTAGCTTTCGTCTTCCAGCTGGCTTTGGTCTAAGGCCATGTTCACACTGGGACGGTATAAGATAAGTGATATTTCGTGATTGATATACGATACAGGATGGGTACAGACATAATACTTGAAATATAAAGTGAGGCAATAAAAAAGGTTAACAGTCGCATGATCATACAATACTTGCAAGTGAAATATCTCACGACGTACTACATGCCTGTTGCTCCACGATTAGTTTCTTATGATATTTCGAGCTGTAAACATGATGTTGAGAGGAAATACCCTTCCTTTGTGTATCATTTTTTTCTAAAGAGTAGATGTTAAAACATTTTGCTTCGCCCATTTGATGCGTCCATCAAAACTTGCAACTGTCTTTTCATGTTTCATGTTCTTCATTGTCTTCAATTTTGTTTAATACTTTTGAAATAATTTCTCCTCCTGTTTATCTTCATTTCCTCATAACCATTGATCCACTTATCACACCCTCAGTGCAGTAGTGGGACATATAGAAAATTTCACATTTTGAGTTCTCCTGCTCAAATGTTGTAGGAATGATCCTTTACGCTCCTGTAGTAACAGGATAGCTCCAGTTGTGACAAAGACTGTCTGGAGAGTATTTGTCTATATTGTTCTGATGAAGTGGGGAACCCCTTCCTTGTGCAAGAGAAAGATATTTTAGAGATGTAGATTGTTGAGGTAGGTAGTCATAGATACACAGCAAATCAAAATAATATTTTAATTTATAATGCCAACATTTCAACTTGCATTGCAAAAGCATAGTTTCAGTTTGTTTACTATCCTTGCTGAACCCCTGATGAAGGCTTGCAATGCAAGTTGAAACGTTGGTATTAAAAATTAAAATATTATTTTGATTTGCTGTGTATCTATGACTGCATACCCCAACAATCTACATCTCTAAATACTTCACAGTCAACTAATACCTTATGAGGGAGAGAGATATTTTTAGTACGAGACAGACTGAAATTTTGACGTCTCACTACTACACTGGTGGTGCATTATGAAATTCATCATTTTATTTGTTCGAGTTTGGATTAATTTGGTGTAATTGGTCTAATATGATTTTATATTGATTATTATCTGTGAGTGCATTGGTCGTACTATTAGAGTTGTCAGGGAATAGCCATTCTTTTTTCCATATTTGTATTTCCTAGTACTTACTTCTTTTTTTACTTTACTGAAGGTTTGGATAACAAATAGTCAGGACTATCAAGTGTTCTGATCAACAAGATTCCTCTATATGTATATGTATGTATTTGAATACTGAAATAACTGATTTTAAAATTTTCAGGCTGCTGATTCATAACAGCAATGGTTTACTTGAACCACAAGTCATGCAGTTTTGTGAAAAACTTTACTCAGAAGGTAACAGGTCGCCTCATCTTTTAGCGTACATGATTGATGTGGCCTCTGAAAGTGCGGATGTTCACCCTCACAAACCAGAGACAGAAGAACTGTTAAAAAGAGCAATAACTGTAAGTGTGTTCATTTACTTTACCATGAGAAAGTTATTATTTTTCCTATTTCTTATTCATACCTTTCATGGGTCTATGATTATGGCAATAGCATCATAATGTATACTTTATTATTGTTGTTAGGGAAGAAACAATATTATTTTATCCCAAAATAAAAATTGTTTTTTTTTTCTCTATAGAAATTTCTTCATGTTTGAAGTTTTTCTCAACCAAAAATTGTTTTTCATTTCTAAAAATGCATACATAAAAACAGACAGTATATACACATATAGTTAAATTTAAATTTGACAACAAAGAGTATGATCCAGAATATTTAGAGGATACATATGGCTGATGTAGTATTGAGAATTACAGTGGGGAAAAAGTATTTGGACAAGCTTTTTTTATTAAATTATGAATTTAGGTAATAAAAAAATGGCATATTTTCGAAAATAAAAAAAAATACTGTTTTATTAGTGTTCATTATGTTTGCAACTTGGCCAATCAATTTCTACAGATGATATTTAACATAATATTTAGAACAATTATGATGATAATTATATTATTATAATATATTATAATGAACAGGTTTGATGATAAGAAGACATAATAACAAGATATTGTAATAATCAATAAAAAAATAATTATTTACATTAAATGCATCCTATATAAAAGTTATTAACAAAACATACAATAATCAAAACAGCTGATTGATATTTCCATTACATCCTTCCCAGTTACTCTTAGTCCAGTCAATTAGGAATAGTTGGAAAGTAAACATACTAAAAGTCCCTACCGCTGGGGGGTGAGCTAACGGTGGGCGGGGGAGGGGAGAAGTTCCATTTTTTTGGTTTTTCCATAATATCTCGAAAACTGTTGACTCTAGAAAAATATGTTTCAAATAAACATAAAAGATAATTAAATTTACTGTAAAATTTATTATATATAAATTTGTCGTAATTCTAACCGCTTATGAGATATACATTATTGAAAATAAGTGATTTTTGGGAAAAAACAAATGTCACCTCATTTTTTGTCAAACTTTTGCTTCTATTACGTTCCACAATCGTTTCTCAGAAAAAACGTCAGAATCAAAATTGTAGAGCATTAAATTTACTTCAATATCATATATAAGTTTCTGATATTTGCTTCAAATGTTTAACGAAAAGTGAGGTAAACATTTTTTTTTATTTCTAAAGTTGTCGATTTTTAATAACTTATATCTAAAAAACCGTTGGAATTTCTACGAATATGTATATAATTAATTTTATAGGAAATTTAATGAGCTTTAATTTTGATCTGCTACAAATGATTTTTTTTTAATTTTCAATTCATAAAACGAAGAAAAATCGGTATGTCCAAATATTTTTTCTCCTCCCTGTAAATCATGACTATGGTATGGAGGACTCTTGTTATAATGTGGCTTGTTTTTCAAAACCTATTCTTAAGTTTAATTTAATCAGATGCATAATCACCATGTATAAAATCCCCTCCCAATTTACAAACTAGAAATTCTAAGTAAGTTTATTTTATTTGTGCTGTTTTTATTTATATTGAGTGTTTAGTTTTTTTATAGATTGTTATAAGTTGTATGTTACTGGACCATTATAAATTTTCTTCTTTTATGTTACAGATGTGTAAAGAATTGATTTCCACCCATGATAAAATAAGGCAAAACTACTGGAATTACATCTGTAATATGTTAGAAGATAAATTAAAGAAAACTAAACTTATATGTGATAGCAACAATGTTTTATAAATATAATTATGTTATATTAAAATTATTTATTTTATCTATTTTAAACTATGTGTTACCTATTTTTATTATAAAGATTTTTTCTGATTTAAAATTAAAATTTCTATGTATAATTTTACTATTTTTACTGTTAACTTAGAGTTATTTATATGAAACCATGGTAATACTCTATAATACTGACTCTGAAATCAAATCTGCTCATTACAGATTCTAGACTGTTTCAGTTATTTTGAAGTGTGTAAAATTATCTTGTTGGGATATCTGATAACCTGATCTTTCTTAATCACTATTTCTATAATTTTCAGTATCTACTAAACTGCCATCTACATTAAATAAAATTATCTGATATTATCATTCTTTTGTTATTTGAATGTTTTAGATTAAAATACTTTTTGATTATTTTTTTTATAAATCTAGTACTATATAAATTATGTAAATTGACTAACTATATAAATTGCTTATTAGTTATTTTCAAAGCATCGTAGGATTCGAACCAGTATTCCAGAATATTACTAAATTAAAATTTATAGAGATTTTCTATTGTTGATGAATGTTTTTATTAAAGGAATTGAATATATTATTTAATTTATATATTGGAGCTCAATAAACCAAGGAATGCTCCTGATCGAGTCCACCTATAGAATTATCCAGCATATGTACTATAGAAGTGACAATTTGATTAAAAGAAAAATTATTTGATAAGATTTTATTTAGATCCCCTTAATCAGATACATATATCAAAATTATAACAGAGAGATTATAATTAAAAACTGTAAGAGATTTTATGAGTTTAAAAATACATTTATTTTTCATTTTGTATTTTATATTATTATTTTTATAATAATTATAATTTTTATTATATTATTATGTTTATAATGACCAGTAAAACTTTTACAATAAAATAGTCAGAACCTTTCTGTGTAAGGGATCGCTCGATCATTGTTACAATTTTCTTTTTTTTTAAATTAATTTTATTCTTAGATCAGCCTGGTAAGCCATACATGGATGTTTTAGCAATATAAATATTTTAACAGTAGTAGAAGTAAGGGTATAGTCTCATACAAAAGACACCCTTAACATATTAGTTTGAAAATAATATTGGAATAATTGTAACTATAGAACAAGTATATACTCGTATACATATAACCATAAGTTTAAAGGACCATATATTTTTCATAGGATTCATCTTTTCCACACATTTAATAATTTTTCTGCGTGTAATGTCAAGGTCCATGTAAATATATGGTCCAACTGAATATGGGCTGAATCTTTGGCGAATTAAGGAAAATGAAGAACTGAAGACTATATGCAGTTCCAGATATTGTAGCCACTATAAAAAGAGGCAGAATAAGATGGTTAGTACATTTACAAAGAATGTAGGCAAATAGGCTCTCTAAGATGATGTTGGAGGGATACTGAGAGGATACTTGGGTGGAAAGATTAGGAGATGAAGACCTCGAAGATGTGAACGGCGATCTTTGGACTTAAGGTGTGAGAGGGTGGAGAAGGGCAGGCAGCTGATGATAGGTCTAAATGGAAGAGTAAAGGAGGCCAGAGTTCTGCAAGGACCATAAGTGCCATAAGATGATGATGAAGTTTAAAGGGTAAAAAAATAATATTGAGAAATAAACATGGCAAAAGCAAGCAAAAAAAAAAGTAATTGGTGTAATAACAAAGAAGTAAATAATGAATAAAGTAATAATGGTATCTAGAGATTGTCTCTCTAAAGGATACCCTTGAAAAGAGGCAACTTAGAGGACATCTCTGTCGGATAAATGAGAACCGGGACCCGAGTAAGTACTTTGAGGCCAGACCAACAGGAAAATGTCCCAGAGGGAGACCCAGAACTCAATGGACTGATTACATCTATGTGTTGGAGGCAGAAACGAAGAGAGGCAAAAACGAATGCCATGAGGGTGCTGGCTCGGGATCGGAAGGCTTGGTTTGCTTGGACATAGGCACCTCCAGAGGCTGAAAGGCACTAAGGAAGAAGAGAAAGAAGGTAATTCTTTCTGTTTCATAGAGGATGTAGCTCCCCATACTTCACAGTTGTACATGTGACTTTAGTATCGTTCTGTTAATTAAAACAGTTGTACTGGGTTTTCTATGGATGATTTTCTATCTATGATGGGATACAGCATTACCAGCCTTTTTTAGGTCTTTATCATGTTAATATTGATATGATGATTCCAGCTAAGGCGATGACGGAAAAGAACTCCATAGTATTTTACTCCCTCAGATGGATACCACTGCAGTCTGTTATCATTTAGAACCATTCCGGTGGGTCTATTAGTCGCCTGATGGTAAATATTTTTGATATTCAGGCTGATTGAACATCAATTCTTCAAAATATTTTTCTACTTAGTTGAGGTGAGTTTGAAGCCTATTTCTGGCTATTGTTATATTTTCGTATTGGGAAAAACTGCTATGTCATCAGCAAACATTGCTATTTTTATTTAATATAACTCTTTAACAAAGGACGATTGTATGATTTCCAGAAGAAAAAGCATTAAAACAAGGGGAAAAATATTACTTTTAATTTTGACACCTTTAAATAAACTTTGTGAGAAATAACTTCACATAAACATTGATTTTAGATTTATGTTTTTAATTGGACGGGTATGCAAGCTGAAAAAATAGTAAAATTGATGGTAAATTCAAAGCTGGGTGAAAAGTTATATAATTAGCTTGAAAAACTTTACTTATCCTGTTCAAATACTATTTAAAAAAGACGCTGTTTATTACATACACAGAAAAGTGTACACAGTCACTGTTTATTATGCATTTTTCTTACATATTAGTTCACTATTGATTATATTCTATGTATATATCAAAGAAACCTAAAATAGTTATCATTTTTTTCTACGACAGAATAAATTAAGCAGATTTTATAACTCTTAGAAGATAGTAAACTGTGGACATAATGGGATTCTAAGTTCGTTAAATCACTGAGACTGTAACAATTCAAAATTCATGGAAGAATAATGGGCCTTCAGGCTTTTTTCTGCCAAGGAAAAAATATTATTTTGTGAATAAGTAACATCAATGTTTGATACTTATAATTTGATTGTTAGACCTTTTACTGTAAATAAATGTAACCCTTTGGATCATCATTTTGGAATTATCAATGAAATTGGATTATTTTCAGTCAATGTATCAAACAATAGAATAATGAGTTTTCGATATAATTTTTTTTACTATTTGACACCTAATTTACAATTATTCGAAATAGGGATGAGTCATTTTCGATTCCACCGATTCTTCTAAAGAATCGGTTTCTAGAATCGATAATACAAAGTCGATTCCTAATGATGAAAAAAATAAAAATAAACACAGTTAGGTACTAAAGGTATAAGATATTTTATTCATCTTCAATAAATTAGTATTCTTTCATACACCAGTAGATTAACACTGGTTGGTACAAAATTTAAAATATTTTTCAAAAATCGAGTAATGCAAGCAAATCATCAAACCGTTGAAGATACAGAGATAGTACATACTTATTCTTTTTTGGATAATGAAGGAATACGATTACAATGTCAAACTGTAGTATATTATGTTGGTAGCATAATAAACTCCTCAAATTTCATTTTCCAATTACATTTATTGTATGGTGAGAATATTAGAATGTTTAAGGTGATAGGTGTTCCGATCTTACCAAATCCTAAGTTGGAAAGCTGAACGCAGGGGGGCACATGCCTCAGTTGGCAGATTTCAGGGGGCGGCAAAATTTGAAAAAAAAAATTGTATAAGTCATGTATAAGTGTATTAATGTAATGAATAAGTGTTCTTCATAGGCAAAACTTCTTCATGACGTACATATGGTGAGTAATTTCAATTAGCACATATAAAAATAGCTTACGAGGTATTGTATTTTAATAATGGGAGAGGGTGGGAGGAGGGAGGGGAGATGGGGGCGCCTGACTGATCTTTGACCCCCCCCCCTCCCCGACAAATCTCCTAGTTCCGGCTATGGCTGCACGTTTTCTATGTTTATTTCTCTTGAAAATGAAGTGAATATTAAAGGTAGGAAAAATCACAATTCTTTGAGGTTTAAGGATCATCGAATACGGGACAAATCGAATCCAGTAATAAAGATTAGCTGGTCAATGTATAACTTGTAAAAAAAAAGTGGGAATGTCTTCTGAAATACATATCGCTCCCTTCAGCCCCTACAAATTAAAACATTATAATTAGACTGCTAGTACCTTTTTAAAATGTCAGTAAGTATGAAAGAAACTTGATGAGGTATTTATCGAATGTGGCAATAATGAAGAAGTAAGTAGTTAATGTGCAGCCATGGAATTGAACACAATTAAAATATAAAATTTAATGTATTGTTCTGACGTTTCGGCTTACAATGTATGTTTGTATTACAATTATATAATTATCTGTGTTTACGATTACAATATAATACTAATCCTTAATTTAATTAGTGGTACACTTTCGATGTACACTCTACTTAGATACTTCATCCAAGATGTTCATCCATAATGACAGGTGTAAATGGCCTTGAGAGGAGTATGGTTGTGGATGTTCTTGAGGACATTAAACAAAACTAAAAAAAAAAGTACAATTTTTTAAAGAGTTATTAAGAGAGTGTCAGTGGTTAAGTTTTAAATAAAAGATACTTTTGTTTTTGATCATAAATTTTTGAAAGATAAAGAAATGATAACTTTGAAGAATAGTATTGGTAAACTGAGATATAAAAATAAGTGGCTGACAGCATGTTTGAAACACAATCACAATTACTAAAAACTTAGTGGCGTTTACCAACGGTGTTTTATCATGATGTACCTTATTTGTTATAAGGTTTTGATATTACGAAAATATTTCTTTTATATTTTATAATAATCCTATAAAGTAACAAGGTTTAAATAACCGCTTCAAATTTTTTGTTACATGTAAAATTGTTATTAAGTTGTTGGACTTGTATTTAACTAGGTTCCTTTACTCTGATGTTCCCGCGCTTTCCTGGTGATGTTTAGGGGTTGTGTTGATGACACATTGGGCTATTGTTTTAGAGGGTTTGAAATCTGAACATCTACTCAATTTAATTACTGAACTTTACTTTTTTGCTGTTAAAGGTAACAGTTACATTTGATGTAATCGGTTTTGTAGTTCCAATAATTGAAAAGCTTGCAACAATAAGATCATAGCTCCACTTAAAAAGTAGGTTTTGTTTTCTTGATTAATTTTTATTATAAATTGTTCTCCATATTGAAGCTATCTAGATTTATTAAAAAAGTATTCTCAACTATTGGTGAGGAAAAATGTTAACAAAATTAAATTTTGAAGTATTTTTTAATATTTTATTTCCAAATATCATTAAATGTTTAGCTGGTCCCTTATTGATGCAAGTCCCTCTGTTATAAGTTTTAATCACTAAGCTATTTCCGCAGCTATGACTAAGAAGAAGTCTGAGAATGCAGTTCAGAATGGAATTGATAGAAGCTGTAGGGAGTCATCCTCTGAAGGAAGTGTTTTTGAAAACCCAATTAATGGGGTTACAAAAAATAAATCCAGAAAATGCAAAGTAGAAGGTTCAAATAAGACAGCTACCATTCTAAAGATAAGGACAACCCCAAGAGCTAAACGTACTAGTGAATCTTCTTGTGATTCTATGGTGAAAGGTATGATAGTCTTTTATTTTTTATTTATAAAGATGTCTATTTTGGTTTCATCCTATAACCACGAATTATTAAACTAACATGTTCTATCTCCACTTTTAATATCAAAAAAAATGAATGCTAATAACTTCATAATTCCCTTCTGAATATAGTTTTTCTGTAATAAAATTGATGGTTGATTATGTCTAAAGTGAGCCTAGCAATTAAAGTAAGTGAGTCTATCCTCATTAAATATTCCTATGTCTGGTCACTTAAAGTTATAAATATGAAGGTGATAGTTCTCAACTGGGTCAGTTTATATTCATTTTGTGTTGTTCTCACAAAGTGAATCTCAATCTTTCCAGCCTGGCTGGGATAAGTTGGTTACTGATAAGGTACCCTGTTCTTTCTGCTGTATTTAGATTTATAAGACCTTATAAAATTATATTAAATAAGATAATGTTGAAATAATCTTAAAATAAAATTATTTTTATTTTTTTTTTCCCCCAGAAGAAAGCAATTCAACAAAAGAAACTGAACAAGTCAATGTAGATGATAGTAATTTGTCAAATCCACAAAAATCTTTAGATGAGAAAAATGTGATAAATCCACAAAAATCTTCAGATGAGAAAAATGTGACAACTCCACAAAAATCTTCTGATGAGAAAAATGTGACAAATCCACAAAAATCTTCAGATGAGAAAAAGTTGACAAATCCAGAAAAATCTTTGAATGATAAAAAGTTGACTAATCCAGAAAAATCTTCTAATGATAAAAAGTTGACTAATCCAGAAAAATCTTCTAATGATAAAAAGTTGGCAAATCCAGAAAATTCTTCTAATGATAAAAAGTTGGCAAATCCAGAAAATTCTTCAGATGAGAAAAATTTGACAAGTTCACAAAAATCTTCAGATGAGAAAAACCAGACAAATCCAGAAAATTCTTTGGATGAGAAAAACTTGACAAATCCACATAATACTCCGGATGAGCCTGTAGAGAAAAATTCTGAAGTACCGATTCCTGAGAAAAAAGATACATTAATCAAAATTAATAGTGATAAGTATACAGAACTTATGAATTTATTAAATGGTCAAGAAAGTGAAATTGATAGCTTCATCAAGCAATACAGTGCTTGGCAACAGAAACGTGCAAATAGCGGAAAACAACCCAAAGCAAAAAGGAATAGTACAAAAACACCGACACAACAAAAACCCAAATCTACTAAAGCCACTCCTTCAGTTAAACTCAAAAGTCCTAAGAGAAAAAATAAAGATACCAACAAAAAATGGTACGTTCTTAGTTCAGTTTATTATTTACTGCTTCTTGATAGTTTTTACATGTGCTTTGTTTAATGTTTTATAAATGTATTCTTGTAGTAGCATACATTGTGTATAACTGGTGTACTGCCTGTAAACAACAAATATTGTGCTACAGTCCATGTTGAACTGGCTCTTTCGTGATTCTCTTCCATCTATTTTTATCCTGGGCTGCTCGTTACCAATTCCTTACACCAAGTGTCCTCAGGTTCGTCACAATGTCATCCCTTGTTCACATTCTGGACCTTGTTTCCGCTGTCTTTGATCTGCCAGGATGTCTACTCAAATTTTTTTTTTGTATTCTATGAGATTGCATCCTCTGAACATGGGCCAGCCACCTAATTCTTGCTTGACTGTACCCGCTACATCTGGAGCTCCTTGCAGTTCACTTAACTCCTGGTTGCATCTAATCCTCTATAACTCAATTTTTTTGTTAGCAGTATATTTCTCATAATTTTCCTTTCTTATCTGTTACATATATAAAATGTCTTCATTCTTGGCAGCTTGTCCTGGTTTCGTTTCCATACTGTATCAGGGCTGAGAACTGTCTGGTATCTCTTTACTTAAAATTCCTTAGGGGTTCTCTTATTCACTGCTGTGATTAAGAACTAGTTGGTGCTACCACTTCAGTATTTACAAGTGATAACTTTGTTTAGAGTGGTTAAATAAATATTTATAACTACTCGTGTAATTTTATCTAGAGTTTTCTGGATTTGTAGTTATAACTTCACTTTTGATGTGATTAAAGTGCAGATAAAACTATTCTCCTAAAGTTATAACTTCATTATTTTGGATTCTTTGTCAATCACTTTCCCCAAAACTTCGCTTGGAAATATTTCTGCATTTTACAGCTGATCTAGGTTTTAAGAACGTAGTAGCAGAAGATTTTAGATTCGACCGCCCGACTGTTGTAAAAATATTAATTAAATGATGGACGTAGCTGAGTACTGGATTAACTTTCCTAGCACAGTTCTAGAAATAAATAATGCAAAGGAGATGTGGAAATAGTGCATTTTCATCAGCTACGTTCATCATTTAGTTAATATTTTTACAAACAGTCGGGTGGTCAAATCTAAAATCTTCTGCTACTACGTTCTTAAAACCTAGATCAGCTGTACGAATGATAGTGCAATTATTCAAAAATAATTTTGGTTATGCTGGATTTTTCTAGTAATACTGTGTTTTCTGAGCACAGTTTATGAACAAAGTCCTGCCTGTAATATTCTTCTCAATGTCAGTTTCCTCTTCTGACTGACGGAGTCATGACGGGACGAGCCAAAAACAGTGACATTTTATACGGACACTTTTCAATACATTTTTTTAATTTTATCTTTTTTTATAACATGTGTTAGTTGTTCTTCAAATGACTACTATTAGTTGGCCTTTCTATAGTGTGAGTAATGCCATATTGGAAGTGGTGTAATTTATTTGTCATCTGCGTTACAGTAAAGGTTCTCGGTATTTCTAAAATGATAAATTATCATTTTAGGAATGAAGAAAACATTTGAAGAAGGCATTACAATGAATTTTTTTTTCTGAAATATAAAGGAAGCTAACTAATTTATAAACTTTTATCAATAGGATGATTAGTAAATTTCCATCAACATTTTTTGAAAATCTATGCTTCAAATTTTGGTCCAGACTTGTCAAAACTACATTGTACTTGGCACATTTCAGAGGTTTTTTTTTTTTTTTTTTTTTTTTTTTTTTTTAAAAGAAATTTTCCTTTAATTAATTGTCATATGAAAATTTTTGTTTTTAAAAATAGAATAAATAAAATATTCATTACGTTTATAGTATTCCAACCTATAGGCAATGTTATGTTTTATATCTCAGAGCATAATATTGAAATAAATATGTTTAATTAGTTAAGTATGACTAGGATATTCAAAATATTTAATTTTTATACATTTTATTCTATTTAGAGTCTAGTAATATATTTTTCTCTTTTCAGTTCTGTTCCTAACAAAAATGGTTTGAAAAAACCAGATTCTTCATCTTCTGAAAACAAAGCCAATATTGCAGAAATTTCTAGTCCGGTGACCACAAAGGATGCCAATACTGATATAAAAAATGATTCTGATGCGCCTGTAGTACATTCAAGTGATACCAAAACCGATGACAAAAAATCAAATGAGAAAACTGTAAATGTTACTGATTGTCTGAAAGATGTTCACACTGATGTAAAATTTTATCACTTGAAAGAGAAAAGTAAGAGCTCAAAGAGCAACAATAGTGGCACTGCCAAACGTGGAAGGAGAAAAGTTGAGGAGTTACCTAAATGTCTGAGTCCTATTGATAATGATGTCAAAGCTAGTGATACGCATGTTGAAGAAAAGGGTTGTGATGAACTGAATAATACCAAATCTGATAGCGTTGATTCGAAAGAAGTACTGGTACCTGTCAAAGAGGATTTGCATACTGCTCTTGAATTTGTTTCGGAAGGTGAAAGTAGTAGAGAAAATGAAGGAATTAATAGTGTTGATTTAGAAAAAAATGATTTGATTCTCAAAGATTCTGATGATTCACTTCCTGCTAAAATTATAGAAAATAATGATATCAATAGCAATGAAAGCTCATATGAAACTAAGGAAAATGATGAATTGGATAAACCTTTTGATGAACAGAGTGATCTCATTATCAAGGACGCTTTAAATGATCTGTCCCACAATCATATAAGTAATCAACCATTTATTGATAAGAGTTTGTCTTCTGAACTTAACAGTACTCCACCCTGTTTGAAATCCAAGTCCCGGATTTACTCACCATTGTCTGATATTGAAAATAACATTTTTGATGAATCTACACATTCTGATTATGGAAACAAGGATAAAGACATTCTCTATATGACTTGTTCTACTTTGAATGAGGGAGATTCGGAAACTGACACTGTGTGGAAAAGAAAGAGAAAATTGAGCCATGACAAAAGTGACACTTACAAAAAGAGAAAGCATGTCTTAGATCTTAGTGAAACAAAATCTGATGAACCTCAGCGTGATATAACTTCATCAGAACCTTCCAATAACAAATGGAACACTGAAGAAGCAAATTCATTTTCTGAAGAACTTATTTATTCTGATGAAGAAAAAGTTAATAGTTTAATTAACGCTGATGATATTTCTCCAAAGGTTTCTCTGTCTATAGGTGCCCTTAAATTCAGAGAAAATTCTAATCATAAATTAAAAAATATTTCAAAGCCTGATTTAGATAAAAATATTATTGAAAAAACAAAGAGTATAAAAAATAATATCTCACATGATGCCGATGATGATAGACATAAACGTTCAAAGGAATCTACTACTACTGAAAGGGAGAGTACCCCAAAAAGAAATATTTATAGAGAATGGAAAGAAAGAAAGAATGGCAGTGTTAGTGATAATTCAAGGAGCAAACACTCTTTGAAAGACATTGATAAGGTTAATAAAATTAGTTCTAAAAGTAAAAAACAGATGAAAAGCAAATCGAGATCAAAATCAAAAAAATCTTCCTCTTATGATAAAAGTGATAAAGAAAGTCTAAAAGATAAATATGAAAATGCATTTGAAGCAATGCTTAAAAAAGTGAGAGAGCATGGACCCAGAAGGTAATTAAATCCAGTATTGATTATAAAAATTTCACTTTATAAATATAATTGGTTTTATATCCTGTTTAATGGCTAACACGTTGACTGCTGATGAGGACACTGTCATCAGTGCTACTCCTTTTCTATGGACGGGTGTCTACAGATAATCATCCTTTTCATAAACGGTGTCCACCAGCTCTAGCATGGAAGAAGGCTAGTCTTTCTGTGTCCGCAGCATCAAGTAAAGCTCCAAATCAGTCCTTCATTTTCCAATGCTCAATTCTAATGTTTTATGCGCTTTTTTAAACGATTCTTTAAAGTTAAATTTCAAAGGAGCTATTATTGCTTATACATATACTATTGATTACTATTTTAATTTAAAATTTCAAACCCAACTTGAGAACCAAGTTTCACTCGTGTATGTTATGATGGGTCTAATAATGGTTCCATAGGCTCTTATTTTAATTTTACGTGATAAATCGTTAAACCTAAGAATTTTTTTAACTGCGAACAGGCATCTGTTGTCTGCCGTTATTTGTCCGTTGATTTCTGCGATAACATCATTATTATTTGTTACAAGCAACCCTAAGTATTTAAATTCTTTACATCTGGGAAGCTGTACTCCCTGAACTGGATTTCTTCTTCTTGCGACTGGGTTCTAGACGAAAACAATGTAACAGTCATGCTCAAGGTTAGTTATTGATAATAAAAAACAAAACATAGAAAAAATATTTATAACCAAAATTAACATTTTTTAAACCAAATGTTTGGATACTGTGAATAGACATTAATGAATAGATAGTATATGTACCGTTCGTGTAAATTTTGAAATTTCTTAAGTGGGACCTGTAATGAAAGTCATTTTTTTAATAAGTGTTACCTGTTAAATCAAGTTTTTTTTTTTCATGTTCCCTTGAGTATCCAGTTATCTAAGTTCAAAGCAGCTATATTTCCTATATGTGATGATCTTGTCATGTTATATAAAATTGATAATAAATAACTTTGTTGTCAAAGCCGATCAATCTAACTTTAAATTTCTTTTGAAGAATTTTAGAAACAGATCTGCTAGTTGTTCCAGTTACCTATAAAGGAGAAAGTTTGCACGGTATTCTTGGTAGTACACATATGGAAGATTATTTGGCTCGATATCAAATACAGAAGGAGAAGTATAGTAACGAAAACATACTTAGTAGCAGTCATGCTCAAGGTTAGTGCTTGATAATAAATATTTTTTCTCTTTCTGCTCTTACAAAAATTTATTGTGTTGTAAGAAGTAGATGGCTTTTTGGTCTCTGACTAATCTTTTAAAAAATAATGAAATCAAAACCTTTTGATAATTTTCTGCCAGGAGCCGAATTCATATGAAAGAAAGTTTTGTTTGGTAGTAAACTAGTATTAGTTTTTTCATCAGCATTGTATATGTTCAGATCAAATGATTCTCTTAATAAATCAAGTATTGCTTCTGCAAGTCATATTTTTGAAAATATGTATTAACTATTGGTAAATGAAGAAATAGGAATGAATGAAATAAATTTAGTCATACCAGTTAAATAATTAATAATAATAATAATCCAAAAGGATACTGTTTTTCAGATCTGCCAGGATCTGACGTTTTTTGGCAGCCGAAGGACATCCTTGGCCACTCTCCTTCCCCACTTGTAACTAGTTTTCTTCCTTAAGGATACTGTTTTTCAGATCTGCCAGGATCTGACGATTTTTGGCGTCCAAAGGACATCCTTGGCCACTCTTCTTCCCCACTATTAGTTTTCTTCATTATGGATACTATTTTAAGATGGGGAAGGACACACATATATTAGTTTTCATTCTTATCAAAGGATATTCCGCCATTGTTGTTCTTTTAATTTTCGTCCTAAAGGATATTATTTTAAAATATTTCAGGATTTAACAGTTTTAAGATGACAGAAGGATATCCGCCTTTGTCGTCCTGTTATTTTTTTGTCCTTAGCATACTATTTTATAATATTCCAAGATTTAAGGTATAACAGTAATACCATCTTATACTTTTCTGTTATTCTTAGAAGATTTTGTTATCGCAGAATAAAGATTATTTTCTGTTTCATTAAATGCCCATCCTGATTTTTGGAATCTAATACACTACAAAAACAATATCCAGAAAAATACTAGTGCATTTTCCCATCTGCAGTGTTAAGTAAAAGGAATTAGTAAAATTTGTGATACATTAAGTAACAGATGAAACCTAGAGCCTGTTAAGTATTGATCTTATTAAATAAATACTAGCATCCCCCGTTGTGGCTTCACCTGCTCTCATAATTAAAGAACTTAGGTAATTTTAACTAATAATTGAAGTTTTAAATGTTTATCGATAAAAATCTTATATTTAAGTATGCAATTAAGCACTATTTCTTCAATGATATTTTCATGCGAAGCAGTAATTTTAAACCTAAGGGGTTTGAAGATTGCATAAAAGCATAATTTGATATCCAATTTTTAATTTAAATGTTTGAGTTGGTAATCCAGATGAACAGAAACTCTTGCTGATAATGGACTGCATTATCAGTGCTTACAACTAAAGGCATATTAATCACACTTTTCCACACAATATTAAGAAGCAAAGGATCGTCATTTTGATTTGGTGATAATTTTTATTCGGCAGAAATAATTGTATTGATTTCCTCTGGTTTGATTTTAATTTCTAACCATAATAGTATATGACAGAGTGGCAAATCTTGTTTCTGCCAGTCAACATTGTACATTTAAATTTTTACTGTTATAAATTTTATTACAGCTAAACCTTAGGACTATGAAAACAGTATTTAAAATTTTGCACCGATGGGTTCAGTAGTTTTACCATCGAAAACTATTATTGTGAATGGTGCTATCCACATATTAGTCAATTTTTAAACTTCCATGCATCCACGTGTCACATCGCATATTTAAATATTTCTTATTAATTTAATTGAACATGAGTAAAATTTATTATCAATTTTTAAACTCTGTATAACACTGTACCTTTGCAACCTCTCATATAGAATGGCGCTCTTCACAACACCTATCGGTCAATTTTCAAACTTCACTGTTCTCCACATATTGTCACATTTTTAATAACGAATTAATTGAAAATCAGTATATTTTATTATTGCTAAACCTTCTTGGAACTATTAAGATGGTTTGGTTAAGATTGGTTCAGTAGTTTTCATGGTTAGTGATCACTAAAGACCGGATTTTCGTGCAATTGCATATTTTTTTTTGCTAACTTCAAATTCATTAAAAGTTGGATAGAAATTTGAATCATGAAAACCACGTTATTTCGATACTAGTTTTATATTGCACGAAATTGCATGTTTTGACATTAATGCACGAAATTGCACATTTTAAGGTTTTTCTGCATGAAATTGCACGTTTTAAGTTTTATTTTTAAATTTGTCTGTTATTAAAAAAAAATCAGTCAACAAAGCGGACAAAACATTAAAATTAATTACTTTAATATAAAAAAAAACACTACGTTTATAGATGCTGCCCTTTTTTATTACGAAAATTTGAATAGGTATGCAAAGTTAATAGAACGTTTGGAAGAAGATGCTCTTGTTATCACCAGATTAAAAAGCAATTCAGTTAAGTCCGAATTGGCATTCATAAGGTTCCATTTTAGCCCAATACACGTTGCAATGAAACGTTTAGAGGCAAAAAATCTATCGTTAGATGAACAAATCAATATTGAACAAAGTATTGAAGAGACACTCAAAAAAGTAAATAACGACAAAGGAAAATTAATTTATGAAAATTTCAAACCGTATTTGAAAAAAATCTTGGCTTTAAAATTGTACAAACATCTAACGACGTTTTAAATGGCAAACGTTCAGATGTAGATGTGGCACCAAACATTTTAAGTGCCTATAAAAAATGCCCAATTAGGAGTATTGATGTAGAAAGAGCTTTTTCTCTTTTAAAACATATCCTCGATTACAAGAGGTATAACAGAAAAAAATTTAGAAATGTATATTGTAGCAAATTTTAACGAAAAAAATTGATTTCTTTATTTTGTTTTTGTCTTATTGAATTGTGTATATCGTCTAATTGATTCTTGTCTTAGAGAATGTTCCTATTGTTTTCGTCTTCTATAGTTTAAAAGACAGATTGAAAATATATTCTTTTAAAACATAATATTATGTATCTACTTGATGGTAATTAATAGAATTTTGTATTATGTTTTGTCTTACTGTTTTTGCTTTTTTAAACCGCATATAATTATTGTTCCTAAGAGTGTTTTTTATTTAGTTTTATTAATACAAAATCTGGTTTAAATACAGGAAAATTATTAATTTTATTGTATTCAATATTTTACTTCATTTTATGCCTACTTGGTGCTAATTAAATATAAAAACTGCCATCTTTTTATTTAGTACACCTTTTTGATTTTTTCATTGCATGTTTTTATGTTTTTGTTGCACGTTTCAATGGTTTATACTGCACGAAAATCCGTTCTTTAGTGATCACAAATGAAAAATGGCTTGTCTTTTTATATAATAGTGTAGATATAGATTTATAAAATGATTCTTTTTTTGCTGTTTCTAATACTGTAATATGCTTCTGATAATATAATAACCATTATTATTTGTTTTATATATGTAATTTGATACCTATGTTTGTACTGGCTTTCATCGCCTCTATATTTTTTGTCATTTTTAGCATTCATAATTCAATAGCTTCCATATCTTTAACTGAATAGTACTGAATCATAAGAGATTCGTGTGAGATCAATATTATGAAAAAAAAAAGAAAAAAGAAGAAGGCATCAATCTGTTTTCATTTTGTTGTTTGCTGACATAGTGAGTTCAGTAGTTTTTTTCCTCTCCTATTTGCTCTTCATTAAATATTCTTCTTAGTATCTTTCCTCCACAAAAATCAAAATTCAGTTAACCATAATTATTCATAACTTTTTAGAACTTGGATAATTATTCTAATTCGAAAAGAACGTTTGCTATAAAATTTATATTGATATATTTATATTCTGTTATTGTTTCTGAATTTTGATTACAGGTATTTTAAAACGGTTTCTGCGCCCACTGTGCTATGAAATGTTAACCGAAGGCTCTTGCAAGGATTCTCAACACTGCAGGAAAGAACACTCGGTAATGCTTAATTTCAGTTTGTTTTGAATATAAAATTTATTAATAATAATTTTTTGACAAGCTTTTCCTTAAGTTGTTATGTTTCTTCCTCTCTATTTTTGAAATTTTATCCACGTTTCTTCATAAAAATATTGAATTTTTAATTTCAGATATCTAAAGATTTTTTCAGTAGTATGGATAAGCACGACGCTTGGCTGATAGTAGCATTTATATTAAGAATTTCTAACTGTTTAACAGAAAATCTCTTGCTAGCAATTCTTGAGTTCTTGTCTAAGCATGGAGCAAAAAGAAAAATTCTTTTAGTTTCGAGACAAATGTTCCAAAGTCTACAAAACAAATTTACTATTCCGAAATCCTGCTGGGAAGATATTTTAATAGCATTGGAATGCTGTGGACTTCAGAGGTAAAAATTCATTTTTTTTTTTTTTTATTTTTTTTCAATTTTATGTTTTCACTATTTAATTTATTATTTGTTTTTTGTTTTTTTACTTGTAGATGGGAAGGAATTAAGTCTGTGATTCAATTTATAATAGATACACTTTCATATCTGAAGGGAGAGGTATTTGACGTAAATTAGTTTAATACTATGTAATTTAGAATACTTTGTAATGTTTTTAAAAATATATCAGCATTTAGTCATTTACAGATTTTTTTATTATGATTGCAGTATGATATTAGTATTATAATGGTGACTAGGACTGTGAATTATATGCAATAAAAACTAAAAATATGCATATATATATATATGCAAATATGTTGGATAAAATACACGGTGAAATACTTAAAGAATGTAACTATCTACATTATTTAGAAAAAATAAAAACAATGCAATACATACTTATACATAAGTATAAACTCAAGTCAATTAACTATTATTGCTGCTCCTATGGGATTTTTTTCATCTTCTCCCCTTCTTCTGTTTTTGGCTCCTGCGTTCTAGAAAATGTCTCACCATTGGACATCGGAGTGGATTTGCTTCTTCCATCCTAAATCGTTTCAGAATTTGCCAATATAATTCTGCTGGTTAAGCCAAATTTTCTTTGATTGACGATCACGAGTCAATTCAAAAGCTAAAAATGATTTGGCTTCACCAAGGTCGGTCATCTTAAATGATCTTGAGAGTTGCAACTTGACCTGATTTTTTAATTTTTTGTTTGAAAAAATCAACAGATCATCCACCCAGACAGCCACTATTATCATATTTTTTTTCTATTATTTTGAAATAGACACAATAGTCAAATTTTGACTGTGTCTGGCCAAATCCCTGCAGAACTGCGTCGAATTTTTTATTCCATACTCGGCTCGCTAAGTCCATACAAGCTCTTTCGAAGTCGACATACTTTTGAAGTTCAATCACTGAAACCAGGTGGCTGGGACATATAAATTTCCTCCTCAAGGTCTCCCTGAAGAAATGCAGAGACTGCGTCCATCTGATCAATTTCCAAATTGTACTCTGAAGCCAGCGGTATAATATATCTGATGGAACTATACATGAGAACTGGCGAGAATGTTTCTTCGTAAATCAGAAAAAAATTGTGTCTGGTTCTTAGTTAAATCCAATCTTAGTTCAACAGCTGCATGGATGACAACTGTCAACCACTGCTCTTAAAATTGCTGCTGTTTATTTGTTTTGGCTGGGATGAATATGACACGCCCATAGTCTGCAAGAGTGGGCTATGTGGTTAATCGCGGCACCTCTTTCAGTTGCTATTAGATATTCACGACCTGTGATTTCCATTAGTTTTAGCTTATTTTGAGTGAATAATTTATTTCTCTCATCTTTTGGAAAGTATTTTTAAAAATTGAAGAGACTAAAACTATAAAACTATTGTTAAAACACTAGAAAACTTAGTGGATGACTATTGTCATATTTGTAACTGGCCTGTATTCGACTACTCAAGGGTTAAAGTGGGTACCTTTAATTATTTATAACTCAATGGTTGAGTTAGATCCTCACGATATAAGGTTAGATATTCACGACCTGTGATTTCCATTAGTTTTAGCTTATTTTGAGTGAATAATTTATTTCTCTCATCTTTTGGAAAGTATTTTTAAAAATTGAAGAGACTAAAACTATAAAACTATTGTTAAAACACTAGAAAACTTAGTGGATGACTATTGTCATATTTGTAACTGGCCTGTATTCGACTACTCAAGGGTTAAAGTGGGTACCTTTAATTATTTATAACGCGATGTTTGAGTTAGATCCTAGCTAAATCACTTCTATGCACAACTGTCGAGAAACATGATTGTCCTCGACCATTGAAGTATTAATACCAGAATTTTAATTTCTCAGTACCAGTACCGATACCAAGAAATTGATTCTTGATACCTTGGTTTAACAATAAATGGCCATTTCACAAGATAATCCAAAAAGAAGCTAGCTACAAAAGCTAAACAAATAAATTAAAAAAAGAATAATAACTAAAGAAACAAATTAGTATAGCAGTAGTAGTATTTATTATCTACAAGTTATAAAATATCGCTCATTTGCTGCAACAATGACATAACTCAAAAACAAGCTTTTGAGTGTGTAATGAACCATTCACCTATGTAGTTTTAGTCAGTAGAACGTTATATTTGTACTTCAACTATTCACTAAGAGAGAGCAGGATATGTCACCATTGTATGTCAACAGATCGTCCTGTACTTTATTCACAAGACTGTCCTGCAAAATAGAAGTTTTTGAGTTATGTCTTTGTTGCAGCAAATGAGCAATATGTTCATATAATTCAATTCATAAATTCATAATCAAGAAGATAAACATTTCAAGGTTTCATTTATTGATTAAGGAATTGAAAATGATACTGAAACATTTCACTAAACATTGTAGATGCTCTGATATTTCTTTGGATTTGTCTTAATTGAGTATTAGGGTTCGAATACCAGTATGGACATATAAATTTTAAAAAAATCTTCATTTTCGGACATGACTGCCTATAAGAATAACAGAAAAGTACAATAAATATATGTACTATTGTCTGGCTGTATTTATTTAGCTTGACATTGTAATATTATTTCTCATTTTCCAATAGTAGAAAGGAATCAGTCTAGTACTTATTACATTTCAAAAATATTGGCTTTTCATTGTTAGGAGAAGAATTGATGTTTAATAATAAACATAATTAGATATCAAATAACTATTTTCAACATTAGCTGTTTCAATAGGCTCCTAGGAATAAACATTAGATCATCGTTTCTTGATATCAATTCTTTTCTCAAGAATCAATGGAATTGGGAATCAACACATCCATATCCTTAACAAATAATGGAGCTAAGATCCTTCATGGGTTGTGCTGGTGCATGTATTGATATGGAATTTATGTTCATAAAAATATTATTTAATTTAATTTTTTTAATATTTTCACCGTAATGTTAAGCTATACTTGGCATTTTTCTTTACGTTGCAGTTTCTTCAATGAATTATGTCCGAATGTAAGACATGTACTGTGAGTTTTTATAATCTCGTAAAATTGCTAATCAGGCAAAGCTGTCGTCCAAACGTGCCTAATTACCAGGTATGCAAGTTTAAAATGTCGTTTTAATTCCAATAGAATGCGCTCTTAGCCTATTGAAGGATTTGCTTATCTTTAAACGCTATTTTGTTTGTTAGTCATTTGTTTACAAAAGTCAGTTGTTTTTAAGTCGTTTACGTGGACGTATCATACCTTTCTTTGGTGTTAAAAATGTCTAATTTTAAGCCAAATAAAGAGCATTTGCGGCATGTCATGATTTTCTTATTTAATCAAAAGAAAAAGGCATCTGAATGTCATCGAATTCTTGTTGAGACTTATGGCGATGTTGCTCCAACCGTCAGGACATGTGAACGTTGGTTTCAAAGTTTCAAACGTGGTGATTTTGATGTTACTGATCAAAAACGAGAAAATCGACCAAAAAAGTTTGAGGACTTCGAATTGCAATCTTTATTAGACGAAGACAATACCCAAACCCAACAAATGATGGCAGAACAGTTGAATGTCACTAGGCAAGCCATTTCCGATCGCCTAAGAGCTATGGGAAAGATTCAAAAGGTTGGAAAATGGGTTCCACATGAATTGGACGAACGACAGATGGAAAAACGAAAAACTGTGTGCGAAATGCTGTTTTTACGCCACGAAAGAAAGGGTTTTTTGCATCAAGTTGTAACTGGCGATGAAAAATGGATTTATTTTCAGAATCCCAAACGAAAAAAATCATGGGTAACGCCAGGACAACCATCCACATCGAGTGCAAGACCGGATCGTTTTGGGAAGAAGACAATGCTGTGTGTGTGGTGGGGGATCAGAAGGGAGTAGTCTACTACGAGCTTCTCAAACCCGGCGAAACAGTCAATACCGAGCGCTACCGACAACAAATGATCAATTTAAGTCACGCATTGATGGAAAAACGCCCAGAATGGGCTCACAGGCACGCCAAAGTCATTCTTCAGCATGATAACGCTCCTGCACATTCAGCCAGATTGACTAAGGAAACGATTTCTTCGCTTGGTTGGGAACTCCTACCCCACCCGCCGTATTCACCTGACCTGGCGCCTTCTGATTATCACCTCTTCTCATCGATGGGACACTCATTGGCGGAGCAACACTTCAACAATTTCGAAAACGTACGAAAATGGCTCGATGAATGGATTTCAAATAAAGATGAAGCATTCTTTTGGAATGGTATCCATATATTGCCCGAGAGATGGACAAAATGTGTAGAAAGCGAGGGTCAGTACTTTGAATAAAATATATTATACTTTTTTTTAAATTACTGTGTATATATTTTAAGAAATAAACGACATTTTAAACTTGCATACCTGGTAAAGAGCTTCCAAATTATACCAAAAAAAAAAAAAAAAAAAATTGAGAACACATTTTGTTGATATATTTGTAGTCATATGATTAAGAGTGATTAGAATTATCTTATTTTCAGATTTTTAATCAATTGCTGAAGATTTGGAATGTGCACGGATCGTCATTTTCAAACACCTGGCCGATTGTTGAACCTTTAGTAACTGGGAAAATAATCACTTTGCAGCCCTTAATTTTGTCCAAATTGATAGCTGAAATAATCACCATAGAACCTAAAGATAAATCAAATATTTATCGACTTTTAGCCCAACAGCTGACATCTCTTACGAAAGATAGCTTTAATCAAATAAGTTATCGGTTGCTGAATGATTTTCTTAGGAAAGTTGCTCAAGAAGGATTACACAATGAAGAAAAAGCCTTAAGGGAAATTATGAATGCCTCGTATTCCAGTTCTTTTTTCCCACAACAGTCACCTGTTCTTTCGAAACCTTCCTCATTACGGAGATGCAGGTCAATGATTAACTTAGCTAACATTAATCCTGACAGTAAATACCAGCTCAATACAATTGTACATGAAGAGGAAAAAATGGAAGCTGCGATTCAAAGGGCTTTATTGTGTTCAAATTTTGATTCTGTTATTAAAGTACTGATTGCTTCCTCAAAGAAAGTATTTATCAACAAAGTCTTGTTTGTGTTTTACAAATTTACTTTGGAAAAAAATCCTTATATCTTGCTGAAGAACATTCTTGTCAAACTCAGAACAAGTAAGTGATTGTCATTTTAATTATTTAAGATTAATATTTACCAGTTCATTGTTTTATTTAAATCTCTCAAAAAATTCAACCAAGTGTCTCAAAGGTTTTCAATATTTTTTTTTACAACAAAAGAAGAAACAATATTTTTTTTATTTACGTAGTAAGGTTCATAAGTCTCCGGCTTGTCCTGCTTCCCCTCCTTCAAACGTGCCGGGGCCAGCACGCCTATGCAGGTCCATGCCTGCTCACACCCATCACCCACACTTCCTCAGTCCTGTCAGTCATTGTCCAGCCTTGAAGGAAACTCCCCATTTTTATAATGTTCAAACTCGAGTACCTTTTTTTTTTTTTTTTTTTTTTTTTTTTTTCCTCTCAACAAAACTTGAGCACCATGTGGCTATTAAATTATTTTGTAAAGAGGGTCTTACTCCTGCGCATATTAAAGAGTGCTTGGATTGTGCATACGGGCAGTCCTCCCTCTTGTATTCCACAGTGAAAGAATGGGCAAAATTATTTAAGTTAAGGAGAGAACGTCTAGAAGACCCACGTCCCAGTCACCCATTGGAAGCTGTCACTTCTGAAACAATCCAACTTGTGGAATTTGAATTGCTGTCTGACTGCTGTGACTGAAAACCAAGGAAATAGCAGCGAGGTTGGGGCTTTCAAAAACAAGTTTTTTGAGCATCATCAAAGAACTTTTGCATAACAAACAAGGTTAGTGCAAGATGGGTTCCAAAAATTCTTTCAGCTGCTCAAAAACAGGAACGAGTTCACTGTTGCAATGAATGAAGCTCAAAAAACACATTTTTTCCAAGCAGCAGTGGAAGAACATTTTTTTAAGAAAATAATTTTTTTTTTTTCATGGTATAGAAATGCTGCCAATGCTTTGTATTCAGTATGTTGAACTTGGAGGAGAATATATTGAAAAACAGTAAGACCAGTTTTTTTCTTTCACCTTTCCTTCTATCCCAGGCCGGAAACTTTTGGACCTTACTACGTAATTATATTTGACTGCTTACATATAATGATCACTAGATTATTAAATCCTCATAAATAAATTCCTGTTTTTAATGTTTACATGTTCTAAAGTGTTCCTGATTTAACATAAACCTAATAAATTTGTAAGGTGCTTACAATGTTTTCTTCACTTGCTAAATATTTCATTTTAAGCAAACATTGCTACTTTAATTTGTATGATAATGTTATGGCTTTAAATGTAAAATAAACTGAAATTAATAGAGATGGGCCTGAGACTAGTCTACAAAGGCAGTTGCTTTTGTAGTTGGAGACATTTGGGCTAATCAGCCATTTTATTCATTTATATTCATACTCTTAAAAATAGGTTGATTTGAAATGAAAACATGGCCTTTATTGATTGTATTGTATATTATTTATTGTAGGAATAGGGTCTTTTTTTTTTTTTTTTTTTTTGTAATCAAATATCAAACTACAAAAAAAAAAAAAAAAAAATCATGATATTAATAAAAAATAAATATGATAAAATATTGAATAAAGAACTTAGGTAGCCTAGTATTTTTTTTTTTTTTTCAATCACAGTTTTGGTTTTGTGTATTACATAAAAAATATTAATTCTTAATTGAATAATCTTATTAATCTTAATTTATACATATGAATTCTAAGTCTTAGAATAAAATTATGTATTGTACAACCCATATTATGCTCTTAACTAAATTTATAGATACACCAAAAGTGAAGTAAAGGTAATTTAAGATAGGTAATTTCTAGAGGTTGGAATGTGAAAAGAAAACTGCTATTTTGGCAATTTACAAAAATAAGTGTTTATTTACAATTGCATGTAAGATATTTTCGTGATTCCATAAACATGATATCTTTTTTATTTATATGATTGAATTCTATTCATGATTGAAGACCATCATTTTTCTAAAAAAACATTCTGTTACACATCAGCCCATTTGCAAAAAACTGAAGAACAAATATAAGATAAACAAAAACCTGTAGCTAACATGTACTGACTGCATAAAGCTATGAACAAAGTGCATTAAACATTGCTGAAGTCACACAAATTCCAACAGAAGCAATGATTGGCTTGGCTGACTACTCGGCTGACTATTGGTCCTTTTCCCAGTCGAATAGTTGGCCTAAGTCATAGTTGGCCCACCTCTAGAAATTACCTATCTTAAAAAGATATTTTCTAACAATGATATTCATTAAATACTTTTCAATCGTAAATTTTTATTTATATGTACAAATTGAAAATAATTATTTTTTAGATTATGCGCAATATGTTGATGAAATAAAAGATTTAATTGGAAATATTGTTGTAACTGTGATGTTGGATTACGTGGTGAAGTATGATTGGAAGCAGGCTAATAACTATTTTAATTTATTAGAAGAAAACCATATTAACAAATACAAATTGAAGGTTATAAATCACATTTATTACTTACTATTATTAATGTATTGTTATCATAAGTCTGAATTTATGGTGATTGTTAATTTAATTATTAGTTCCAGTTAATTTAATCAAATCACTGCCTTATATATATGTCATACTTAGACATCAACCTAAGCCTTTTCTCAATTGTGATTAGGTTTTATCGAATAGAACTAGGAGTTATCAATGTGTTATTCAATTGTTCAATCAATTAAATGCTTAGGACTTATCGTTCAGTAACCAATTGTTTTCAAAGTATCATAACCACTTTTGGCTGGACACACTTTGAGACACTGTTTAATGCAGGCTGGGCGCCACATTTTTTGTGACTATTAGTAAAAGGAATGGTTAGTGAGAGGCAGAACAGGGCAGTACTGTTTCACACAAGACCAACATCACCTTGTGGATCTGATACAGTAACTGAATGACATTATGACATACTCTTTTGTAAGTTGGATTTGTTTCGCCTAAAATGTATTTGATACTATTGATTCTCAATATGTTAAACCAAAGTTAAAATAAGAAATTTGAACAATAGTTTTTTATTTATGGTTTGAAAGAAAATATGAAATAAAAATTAAAAACAATCAAATAAGTGGTGGGAATTATGTTTTATATTACAATTAAACTCCAATTATCCGGACTCCAATTATCGGGATATCTGATTATCTGGACTGATTTGAAGAAAAAAAAATATATATATATTTTTTTATTACATACATTTTTTTAAAAATAGTGTATTAACTGACATTGTAGGCCGTGGTTCAAAGCTGACAAAATATGATAGGTCCCGTCTTGTTAGTTTTTATGACACAATAAAACATGTAAAACTAAATAGACCAAGTGGCAGCTACCGGAACTGTGTCTCAGAATAAGGGGCGGAGCCAACACATCTCATAATTGTCAAGTTCTGAATAAACGTGCTTAGTGAATTTCTAGAATAGCACATCCGTCCTACACGGGTTTTATCCAGCCTGGACCCTATTCCATAAAACAAAAAGCTCCAGCAAAATTCCCGTCAGGCTGCTAATATTTCTCGTATATTTCAAACAAAAATTCTGCTAATATGTTCTATTTTAAAAACGATGGGATCTTTTACAAAAAAATCATCAAAAAAATATAAGAACGAGTTGCCTTATAAGACGCCTGTGAAAAAAGAAAAGAGGCCTCCTTGTGGTGATAAGGGATTTCGATCCTGTTCTTTTTTTACTGCTGGTGTGTCGAGCTGTTCCCCGTGTTTCGGGTAGGGGCCGCCGGCAAACAGAAAGGGCTAATTGACGAATGGGCGTAATTCCAGGAGGCCCGACGAAACAAAAGTCTGCCTAGATTCTTGACATAAAAGACACAAAAAAGACCATAGAGGAGACTAAACGGCCTCCGATTGTCATATAACCGAAAGTTGTTTTCTGCTCATCCATTAATCCTGGGTTGGTAGATAGTGGGGGGCGGGAGCGGGGGAGGATGAGGAGTGGCGTAGTATCGAGTGGTTGACCCAGGTTCCGGAAAGGATAAATACTTCTGGCACGGGCCATCATCTGACAGCCTCACCAAATGGCTCTCAACAACAGCCCACTACTGAGGCTTAATACCTCTATCCGTACATCTAGACCATATTATGATGATGACATACCACAAACCGGCTCGTTAGAGAACATGTGAATATACCTATAACAAATCTTCGCGATTGCGCCTATTAACGACCTTTTTGAAATACAAGGATATTTTGCTCGATACACATAAATTCCGAGGAGTTCTTGTGAGTTTTACCGTCACGTAAATTCTAACAAACGAATTAAACTTATAACCGTATTGTTTCCGGCAGGGTGGAAACATAAAAGGAACGCTGAACAGATCCCGCCCACCGAAGGTAGTAATAAATGGTTAGAAAAGTGTAAACGGGGGATAGGGACCTCTGAGCTAAGTGAACAAGGATGAGAGCGTGAAGCACTGGAATCGCACGGACGTATTCTCCTGTTGGGTACGGGACTTTTACGAGCCTGACAGGGGACGAACATCGGGTACCAGGAGAGGTTTCAAATGGGGGATAGGTGCCGTTGGTGCTGGAATGAGTCCATTGAGAAGAAAGGTCCGCGAAAGTCAATTTCCGACAGTTGGAGGTCACGCGCCCGTCCATTAGCGCAAAAACAACAGAGAAAAGGGGGATGGGCTACAGAAATGAGTAAAGTCTAGTTACACGCCAATCGATGCGCAAGTAGACAAAGCATTGCGGTATCCTGAACTGGGTGGTCTCTTTATAAACTTAAAGGGTTATGTCTCCTAAAAGAATAGGTGAAAATTAACTGTGTCCGAAAAACTGTAGACCTTCTTAAAAAAGGCGAATCTGATAAAAAATTGGCGGATGGGTTCTGTGTTGGAACATCCACGATTTCCAATTTGTTAACTAAGTATATAGTTTAAACATTATATATGTCTATTTTTTATTTCAATACCCTAATTCAATAGTAAATCTGATTTTCTGATTTATCTGGATTTTTGGGTAGCCGGATCAATTTCAGCCCCAATTATTCCAGATAATCAGAGTATCACTGTACTTCAGGCAAGTTTAGATGAGAGTAGATAAACTAATATAGTATTAATGCCTAAATGGACCTTGTGAGTGCAATGTACATTTGTCCACCTCCTCAACAATAATGCTTTGGAAACAGAGGAGGTTAGGAACCTCTGACAACATACAATGTTATTCCATAGTAAAGAAATCAGATTCAGGATACATCGTAGGCTAACTCATTCACTGGAGACGTAATTGGCTAAATAACCTTGCTTACGATATTCCGAGAATCCATAAAACTTATTCCTATTACAGCCCACTGGGGGCATAGCTAATCAAACTAAACTTAAATATTAAACTAATTTATTTACAAACTAATAAATAAGAAGAAGAAGAAGAAGAAGAAGAAGAAAATAAACTTTATTCTGGGACTACTTGTCCCCTAAGAATAACATATGATTACAGTACATAGGACAATCGTCTGGCTTTGATAATTAATTATAATAAATAATAACAATAGATAATAATAAAAATTGATAAATAATTAAATTATATGTTACAAGATAACTGTGACATCTTGTAAAATGATACATCTTATGTATACTATTATAATGTATATTACATAAATATTCACGTTTTACATTAGCTCGGAAGATTGAAAATGAAGGAGGTAAAGGAATAAATGATGTTTAAAGGAAGTAAGAGTGGATCTTTTTCGAATTGTGATGGGCAATGAATTCCATAACGAGGAAGCACGGATAATAAAGGATTTCTCGAAGGATGCAGTTAGATGCGCCGGAGTGTATAGGTTGATGGGTTGGGTTCTAGTATTTAAGAGGTGAATGGAGGAGCGCAGAGTAAGGAGGTCATGGATATAGGTGGGTTTTTTGGTTTTCAAGGTTTGAAATATGAGAGCACCCAGGAAGTATTGATGTCGAAAACCGGGGTACAGCCACCCGATTTCAGAATACCTGTGAGATATGTGAGAACGTCTGGAGATCCCGAAAATAAATCTAATAAAACAGTTTATTACTCTTTTACATCTCATCTCGAGCTCATCAGACAGTCCTCCATATACTACGCATCCATAGTCAAAGTTAGGAAAAATGAGTGATGATACTAAAAGTTTTCGAGTACTTAATGGTAATGAATCACGGTAATGTGAAAGTTGCTTAAGAATAAAAATAGATTTTCTCGTGATTTGAGAGATATGGCTATTCCATGCAAGATGTTTATCGAAAGTTATTCCCAGATTTTTAATGGAATTTTGGAAATGAATTGGACGGTTTTTTAGGAAAAGCAGTGGATAGTAGGGAAGAGCTTTTAGGTGAGGTTTTGACCCAATGAGAATAGCCTTTGTTTTTTCTGGATTTAGACTTAATTTATTCTCCACTGCCCAAAGGTTAATGCTATCTATGTCTTTCTGTAGCTTACAAGTCGCCTCTAGCATATTTGAAGGATGAAAGGATAAATATATTTGCAAGTCGTCAGCATAAAGATGATATTGGGAGTAGTGGATGCGATTCGGCAAGTCGTTAATATAAATAGAAAATAGGGTAGGTGAAAGAGAAGATCCCTGGGGTACTCCTCGCGAGAGTGGTAGTGAAGATGAGTGAGGTTTTCCAGGTATAATCACTGTTTGGGAACGGTTGGATAAAAAAGAATGAAGCCAGCTTAACGCACTATTGGATATTGAGAGGTTATGGAGTTTGGAGAGGAGGATTGTATGGTCAAAAGAATCAAAAGCTTTTGAAAAATCAAAAAGGATCAGGATCGTAATATTCTGTTGGTCTAAGGAGTAGTAAAGGTCTTGAGTAATTTTTACCAAAGCAGACTGCGTGGAGTATCCGGATCGGAATCCTGATTGGAAAGGATTAAGGAGAGTTTTATAGTCAAGAAAGGAGGTGAGTTGGGTATGTGCTAATCTTTCTAATGGTTTAGATAAATTTGATAGGATTGATATAGGTCTAAACTGGGAAACTGAGGAAGGAGAAGGAACTTTATTTAATGGACGGACAAGGACTTTTTTCCAAGCTGTAGGGAAAATAGAGTTTTGTAAGGAGAAATTATATATGTGGAGCAGGGCAGGTAAGATAACAGGAAGGCAGAGTTTGATTATTTTTAAAGGTATTTGATCCAAACCATGGTCATTGGTACGAGATTTAAAAACTGAATCAATTAGGTCATTAGGGGAAATATTAAGAAAATAAAAGTTATTAGAATTAAAAGGGGTTTGAGGAATAGAATAGTATAAGGTGTTTACAGGGAGTTCATTAGGGTGGGGGTCAGCAAAGTAGGAATTAAGTTCATCTGGAGTGAATGGATAATTGTTATCAGATGTGGAACTGGGAACTGCAAATTTTCTCAAAATTTTCCATTTAGATTTAGGGTCAGGCGCTTGGGATAGGATATTTTGAAAATACTGTGCTTTAGCACGGCGTAAAGAGGACTGGGTGAGGTTTCTAAGAAGCTTAAACGATGAATAATCATCTGAATGTCTAGTACGCCTAAAACGTCTCCTGGCAGCATCTCTTCGCTTCATCAGATTTCTAATGTCAGGGTTAATCCATGGAGCTGGTAGTCGTCGGATAATTGAGGTTTTGAGAGGGGCAAGATGATTAAGGACAGTATAAAGATTCGATGTTAGGTATTCCACCATTTCGTCAATTGAGGGGGAAGAATATATGGATTCCAAGGAATGGGATAGTGCGTCAAGTAAGGGTTCTATTCTATCTGGGGTTATATGGTCTAGATTTCTCCAAGATATTTTCTTAGGAATAAGGATAGGAACAGATATGTCATAGGAGATTTGGATGAGATCGTGGCATGAGAGGAAAGGTACTGGATTTTGAGAGAAGGATAATAGGTTTTTCTGAGAATCAACAATCATAAGGTCAATTAACGTATCTGTGAACTGGGTGTGATGGGTGGGTTGGAAAGGTACTGCATAAAGATGTAGAGAATACACCAAGTCCATAAGATACATTTTATCAGAAGAATCTGAGCGGAGGTTAGTATTAAAGTCACCAGCAATGATGACATTATTATACAGAGGTACATAAGTAAAAAGAGATGATTCGAATGATGGGTCGAATTTGACCTGAGGAGGGCGGTAAACTATGAGGTAAAGGAGGGAAAATGATTCCGAAGAGATTTCAGTGAACATGTATTTAAGGTGTGGAATATCAAGAGAACTGGATTTTAGAAGAATTTTTGCTCTTAGGTTATTGCGAACATATAAACAAACACCTCCACCAGTTCGGTCCGTCCGATCATGGCGAATAAGGGTGTAATCAGGAATAGATATGGAAGAGGTGGGAATATATGGTTTCAACCAAGTCTCAGAAACTGCAATGATATGATAGGTGTTATGGATAAAGTAGTCATGAAATTCATCGAAGTGCGCTGGGAGGGATTGGGAGTTAACGTGACAGGTCAGTAGTATATTAGACATAGGAAAGAGGGAGGACAAGGTTACTTTGAGAGATAATGGAAATTTTTAATTGGAGCTTATAGGAACAATAATTATCACAGAACCAATAGGGTAGTAAGAACAACGGGAAAACATAAATGCATCTATCATTAGGAAATTTGAAACACAGAGACAAGAAAAATAAAAATAAGAATATTACATTGTATAGAGATCTAGATATGTAATAATTAACGAAACAATTATGGTTTGTCAAATCATTACTAAAACGTAGACAAAAATTTACATAAACTGGTAGAAAAAATGATTTTTTTCTGAAAAAAATAGATAAATCGATTGCGATGTAGGAAAAAGTAAAGATGAATCCACGAAATAAAAATACAAATAAGAGTAAGAAAAAGTAAAAATGAAAAAGAAAGATATATGGAAATATGTGGTAAATGTCAAATATAATAAGCTGTAAGACTAATACCAATACAAAAGCCGAAAAAAAAAAAAAAAAAAAAAAAAATGAAGATCAGAGAGAATGCCGTATCCGCGAGAAAGACTGGATGGTACTTGCAATCCTGTTAGTCATCCGAAAACATCAAGGTCTTGAGCCTGGTCAATGAAGATCACCGGATGGCCGTCATCTTTCGTTAAATACAACTGGATTCTAATATAAACTAACAATAACAATCATCACTTAGTTCTAACCTGTATCTAATTACACCAATTTCTATAATAAGGTAATACTTATCCTAAATAACCTAATTCTAGGTTTTAATATTACACATAAGATTCTCTAAATCTATATAACTGATACACATAGAGACTGTTACTACATTTACTGACACAAGCTTATTACTACTATGTTCACTGACAGGATAGTCACTGACTCGCGACTACATTCTCTGACACAGGCTTATCACTAGTGAAGAGCCGTTCCGACTTTAAAGTGGAATAAGATTTTACGTTCTGTTCCACTATTGGAACCAGTTCCAATTTTTGTTCCATGTCAGTTTGACTAACTTACTACATACTTACTATGCAGTTTTTTTTTCTATCCATTGTTTTGACTTAGGGATTTTAATCTTCTTCTGTTTTATAATTGAAAGTTTTATAGGTACTACAATACTAAGAAGATCTAAATAGCTAAGTATACTTATTAAAAAAATGTAAACTTTTAAAATAGTTTTATTCAATCAACAATTTTTTTGTTTGGGAAAAATGTTAGTTCAAGTACACAATTTAGTGAGAATTTTTACAATTACATTAGTTCCGAGAAAAAAAGGAGTAATCAACTCTTATGCACAGCTTTTAAACAAATAATAAAAAAAAATATTTAATTACATATGCAGTAAAACCTTGTGTGGTTCATTTCTTTGAATCCGAAAGAAGAAGCTCAGTCGGTAGAATAGAAAATTTCAAAGAAAGCAGTTTATTTTGAAAATGCCCATGCGCGGGGTGGTGGGGCGATGGATAGGATGGAGAGAATCAAGAGTGGCAGGACTAACTCAACAAAGCAATCGGAACGATCTTGGGTGGAACAAAACCAGAGATGCAATCTTTACTCTTTTACATCGGGGGATGGAACTTGGAACTGTTTCCAGGTTTGGAACGAAACGAGAGATCTTTTGGCATTGGTTTTCGTTCCAGGTGGAACGAAAAGCTTTGGCGATTCGTTTCGTTCCAAACCGGTTCAAAGCTGGAACCAGTTCTAAGTTCTGTTCCACCCAGAATGATCCATCACTACTACAGTCACTGCCACTGGATAGTCACTGCCACTGGACAGTTACTGCCTCAGTATGTGACTGACTGACGACTCCCCGAAAACTACCACTTGACTCACTGATCACTGACACTTGACTGACTGCAGGCTGGGGGCTGGCCAATTTATATGCTCATCAAACATTCCAGACTGTTCGGGTCAGGGGGCAGGCCTGGACCATTCTCGGCTACCAGGGGCCTTCTCGTTTACCTGCCCCCCGGGCTGTTCTCAGGACCGCTAACTTTCCCTGACCATAACATTCTGATGGAAAAAAAAAATCATACAACGTTATCCTTGCCACCCTTTCAAATATATTTTTAAAATAAATATAAATATGTCTATAATATGTTGCTCTTTAATTTTACTTGAACTTGTTTGTTCTATATGCCTCCTCAATGATGCCTTAACATTTTTTTGTGTATCGCTTCTACTTGTATTATTTCTAAACATGTGAAAAATATTAGTTAACACCTACCAGTAAGAAAAATATTAGTTTTGTTCTGATTTAATGGGTAATGAGCTGTTTAGGCTGGGAACAAGAGATAAAATTCTTAGAAACTTACCATGAACTTTCCTAATTCTAGGAATTTATTTGAATTACATTAAAGTTTATAGTTTGGTTATGTATAATCATTGTTATAGTCTTTATGTGATGGAACTTTGCGCCCTGTCAGGCTTGCTGTGACCTATTCCGAAGTTCACTATTATAATGGAAGATATAAGGAAGCTATTGGTGTCTTAATTAGTAAGTGACCCTATTTCTTAAATTTTATTTATTACAATTTTATTTAAATATTAATAAAGTATTTTTGTTGGCCAACTACTGAAATCATTTAGTTACCACAAATACAATAATCTTGTTGGATAGGATTATTTTTATATTGCATATTCGTAACTATTATTATATTTTACATGTTAATACAACTTATACATGTTACATTTTTTTTTCCATTTATATTCTTAGTCTTTACCTGTTAGGATCATTGGTTTGATCATATCCTATTTTGATATCTCTACCCAAAGGAAGAAACCCGAAACTTGTTACCTCATTTTCTGCACTTCAGCTCGAGATACTCAGATCACAATTTTTTTTTTTTTTTTTTTTTTTTAATTATAATCAGTTTATTTTTAGTCTTTTGATGTTAATAGAAATACTTTTTAGGTAGTATCAAAAAATTTAACAGCTCACAACAGTTCACTTTTAAAATAGTGAACTAATTTTTTATATTTTTGATGCCAAGAGAAATTGCACTGCATGCTTTTGTGAATAGTACTTCAATTTCTTTAAAATTTTATTTTATTCAGTAAATCGTTGGTGAGATTGTCAGTTCCATTATGTGCATTTTTTTTATTTAGGATTTTTTGCAGGTTTCATTTTAAAATGAAATTCTGCGTCTAATGTAAAAACCGTAATACGCAAATTCAGCTTGGATCTTGTAGCATCTTGTCTTGGTATGTTAAGGTAAGAATTTATAAAACACTTTTCAGATCTGTTCTCAAAAATGGATCTGAATGCTGGACTATTTCAAAGAACAATGAGTTATTCTTGAGGCTCTTAAAGTTTGAAAGGAAAGTCTTTCACAGAATCTTTGGAGGTGTATATTCGGTAGGAACCTGGAGAAGAAGATCCAATGTGGACATACAAAGTCTGTACAGAGATATGAATATCTGCAAGTTTATTAAGCCCTCCTAGCTATGATGGGCAAGTCATGTTGCCAGAATGAGTCCGGAGGAAATACCTATGAAAGCTCTTACTGAAAAAATCTATGGTACGAGGCGTATCAGAAGACCTAAACTGCAATGGAAAGATGGTATGGCTACTGACACATTTACTCTACTTCATGTCAGAAACTGGAAGGAGGCAGCACTCAACCGTGAAGACTTGGTGATCAATCTTAGAACAAGCCAATTCTCTACTATCAGGAACTTCTTAGTGCTATATTACTATAATAATACTTAAAATTTATTATTTTTATGAACAAGTCACTGAATGAAAAGAACAGCAATCTATAATAAAATGACAATAGTAAAAAGCCTGAGAAGTCATAAATAAGGTGTGAGACTGATATAAGTGAAAACTAATAGTATTATGTTATTAATATTAAATTGTTAATAGTTGTAAAAACTACAAGGTGCAGTTAATAATGTTCACTCGATAAATAATAGATGACTTTATAGTAACTATAATATGTTTGAAAGTGATAAAGAATAATTGGATTAACATCATCACAAGGTTAGTGATAGTATCTTGTGATAAGTGTAGTCGCACGGGAGCTGGAGCAAACCAGCCTTTTTGTAGAGATACTCCTATGTTAATTATATTGTATTGCATTTTTTTTTAACATTTTTATAAATTAATCAGTACGTTATTCTTTATTTATTTAAATAAGTTTTGTTCATTGGCTTTTGTTTTTAACTTAAAATTATTATTTTTTTTATCTTTTCAGATTTAAGGTTAATAGATCCTGACCCTGAACAGTGGGTCGTTCCGGGTGGGAATCACGAGGACATGGATATTATAAATGTCATGGTAACATTTTTAATAGATGGGCTAATAAAAATGAAAATAACCAACATTGCAACTATGTTGTTCAAAGCTATCCTTGAAGTTCAAACCAGTTTAAACGCACCAATAGGTAAATTAAATTCTACAGGCATTAAGGCCATTTATCTTTTTGAACTCAGATAATGCTAAGTAACTATTGCAGTATTTATAGTTGTTTAATGAATGAAGGTTGTATAACATTTGTAGAGTGCTCTCTTTCTTATTTTCCTTACTACATATTTAATTAGTAACTATTAAATATCTGTAAGATCATCATTTGAAAACTTAGTTATTTGAAATGGACATAACACTTATTTACCATGAAGAAAACACCCCCACGTTTCTTTTTAGTCACTTAACTCATTTTGGTCAAAATTCGACTTAATTTATCCACTTCTTCCTTGGCTCTACAACCCGCGAGGGTTCAAGTCCACCCGAAGCAATCTCTGCCATTCATCCCGATCCCGTGCAGCCGATCTCCAGTCCCGGACTCCCAGAATGGCGCGTGCATCACTCACCACACCATCCATCCAGCGAAGTCTTCGCTCATTCTTCTAGTTGAATGAATATCCTCCTCATTCTTCTAGTCAGTGAATGAACATATCCCCTCGAGGGCCGACCTTCTCGGCACAGCAATACGTCATGATTTATTCGAATATTGAGCTGCCGAGACAATGTACACATCTGTCGCACCAGCTCATATCAATTTGTACATATGACTTGTGAACGCCTCAGCCCCATGGAATTAAAATTTAAAATTTCGTCCGATGATATCCACGTCATCGGCATACCCCAGTAATTGAGCTGACTGTTTGAAAATTGTTCTTCCTACTTGGATTCCAGACTTCCTTACTGCGCCTGTGCCCTCCAGGGCAAAATTGAAGAGAAGGCACGCCAGACCATCATCACTTTGCCGTAATCCCCTAAAAGTCTGAAAATAGCTTGAGAGCTCGCCATCAATGCGTTCAGAACACTGTACCGCTTCCATTGTCTTCTGGATAAGTCTTATAAGCTTAGGTGGAACCTTCATATTGATCAAGACCTTATAAAGTTCATCCCTTTTCACACTATCATATGCTGCCCGAAAATCCACAAACAGGTGTTGGGTTTGGATATTGCATTCATGAGATCTTTCCAGCATTAACCTGAGTGAGAAGACTTGGTCTGTGATTTATCCACTGGTTTATCATTATTAATATTATTATTTTTTCTTTAATTTTTTCATTTTAATATCTCTCTTACCTGATGTTTTTATTTTAGTACTTGTTTGTTAATCTTAAGGGAATTGTCCCAGAATAAAATTATTTTTCTTTTCTATTCTATTTATATTATTTTTAAAAATTAATTAAAACTTATTTTGATAATGTATTACAATTTACCTCAGTTATGGGCAATAAGTTACAGCGCTATAAGTTCACATTCCTGCCTTATTAAAAGTGTTACAAAGCTTTTATCGAAATGCTGTCAGTGAAAACTCATATTTGGTCAATTTCGATCTTTAAGTAAAAACTTAATTTAAAAGTCTCTGAAGCTATGTTCATATTTATGTAAAACCTAAACCTGTAGGACTACAACCCATGAATGGTCTTGAGTTCAGTACTTTGGTAAGGATGAATTGTTACTGGGGCAACTGTTGTGAAAGGAGGAGATTTGGCCGTAATCCCACTCAACTACCAGGTCTTTCCCCTAATTTGCATTGTATGAGGCTTTTTTTTTTTTTTTTTTTTTTTTTTTTTTTTTTTTTTTAATACAACAGCTGGTAAAAATCAGCAAATCCGCATAGCTACAAGGATTACTAGTTTAGTTTAAGTCTTGTATGAAAGGAACCTTTAATTTGTTCATAAGTCTTGTTAATAAGTACCAGTTATGAAATAGTTTAATGAAATAACTTAATAACAGTTCAAATATAATAGTAAAACAATAACCCATCTTATAACTAACTCAGTAATAACTTTTTTGACTTTTCAGACATCGGATGCTATTTTGAGAAGTTATTATATCAGTTGTTCGAACTGACAAAAGAATATCCTGAGACAGCTGTGAAGTTGTACATTCGTGTCAGTGCAAAGGATAGTAACCTGACATTGTATGGTCTTACTTACAGAGCTTTACTTATTCTTGCATACAGGACTCACAAGCATGTTATAATAAAAGATATATTTTATAAAGCTATCAACGAATATGTTTATCCAATTATCGAGGTGAGATTTCTATTTTCTAATTTACTTTTATGATCTTCATTATTTTTTCTTCTTAATCCTTTCCACTGTGCAGTGTAAGGAGTCTGATCCATTGATTCAAATCTTGTAACAGTTGGCTGCATTTATTGAAATCTATACTTCTCTTGTCAAATTCTTCCTTGACTGCGCCCTTCCAAGTGTTTCTGAGCCTTCCTGTGGTTCATCTTCCGTCCAGCTTGATGTGATAAATGTTTTTGGCCATTCAACCATACCATCAATGCCTGCTTTCTTTTATTTTTTGTTTGTTGGGGCTTAACGTAATGTACTCCCAATAGGCTTAATGTACTCCAACTTAGGCTGGATGTTTGGGTAATTCTACAGGTTATCTACCTGTTTTAGCCAAATTGGATAGGCCGAGATTCTTTTTGCTGGACCACCAAAAAATAAGTATCAACCAACCCAGGTGGAAATAGAACCCACGACTTCCTGAGCTCAGCAGTTGTAGCATTATAGAGTACTTTTACTTCATAAGTTTTTTTCTCCTACTCTTGATATTTTGAATTTTCTTAATCAAAATTCTTTATAGGTCTCTCCTACTTAGAAGGGGAGGACACACTCAGTCTCTCACGGATCTTGTTGGCACTTTTTTTGGAGGTTCCTGGTCAAAAAATATTAGACACGTGTTTTGCCGTTCCGACCAATGGGCTCTAGAAGCCGAGAAAAAAAATAAAATAGCATTAAATTAATTTATTTTATATCTCGAATTTAAAAAATGATATCAACATGATTCTTGTACCAATATTTTTATTTTTGATTGCGGATTTAAGGAAAAATACAACTGCTCCATAGATTTTGGTTTAGGTCAATTAAATTCCTAAAAAATGATTAGATTTTCAAGCAAACTACCTCTATAGTTTTTTTTTACACAAAAATTGATGTCAGATTCTAATTCAGCACCCTCAAAAACATTGAAACACCTTTATTCAATAAAAATAAAAAATGTCATTTTTTCATTGAACTACGTTCAATAAACTTTTTTCAGAAGAACCCACATCGGATTCGAATTCAGCATTACAAAGAACCCTTAAATACAAAATTTCATCCAAAAATAAAAATAAAAATTCGTAAGCTTCAAAATGTGCCTGACCACAAAATGGTAGGCAATTTTTGTTTTAATTGACAAAAACATGAATTACGCTTAGACGGTAAAACGTATCAACTTTATTTTTTAATACAAAATATAGGGTGGCAATACTCTTGAAATATCTTTGGTTTAATTTTCCTGTCTGGTTTAAAACTCAAGTTAAAAATAAATATGTTTTTCGGATTTGCCAATTTTTTTAATAGGTTTTTGTTGATCGAAATTTGCATTAATATACATCAAAAGAAAGCTGAGGCTCTCATCTTTACAGCAATACCAATGAATGAATTGCGTGACAAAGTATTATCTATTTAAAGGAAAGTAACTGTTCGCGCCAATCGGCGCTTTTGAGAAGGGGGGAAAAGAGAAAAACTTTAATATACTGCTCATTGACGCACTCTGTGGATCTCTAGGTAACTAGCCCTTATCTGCGTTAATCCCCACATGAATATTCCTCTTTCTTCTTGATTCTGTGCTCAAGTACGCACCTACTAAAAATTGCCCAAGACCTCATGGTCTTCCATCGCTTCTTTGACCAAGGCGAAATAGCCTTCCAGGACCCTGTTCCTCTTTTAAAAGCGATCCTATTTCCTGTGCTAGTCATTAAAGATTTAGTTCTTCCCCTAATGAGTGGTGACCTAAGAGGAGGCGAGCTTAAACAAATATTGCAGCTTAGGAGAAGCATTTGCCAGGCCGTAAGGATTCCAGGGGCCCCCGGACAGACCGACGGCGGCAGTAATAAGGTAAGAAATTTCTTCTGTATTATTTGTTTATGCTACCTTCTCAATAATATCTCCCCAAGGGTGCAAAACCTCGTATTCATATTTTCCCATACAGTCCATTTTCTAGAGGCCGAGGCGAGTTTGTCGCATCGGACATTATCATTTTTTTACTATACATTTTTGGTCCGATCCGGGCCGTATATATCATTGTTCAACTTTGAAACGAGTGATTTTGCAGTTTTGGGGCGAGTAATCACCCACTCATTTCTGTGCTTTATTAATATTAAAAATTGTTACATTAAAACTTGTATAAATTGCAAGGTTTGGCCTATTTTTTGTCCAAGTTTCATAACTTCCAATAATTACATATATAAAACCGACCAAGTCGGCCATCTTCAAGAAGTCAGCTGTTATCTGACGTCACCACCCCCCACTCTAGTAACGTACTCGTAACTTCTTATAACTTCGTCTTGTAACTATCTTCGCCATCTTGCTGTACTCTGGCGTCAGTTACAATTACGTAATAATTAGTGTAATCAATTTTGCAACTTTTTCTCCTTTCCTTTTCTCTGCCTCATATATTATAATTTCCTTTTATTGCTGTATTTATTTATTCTCTATTTTTCACAATGCCTATAGAAGACAAAAAATATTATTATTCAAGCACAACTATTGGCAAAGAGAGAAACGGTGTTTGCTGATATAACTAGCGCTTGGTCCCAAATCAAAGCCTCTACTGTTGAGGATATTTTTGCTGTTCAGGCTCTTTACAAAGATTTACCATCCCTTCAAGGCAAGTTTGAAACGGTAAATGAAAAAATCAGTGACCTAAATGTTCTCCTGTCTAAGCAGAATCAAGTAGATACCCAAGCCCCAGCTATAGCCTTCAACGATATAGCGCGTAAAATAAAGGCTAAATTATTTCAGTTAAAAAAAGAACAACCCAGTATAACCTCAACACCGGTTGCCAGCCCTATTCATTTGGCTCAAAATGCTTTCTCCTTACCACCAATCAATTTACCAACCTTTTCAGGCGACATACAGCAGTGGCCTGAATTTTTCTCGTTGTTCACCGCCCTTGTTCACGACAACCCGTCTCTAACCCCCATACAACGCTTTCATTATCTAAGATCCAACTTAAAGGAGAGTGCTCTTTCCGTAATTTCTAACTTTCAACTCACAGCTGAAAATTACGACCTTGCTTTTTCAGTTTAGTACACAGGTTCCAAAGCCCAGGCATATCTGAACCAAATCTTACACTTTAAGCCCGTCAGTTCAAATTCATTAAATAACTTAAAAGCTTTTCTTGAGGTACATCAAAATTCGGTGCAGGCTATCAAGGCGCTACCAATCGACGATTTAGCAAATTTTATTTTGTTAACCCTCGCATTAAATAATCTAGACCCCCACACATCTAAAAAGCTTTCGAGGAGCAAAATTCTGCTAAATCAGTTCCACTTTTCGATGACTTGCTAAATTTCATTATCAAGCAAATTAAAACCCTGGAGATTATTTCTCCCCCCCATCAATCTACATAGAAACACTAAAGTTAATTCGCTAACTGGTCCTGATACTTCACCATCAGATAGAACTCGGGCCGCACCTTCTAATTCTTTTAACCTCAAATGCATTCTCTGTCGTAAGCCGCATTCCTTATCTTCCTGTTTCGAATTTTCTCATCTCACTCGAGATCAAAAAATTGATTTCCTCAAAAGGCATAAACGGTGCTTTAATTGTTTGGGTCCGCACCTTAAGGGCAATTGCAATTCCAAATTTTCGTGTCGTAAGTGTAATTCACCAGAGCATCACACACTTTTGCATCCCGTCAAAGCAGTAAATTCAAATCTCCATTTGAATTCCGCGCCTAGTCGCGCTTCAGCTCATGCTGATCACATTTCAAGTGAACCAGCATCCGCTTCCACTGGTCAAGCACCAGTTGACGCCTCCTTATCTCTGAGTTGTAGTACTTCCGGAAGTCACGTGACTTCACTCCTAGGAACCTTCCGTGCACGAATCTTTAATTCTCACTTGGGTTACGTTCCAGTCCGTGGGGTCATCGATCCGGGGTCGCAGCTATCATTTATTTCCGAGCGCCTCTTTGACCAATTAGGTCAAAAAATCCAGGATATGCCCATTACCGTTTCAGGTATAGGTGTTTCCGATTCTCCTGGCACAGTCTCGTGTCACATCTTCTCCACAATTTCTCTGAGGCACATTTTTGCCAACCCGTCCGTGGTTCCTCACATCGCTAACCATTTGCCTCCCAAGAGCCTTACTCCAGAAATTGCTCGCGCCTTTGAACATTTGCGTTTGGCTGATCCTGAATTTCATCAATCAGACAAGATTGACCTCCTCTTAGGTGCAGATGTATACCCGCATTTATTATTGCCTCATCTGTTTATTCCAAGCTCTATTGGTCCAATTGCTGTCAGTACCATTTTTGGTTGGACAATCATAGGTCCCGTCCAAACCCCGTCGCGGAATCAATTCACTACCTCTTTAATTTCTGTTTGCCAGATTTCCCAAGATTTCCATGATTCTTCGAAAACTGAAAATATTCCATTTGAACAACCCCTGAGTACAGACCATAAAGACTCAGATGTTTCTGACATTTCAGAAAACATTGACCCGTTTATTATAACCAATACATGTAGTCACAGACTAAATCGTGACAATGTTCCCCAGGAAATACAAATGAATAATCAGGGTGATTTGTTAAACTTAAATCAAGTTTCAAAATTTAATAACATCAATAAAACAAGTGGGGCTGATAAAAATGTTAGTGATTCATCTGATGAAAGGTCTTTCATTTCCATTACAGAAGAGGATAATTACATCTCATCCTCAAACAGTCATTATTCTTTAGCCAATCAAGATTGTCCAAAATTCCTTCCTGTTGAAAATAAAAATAATAAAGAATCAGTATGCGTACATAGCAAGAGTAACCAAGATAGTGTAGTAAGTAAACTTCATGTCTCGAATCCTATTGAACCCACCTTTTTTAAACCACCATTTGTAGATATCAAAGGGTCTGTACACTCTAAAATTTCAATATTCGACAAATTCTCCCCAGTAGGGTTTGCTGATGTTTCTTCAGTCGCTAATCATGCCCATATTGACTCTAGGGGCCTTACCCCTACTCATTACCAGACCAACAATTTCTGTTTAGGGACTCAAGATCCCTCCTCTTTGACCAATTGCCAGGAGCATTGGCCTCCTCCTTATCGTGACACCGACTTAAGCACCAAGCCATTACCGGATCTTAAGTCTACTCCCATTGCACTCATCGCAAATGAACCTGACCATACCTTTAAACATTTTTCTGGGTCTCTCCTTAATATCCGTGCCGATAAGCCGGCAAAGCTGCCTTGTTGCCGTACTCCTTTCCTCGGTAGCCTGGGGGTCCTCAGGGTGGGCGGCATACTTGACAACGCCGTTCCAAAGTATAATTCACAACGTTATAAGTGGAAGTATAATTCACAACGCTTCAAATTCCAAGCGCCGTTGTGGAACCAAGAAACAGGGCGACGTTGTTGTGAGCAAGGGACTGAACAGCTCCTCACTCTCCCGGCCTTTAGCTCTTATTTCCGAGCTCAAGCCTGATGCTGTTTCACGAGCAGCCACCTTTGAGACCTCTACCAGCACTCTCACTAGATCTATGAACAAACTCATTCCACTCCCGGAATGATGCCCTTTTGCATTGTATAACCTTTCTACATTTGTGCTATTTTTGTTTCTTATTTTGTATAATTGATTACCCAGGAGTACTGTTTTATTTTCTTTACATTATATAGTTGTTGCCCAGTTGGACTGTTTCCTTTTCTTTACATTGTATAATTGTGTTCCCATTCATGTTACAATATTTTTATTTTATTTTTTTTTGTCTTTATCTTCCTCTTTACTCAAGTTGAGCTTTCGTTTCTTTATTTTATTGTATAATTCTCTGCTGCCTGCCCACCATTTTTATTGTATAACTTTTGGCATAAAATTGGGCAACATCCCAATTTTGGTGGGCGGTATGTTCGCGCCAATCGGCGCTTTTGTGAAGGGGGGAAAAGAGAAAAACTTTAATATACTGCTCATTGACGCACTCTGTGGATCTCTAGGTAACTAGCCCTTATCTGCGTTAATCCCCACATGAATATTCCTCTTTCTTCTTGATTCTGTGCTCAAGTACGCACCTACTAAAAATTGCCAAAGACCTCATGGTCTTCCATCGCTTCTTTGACCAAGGTGAAATAGCCTTCCAGGACCCTGTTCCTCTTTTAAAAGCGATCCTATTTCCTGTGCTAGTCATTAAAGATTTAGTTCTTCCCCTAATGAGTAGTGACCTAAGAGGAGGCGAGCTTAGACAAATATTGCAGCTTAGGAGAAGCATTTGCCAGGCCGTAAGGATTCCAGGGGCCCCCGGACAGACCGTCGGCGGCAGTAATAAGGTAAGAAATTTCTTCTGTATTATTTGTTTATGCTACCTTCTCAATAATATCTCCCCAAGGGTGCAAAACCTCGTATTCATATTTTCCCATACAGTCCATTTTCTAGAGGCCGAGGCGAGTTTGTCGCATCGGACATTATCATTTTTTTACTATACAGTAACCAATAATCGTTTTAAAAATTTCTTACTCTCGAAGAGGATGAAAAATGTTATTGTTTGTTTTTATTGAATAAACGTTTTTCTCTGTTTTTGAGGGTGCTGAATTAGAATCTGACATAAATTTTTGCGTGAAAAAATCTATATAGGTAGTTTGCTTGAAAATCAAATCATTTTTTTAGAATTTAATTAATTCAAACCAAAATCTAAGGAGTGGCTGTATTTTTTCTTAAATCCGCAATCAAATCAAAAATCTTGGTGCAAGAATCATGTCGATATCATTTTTTAGACTTGAGATATAAAATAAATTAATGTAATGCTATTTTATTTTTTTTTTCTCGGCTTCTAGGGCCCATTGGTCGGAATGGCAAAATACGTGTCTATTATTTTTTTGACCAGGAACCTCCGAAAAAATTGCCAACAAGATCCGTGAGAGACTGAGTGTGTCCTCCCCTTGTTAGATATATCAAGAGTCTTCTTTATTTTGAATGAAACTACAGTCGTTTTAACATCTTTTTTAGAAAATATACTTGATATTACTCCTTGAGATATATATTTTTTAGTTTTAGTTTTTTATATGTATTTTGTATTATACAACTTCTAGAATTATGGCATTTATAATAATTTTATGTTCTAATTTCTTTCAGTTAAATAAAGATGTTATAACACTTTTGAGGTCTCATACTGAAGAAGAAATTATTGTTTACATCTCAGAATGGGTTGCAAAATTTAAAGAAAATGAAACAGGTTCATTTGACCACAAAATTCTAATTAAGTTTAAGGTAATCAATGTTTGTGTTGTATTTATAAGATTTGTCATATTTATTATTATTATCATCAACGTTTTCCCCGTTAAAAACAAAAATTCGTTAATAAACTTGACACTTTAACGACCACAGCGGGCACATAGGCCCACTCAGCAACTTACCAAGGGGACCACAGCCGGCACATAGGACCGCTAGTGAAACCCACAAACAATTTTGTTCCAGGAATACTTACGTCGTTGTAAAATCAAATTACCTTGTTATTATGATAGCTATGGTTCTTGTGAACATAATTATCACCTTGGGTTGAACTTACCTTTATTCTATTGCCATAACAATTCCTGGAAGCTAATTTGTTATTGTTTAGCGTATTTTTTAGTTATTTTAATCTAATTAAAATTATTAAGGACTTGAAAAAGCTGATAAATTATCTACCGATACTATTGTTGTATCCTCATCTAACTCCGAATCGGAAGGCAATTTATTTTGCATTTCCAACTCCATGATACGCTTGGTATGGGAAGATATTCCACGAAACATTTTTAAACAAAAAATGGACCAACTTACAAAAAACTGAATTTCGATAATGCACTAAAGGTACTACTAAGTAAGTAATGTCTGTTTGCAACAAGAGCTATAAGTATACTAAATAAAGTGGAGGGTGCGAGGTAGGAGGGTTGAAAATAGTGAAAGGGTAATAAAAGGTGTGTGAAGGGTTTCGACAGGTCAATTACCAAAAGAACAGTTTTATACCTGATCGGGTGAACAACACATTTTTGCGGAGTAATAAACCTAATATGTTATTCCATCAACATTTTTGGAAATTTTTTTTTACAGCTAGGTACTGTTTTTTGTTATTCTCTAACTAATCTTGAAGGGGTTTATGCATTTTTTTTTTTCCAACAGTGCAGTAATATTTTGTGTAAAAATGAAAAACAAATCAAAATATGTCAATAGAGAAGTAAAAAGTTATCTATTAAAGGAAAAAATAGATATTTTATGATTTAGAAAAAAACGGGCAGTGCCCCACGGACATTGGCGGGCACATAGGCCTGCTACATTTTTGCCCTAATCATCATAATTAAATGGTTTCTAATGATTATAAAAATGCATGACATTGTTATATAACTGCTGAATGCAGCTTTTGAGCGAAAAAAAATGTTTGGTCCACAGGGAAATATTAACAGAAATGGCTTGGTCGTCAAAGTGTTAATAACCTTATAAACTTTGATTACTATTCAAATTCTAACTTTTTGACTATTGAAGGAAACATATACTTTTACCAGAAATCATTCATTTTGTACCCAAAACAAAATTTTTATCCCTCCCCATCCTTCCTGCACTATTGGAGGGGAGGATATAAAGACATTAATAAACAAACCATACTTTACTCACCAAATTGTTTACAAGTTTTTTTACACAAAACATAAATTCAATCATTCTTCCATTTATCTTGTAATTTGACATCCAATGACAACAGCTGTTTTATATTGGGGGTACATGAGATTGACAAACGAATAAAAAGAAGCCATGGTCAAATTAATAAAAGGACAGAGGTAATCATGATGTTATTCTGTCCCCCTTGTTACATTTTATCCCCCTTTACTAAACTCCATTATAAATTTTTATCATAAAACATTATCTATCTCAGTGTTCATTATATGTATATGAAATACTTCTTTTAGGATGCAGTACTTGAAGACTTCCTTGACAATAAGGTCTTAGGTATTCCAGCACTTTTGAAAGAAGTTGACCAGACTCTCCCTGGAGCATCCAAAAGATTAGAATCTGTATTAAACAGATTTCATTTAAAATTTAAACAAATAAAGAAAGATACCTTCTCTATCGATCCTTTATCCTTTCAAACCTTCCTCAATAAGATCAAAGTTCACTGAGAAAGTTAATTATGATTACCCTCTTAATTTTTTTGACAAATGTTGTGTTATCTAGGATTTTATCTGGTATTGCTTTTATTTTAACTTATTTGTACATTAATGCCTGCTTTTGTATATATTTTGATTTTAACCTTGTTATATTTTGTAATGTACCTGATAAGAATTCACCTGATGTTCCTTTTATTCCAACATTTTCATATGGTTATATCTGTTTTAATATATATTCAATTTAAACTTTGTTATGTATTATAGTTTTTTAAATTCTAGTAATTATTTTTTAATGAAAGTAATGTATGTATTAGTAATAAATATCGAATCATACTTCTTTCCATAATGAGGTTTTTATTAAAGTTTACCTTTTTTTATTTAAGTATTTTTTTATTTTCTTTCTTGTATAATAATACAAAAGAAAGAAAATTAGGAAATCTTATTCTTAGATTTGAAAATTTCTTTTTCCATTTTTCTACCGGACTTAAAAAATTACTTGAATTACTAGTTGGAACACCTTGAACACCTAATGTTACTGATTTCTTTAACACAACTTATTTATAAACAGTAATTTAAATTATATCGGTAAGTATGAATGTGCAAATCTTAAAAAAATTTGTCATTGATAAAAACAAAAAAAAAAACATGTAAATTAAAAATTAGATAAAAGTTGTCAAAATTAGAAAAAATAAAATCTACATAGGGGCAATAACCCAAAATAATGTTCTATAATAATTTTATATTGATGAGGTATTTGTTGACCGTGGAACTAAGGAAGATGTAGGTAGTTGGGGTGTGCAGGCATGGAAACCCGATCAAAATGTTATTTTAATTTATTCTGTGATGTTTTTGCCTACAATGTATGCCTTCATCAGGACTAGAAGGGGGGGAAAAAGTGAATTTTAAAATAATAAAAATAAATGGTATGGAAATGAAAACAAAAAAAAAATAGTTTAAAAAATAAGGAAAATAAATAGGAATAAATAAATTAAATATTTCAACATAACAAAAATAAAAAAAAGATATTACATCAAAAGACAAGTAGATATAGTTGATGAGTAGATACATAAATAAAGTATAATAATAGACTAGACTATAATTGTAGTATAGATGAACAATATAAATACATAGAGTACAACAGATGTTTAAACAAAAAAAGTGTAACAATTAGATGTTTTTCTTTTCTTATTTTTTTAACAATTTCCTCTGTCTTCCCTCTCTTTGTGTTTCTTCTAGTTCTAATGAAGGCTTATATTAGCACAATAAATCAAAATTTATGTTTTAATCATGTTTCCATACTTCACACTCCAACTACCTACTTCTTCCTATAATTATTTTATCTTAGGATTATTAAATAAGGATTTTGTAGTATAGATAACACTTTTAACATCACTGCTCTCACCCCATTTTTGACTTAATAATTTATTCCCTATGAATCCAGAAGTCTTGTAGATAGACTTATGAGGGGTCAGGCAAAAGTAAGAATAAGATACAGGCAAATTAACAGATCCATATTTTATTTTGGCATGGTAATTTCAAGGTTTTTTTTAACAGTTATCTGCCGTCAAGTCATTTATTTGTCTTGCATTAATGAAAAAATGGTTCTAATTTTCATTTCTATTTGACTCAAAATTGTGGAAATGTTCCTTGATTTTTCTGAAATTATAAATTTTTTTTTAGCTATCAGTGATAAGTGTATGTAGGAACAGTTTTCTTTGGAAGTGATGTACATCTGCTTTTGACAATAGGTTAGTGAATGATTACAATGAATGCTAACTGCTTCCAGCTTTTTATTTTAAAACAGTTCTAAAAAAAAGTGCTTCAAAATTTTAAATAGTTAAAAAAATTAATAATATATTTACTTTGAAAATGTGAGTCCATTTTATATTGTAGTAGGGTTAAAGCATTTGAAAAAATGAATGATAGGATCATTGCCTTATACCTCTAAATCAACTTTATTCACAAACTTTTTCTTAATGAGAAAACCAACTTAAAAATAGAACTCGTTAAAATACAAATGCCATTACCTGAAGAATTATTGAAATAAAGAGTTATTTTTTTTTGTTTTTTTTAGATTTAATATTTTATTAAATAAATGATTTTCACATTTTGTTCAATATGAAAGTGATTTAAGGACAATATATCAATTTCTTAACTGATCCTCTAAAAGCAAACACTTTATTAACTTAAACCAATTGAATATTTAAAAAAAAAATGCATAACTGGACAACTACTTTCAAAGAAAATGGTATGTTAATGAATTCATACAAATGTTGATAAAATAATCAAATTCAAGAATTTTTTTTTTTTTTACCAAAATAGTCTTATAAGTGAGTATTTTTTAAAATTTTCTTTTAATATTATTTAATGAAACGCTAATTAATAAAATATACTTTTTAACACAATTGTTTAATTAAAACCATCACTAAGTTGTTAAAAATGCTTTCTGTATATCAATTTATAGTTCCATAAATGAGCATATAATTAAACATTTGGCAATATATTGTAGTTGATAAGTTATACACATTAATAAACCAAAATTAACAGAGAAAAAAAAATCAAATCATTGAAATTTAGATAGATTACTACTTTCAAAAGAAAACGGCTCGTTGATGAATGAATACATAGGTTGGATGATCTAAGGAAGTGATTGATAAAATAGAGTCGTTTTGACAAAACTAGCCATTTCATTGAGTATTTTTTAATATTTTTATAATATTGTTGGAATGAAACGTTGGCTAATGTAATAAAAAGTACTTTTTAATTTAATTATTTTATTAAACCCCTCGAGTGAGTTGATTAAAATGCTTTATGCATATCAATTAATAGTTCCATAAATGAGCATCCAATTAAATATTTGGCAATGTTTTGTAGTTTATAAGGTATATACATTAATAAACATGAACTAAAGTAATGAAAATTCTAGTTGAAATACAGTATTATTACAGTTTGCCCAGAGCGGCTCCTAGAAATTGATTTAGTCGAGAAATTTCGTGTTGCGGTGTGGGCGGGGACAACACTGCGCGGAGGCCGGGTATTGAGTCCCGAACCAGTCTCCCCCCAGTGCCATTACCTCCTCCGATTGCGTGTGTTCTAGCGAAAATCGTGAAGTAGACTCGAGGTCTAAGGCCCCCTGAGGGGCTGTATTCTCGGCCTCGTCTACAATTCAGGTAAATACAATCAATATTGTATAAATATCTGTTTAAATTTCCTACGTTACATTTTAGAACTGCATCACGATTCAACTGCAATAGGGCTCATACAAAGCTTTTTTTTTTTTTTTCCCCGGCCTAATGCAGAATAGCAACCCCTAATATTGCATATATACAGTAAGCAGTAGTACAACAAAAAACAAGTGAATTTATACACAAGTATCGCATTTTGCTACACAGTCCAAATTATAACTTATAATTTATTTCACAATATTTTCTCTTATTTAGAACTTCAGAACACTAAAGTATAATTTTCAATAAATCTAAATCGTATAATAATTTTATTATATTATTTTCCGTCCATATTGATTATAATTAATTGTGCATAGTCAGCCGTTTCTGCAAAAAACTGCATTATTATTTTATTCATTATAGTAAATATATTATGCATATTTTTATATATAATTAAATTTATTTAATAATTTTTTATATGTTTAGACTGTTATTTTTTTTTTTTTATCCATTGAAGTACAATTTGCCAATTTTGCTCCAATAAATTATCATTGACATTTCAATGAAATTTAATTATATTAATATATTTTTGTAATATAATCTAGGATTTCATTGGTGTCACTATTATTTCAAATATTCATTGACGGTTGTTTGAGTGTAAAGCGCCCTTCACCCTTCAAGCGGTTGTCTACCGTCAGAGTTGCTCTCATAATTGCATTTCTTCTGCTAGTATTTCGCAGTTATTATTTCACGAAGTTTAATATATTTTTATATATTAAAAAAAAAAAATCATAGCTATTAATGCATATTAAAAATTATTATTTTTTAAAATATTTAATGTTAGACACGGCACTGGGTCATCCAATCCAGTTACGAATTCGACTTCTGGATGCTTCTCGCTTCTATTGAATGAATTTAAATGGAAAAAAAATCGATGCTATTGAAATGATTGGTTTTATTTCGATTTATAATATTATCATAATATAATTTGCGTTTTTTGAATTATGTATGTTGATGTTATTGAATCAATCTTACTCCTATTGGAGTATATTTTAAGACCAAAAAAAAAAAAAAAAAAAAAAAAAAAAAATGCATGTTTATTACGTTAAAAAACGCAGACATATATTTATAACCCATTGGTCTCTATCCTCATAAAATGCATGTAAAATACCTACATATGAAGGTTCTTTCAAAACTGTACATGTTCCTTTCAGAAGATGTTTAAAAAAAATCAAAAAACCTAAACCAGCCCTACCCCTGCTGTTAAATCCAAAACAGTTACATTATTTAAATCCTTAATAGATGTCTACTCAAGAAAACAAAAGTGTACGTATTCAGTTTTGAAGTTCTCTTCTCAAATAATTATAGAAAACCTGATACTTAACAAAGGCAAATAAATCGATGTTGTTCTATTACTTTAAATAAGATATCCACTATTTAAACGAATCGTATTGGAGTTATCTTAACATTGCTTTATTATCAATATTTGATTGAATTAAAAAGAAAAAAAATAAAACTTCATTTTTTTTTTTTAAGAGCTGTTTAAAGTTTTTTTTTTTTTTTTTTATCATTCTGGTTAAAGAATAATGAACGACATATACAAGTGATATTAAAAAAAAGTATTCAATATGAAAGCTAATGCCAGAAAAATATTTAAAATAATATTGGCTTTAGTAATTACGATTTTCGAATCCATAAAATTTTTTTAAGCTAGTACATGATAAAAACTCCATGAGAAAGGGGTTTAAATATACTGTAGAGTTTCATTTCTAACCTCAAAAAACAAAACAAAAAAAAAAAATCAAATTTTTTTTGTTTTTAAATCGATTACTTGTAATTGTATTGTTCTGTTGATTAATTGTTGCTGTTCGGTTGGTATACCTGAGCGGCTAAGAAAGCTGGCTCTTTCATTATTTATAATAATCTATATTTTATTCGCCTGTTGTTTTGGGGCAACTTTGTTCTCAATCAATAATTTCATTAATGTTCAATAAAGCAATTATTTTCTCTGTTTTTTTGCTTTTAATTTTCAAATATTTTTTTTTAAGCAGCATTTAAAAAAAAAAAAAAAAAAAGATAATTTAAGGCAGAAGATTGTTGATAAAACTATTTAAAAAAAAAGAAATTAAACCGGAAATAAAATTAGTCATTTACGTAATACTTACTCTTGACCACTGGGTACGGGATTAATGTTTTGCTGCATTGGATATATATATATATATATATATATATATATATATATATATATATATATATATATATATATATATATATATAAATATATATAAATTATAAATGTTATTTTTTTAACAATAATTTTTTATTGGAATCGAATCATCCTTTTATATATACATTTATTATAATACATTATTTATAATTTATTAAAAAAAAGAAAAAGAAACTAAAAACAATCTGCTAAATACTGATAAAATTAAAAGTAGACATAGTCAAGTCAATAGACTAAAAATATTTTAGGTACAGCATATACATGGTATCTGTAAATTGTATATACATGAGGAATAACAAATGAAAAAAGGGGTCACCTGTGGTGTAGTGGTTAGCATAGCAACCTACTAAACCCAAGATCGCGGGTTCGCAGCCCGGCAGATGTCCTTAGGATTTTTTAAAGGGAGTAAAAAATCCTTAGCTATGCCGTCCTTCGGAAGGGACGTAAAATAGGGGTCCCGAGCCTGTGCGATGTCAGGTACTCGTTAAAGATCCCTATCCTAATTATACCTGGAATGGCAAAATTTAGGACTCCCACCGTAGCATCGTCCGATTAGCAATAGCAGCATAAAGTGACGTTAAACGAAATAAACAACAAATGAAAAAAAAAAAAATGAAAGTATAGTCTCGATCTCGAAATCTCGCTGTTCCCCTTATTGTTCGTTAAGAGACAGGTTTTTAACGACACAAAGACTTTTCAGAAGTGCAAATTAAGTGCAGTGCCACCCCGATTAAACAATAATGGGGGGAAAATAGGGACATTGTAATCGTTAAGTCTCAAGAGGGAGAGGGAGAAAGAGAATCTGATTTCCATATTGCACATCTAAAAATCCTCCCTTTGGAAGTACGGCAGACACATCCCTATGGAACTTAGCTTTAATTTCAAGATCTTTGCTGATGACAACTATCCAGTCAAACATTCTCTATCATGATGCTAAGGTATTTCTTGAAAAATGGTACGACATGGAACTATTTTTCTTTGACAGTGTCCGAAAAAATAAAAAAAGTCTTTTTTATTCTTAGAAAAAAAATCTTTATACAGTCTTCTAATTACATATTTACCATAAAATTAAAAGTCTTGAACTTTCATATTAGGCTTGAAATAATATCAAACTTATACTTAGAAACTATTTTTTTTTTTTACATCGATTTTTTTTCAACCTCCAAAAATTCAAAATTTTGAAAGGTTGATGTTGCTCGGAGCGAAAATTTCACTACAGTTTCCTAATCAGAAATTTAATAATAAATATTTTTGTTTTATAACATTTGTCGCTAGGACCTACCGATTAAGAACTATATTGGTTTGAATGAAAAAATCACGTTCTGTAACGCTTTTTTTCACACACAAAATTGTAACATTTTGAAACGCTCCAGCTCTGTTTGTGTTGCTCGGATCGAAAATGTGACGATATTTTCTTTATCTGAAGGATTAGTTATAAAACAGTAGATTATAGACAGACGTATTCATGATCTATTGTTTTTCCCAGTCAGAGAGGAATTTTTTTTTTCTTTTTTATTTAGATGAGATAAAAAAAAATGGCACAGTATGATTAACCATATTTTTCCGATACAATGCTTGGTATTTTCCATAAAACCGAAAAATCAAAAACAAAAAAATCATCTGTTTTTAGACATTTCAGTAAAGAGGGGTCTCATCTCAATCGTTAGAAAGAACAAAGCTTTTGATTCATACGAACCTCCTCTCTAAACTCCATAATTTCTCAATATCTAATAGTGCATTAAGCTGATTCTCACCTTCCCAAACAGTCATTATACCTGGAAAACCCCACTCATCTTCTCGAAAACCTAACTACCACTTTCGCGAGGAGTCCCCCAGGGATCTTTTTTTTCACCTACTCTATTTTCCATTTATATTAATGACTTGCCAAATTGCATCCACTACTCCCAATATCATCTTTATGCTGAAGACTTGCAGATATATTTATTTTTCATCCTTCAGACATGCTAGAGGTAAGCGTCAGAAAGACATCCATGGCATTAACCTATAATGGGCAGTAGAGAATAGGATGAGTCTGAATCCAGAAAAAACAAAGGCAATCCTCATTGGGGCAAAATTTCACATAAAAGCCCTTCCCTACTATCCACTTCTTTTCCCCAAAGACCGACCAATTCATTTCCAAGATTCCATTAAAAATTTGGAAGTAAATTTTTATCAACATCTTTCTTGGAATAATCGAAATTCCCGAATCACGAGAAAATCTATTTTTATTATTAAACAACTTTTCCATCACCGCGATTCATTACCTCTAAGTACTCGTCAACTTTTGGTATCATCTCTTGTTTTTCCCAACTTTGACTACGCAGGCATAGTATATGGATGACTGATGAGCTTGAAATGAGATGTAAAAGACTAATGAATTGTTTTATTAGATTAATTTTTGGGGTTTCTAGACGTTCTCACATATCTCACAGGTATTCTGAAATTGGGTGGCTTTATCCCAGTTTCTGACGTCAATAATTCCTAGGCGGACTCAATCCTTGAAAACAAAAAAATCCAGCTATATTCATGACCTCCTTACTCTGCGCTCCTCCACCCACCTCTCAAATACTAGAACCCAACCCCTCAACCTGTACACTCCTGTACATCGAACTGCATCCTTCGAAAAACCTTTATTATCCGCTTTCACTTTATGGAATTCATTGCCAATCTCAACTCTTCCTTTAAACATCATCTATTTCTTTACTTGCTGAATTTTCAATCATCCGAGCAAATGTAAAACATGAATATTTATGTTATATAATACTATTCATAAGATGAATCCTTTTATAAGATTTCGCATTTATTTTGTAACTCATAATTAGAGACCGGATTTTTGTGCAGTAAAAAATCAAAAAATGTGCAAAATCTTACCAACTGTAAAAAACTCAAAACGTGAATTTAAAAACTTAATACATGCAACAATCCATTTATTTACACAAATATGCAAAACTTAACCAGCAAAACTTAAGGACATTTCGACATTCGTTTCGTTTTAGTGTTAGAAATACTTTAAAATTTGGAGAAAATAAAAGATGAAAATAATTGTTAATTAAAAGAAATATAAATGTCTTTATTAAAATTTCCTTTTACGCGGAAACAAAATGTAATTATATGTTTTTTAAAAACAAATTAGTTTTTAAAAGTTTCGTGAAAATGTACGACATTATAAATTTCAAAATATTTCTCAGTAAAATTATGCCGCCTGTCACTTAAAGTGTTCTTTAGCAAAGAAAAGGAACGTTCTACATCTATGGACGTAGTAGGAAAATTTTTGTAGCAAGCGATTGTAGATAGATCCAGATTATCAGCTTCTATTTCCTGTCCGTTGATACAATAATTTAATTTTTTTTAACAAATGTAGTTGTAGTTTTTCTCAAGGATTGACTCAAATTTTGAAAACAAACATCTTCCCTTTTCCTTTTCAATTCGTTTTAAGCTCTCTTTGAGAGTTTCAATAATTTCGATTTTGGAATTAAAGGATTGATTGCGAGAAATCTATTCGTATCAGAGAGGTTGACAGGTGCGATTTAATAAACGTTAAATCGGATATGATAGTCATTGGATTTAATTTTTTTTTTCAAAATTGATTTTATCTCCTCTTCTTATTTATTCTTAAATTTTTAAAACTTTCGGAATTATCGGCCTAAAATAGTACTGCATTTAACCTTGTACCCCTTTGCGTTAAAACAGGTTCTAGGGGAAGTTCACATTGCATTTCATTGTGTTACTTTTCCACACGAGATGGGGATTTGAGGAATACTGTTGTTTACCAGCTTATTGACTCCTGGGAAAATTGCTCGTACTTTTTCAAATACCCGATTGAACCCATGAGCTACGGATGTGACGGGAATCATATTTGCATAAAATATTTTGAGAGCATGACCGGTTGCCGTCATGTAAGGAGCTGCATCTATCCCGAATAGCAGAACTTAGTTCTGGTATTTGGTATTTTTAATCCAAAAGGCCTGTTTTTAATCCAAAAGGCCAAAAATCCATTAGGCTGTCGTTTATGAAACGTGAAATCGTTTCATGGTTTGTACTCAAAATTACTTTACATGAAACTAACGATGGTGTCGGTTCGATCTCCGGATGAAGAACCCCGATTAAAATATTACAAATGTAAGGGCCTCTTTCGTTGGTAGTTTCATCGACCATGGCGTATTGGTCTCCAATATTTTCTCGAATTTTCATAATTGTGTTAACTTGAAAACAACTTCTAATTACAGTCGAAATCGTATATTACGACAGCGGTTATAGTTACAAACCGGTTATATCGACGACATTTTGAAAGGAAGGTTGGTTTCCTATAAATACCCACACACAACACATTGCTTATAACGACCAAATTGGCTAAAACGACAGAAAAATGAACGAAATTTGGGTGTTGGATATCGGTTATAGCGACGGGAAATCTACTTTCTAAGTAACATCGGCATTCCGAGTACTTTAAAGAAAGTATTCAAGTATCTTCATTCCCCTCCGTAAAATTTATTTTTCCTAGAAAGAATTAGCCTAAAGAGGGGATGGTGTTACACAATGTACCTCAGTGTTTGGTGAACTTTACTTGTGTTCGGATGTAAAAATGTCTAAAACTAAACAAAACTGTTTAACAATTGAAGAATAGGCGAATATCATTTGGCGCTTAGAAGCCGGTGAATCAAACGCAAAAGTGAGTTCTGAATGCGGCTTACCCCATCCCACCGTATCTACAATCTGGAAAAACCGTCAAAAAATTAAAACCGCCTTTGAGGAAGACAATTTTAAACCCAAAAAGCTGAGGTCATCTAAATCAAAAGAATTGAATGAAGCAATTTTAAAGTGGTTCAAATTTCAAAGAGGCAAAAACGTCCCGATTAATGGTCCAATTTTAGTTGAAAAAGCTAGAGTTTGCTAAGTTGTTAAAATTGGATTTCCTCCCTGACGCGTCATGGATTCGACAAAAAGGCATGGTATCGTTTTTGGGAAAATTAGCGGCGAATCAAGAGCAGCTTCTGCATCTGACAAAGAAGGTTGGTTGAAAACATTTTGGCCCTAAATTCGGAAAAACTATGCAGATAGTGTGATATTCAATGCAGATGAAACTGGACTTTTTAAACTTACACCCGACAAGACATTTAAGTACAAGGGTAAGATAATTATCCTGGCAGTTATTCTTTAGATTTCTTTTAAATTTGTGTATCTTATCATTATTTTTTTTTGGTTTTTTTTTTTAAATTTTCTTTCGGTTCAAGAAAGTAATTAAATGGGATCCGAATCCCAAGAAGAGGCTGAATTCGAAGAAGACGACTCTACACCTGTCACCTTGGAACAAGCGGCAAACGGTATTTCAACAATTAGAGCTTATTTTTCCAGGTGTTCAGCAGACTTAATAGAAAAGCTTCTAAGGGCATTAATACACTGGAAGAGATAATTGACAATGGATACTATAAAAAATATTCAAAACAATAAAACATTTATGACTTTTTTCACATTAATACAAAATCTTTGTAAATTATCAATAATTATGTACAAGCTCACTAATTTTAAATTGTAATACTTATAAAACCATTAATAAAATTGAGTTAAATACAATTTTGAGTTTTCTTTTTATTAATTTACTGAATCATAAGGGGGAGAAAAATCATTGCTTATTACGACCATCGGCTTCAACGACCTATATTTACTGGTCCATTGAAGGTCGTTATAAGCGATTTTGACTGTAGTTTTTTCTCGGAGTACTTTCGTCCGATATTATTTTCTGAGAGTAAGTTGTTAAAAATGTTCGAAAAGATGGTGACAGAAGTTTGAATAGAGGAATATTAGCACCTACTAATGCTTGATACAGGCCAAAATCATTTTTTATAAATTAATAAAAAAAACTTACATTATTTGCAATATGCCTCTATTTGCGATTTCCTGTCGTGTTCTATTGTTTTCACACAGCAAAAAAAACTTCCCATCAAATATCAGCTCTGGATATTCTATAAATCAGAAGTGGGGAATACAATGGGAAGCGGGGAGTAAAATGTTCTGAGGAAACGTCTTAGTTCGGTCCTAATTCAAGACGATCATTTAAAAGTAGTAGGTCACAAATAGGTTTGATTTAAGCGACTTTTTACCTTCCATTTTAAAACTAATTAACCTATTTAATACAAATTAATGTTATAAATGTTACCTAATAATCGTAAGTAAAATTTTCAAAACATAAATGGTTAAGTGAATAAAATTAGATGAATTTAGTTCAATTGTGCAATTTCGTGCAATAAAACCCGAATTCGTGCAATTAAGCTCAAAAAGTCAAATTTGTGCAATTTCGTGCAAAATAAAATTTAAGAATAAGAATCCTTATTATATAAATGAGATAACTACTTGGGTTAGAGAGCGCTAAATCAAAGCGAACCAAATGTGCAATAACACAGAAATCCGGTCTCTACTCATAATTTAATTATTAATAAATTTTTATAATTATTTATTATAATTAATTATCATAGCCAGATAATTGAATGGGTCCGCCGAAAAACGTTCTAAGCGACAAACAAAATTCTAAGTAATCAGTGAAAGAAAATCATAATCTAAAGTTCTTGTTAGTTTTGTAAGTTAGATATTTTTTTCACCTTGTAATTTGTTATATTTACATGTATAATAACATAATAGATTACTATATCATACTATAATGTACTATTTATTATACATTTTAAATACTTTAAAATCGCCACTTCGGAAATTTTGTAGCTTAGAACGTTTTTCGGCGGACCCATTCAATTGTCCTATGCATTGTACTCATTTGTTATTCTTAGTGGACAAGTTGTCCCAGAATAAAGTTCATTTTCTTCTTTAATAAAATAAATAAAACCATGGTAACCTGGCAAATATCTGAATCTTCATCAGGATTTTCAGTCTTCTCCAAATCGGCATTTTCCTCTGCTGAATCTAACTTTATTTTCTTTACATAATTGTATAAAATAATGTACCCACCTGGGCGGGTAAAAATTTATTTCTTGGCGGACCCATGAAATGAATCTTGACCTTCCCACCCAGGCCAGTATAGGACTTCAATGGAAGTCTTGGAAATAAAAAAAAAAAAAAAATGTTAATAACTTTATCTTTCATAAATTTCAATAACACAGGTCTGAGACTAAAAAACTGCATAGGATTTTTTAACATTTTCTTATAGATTTTGACCTCCCAAAAACAGGAAAGATATTAAAAAAATTCTATCACATAGTTTTTATGTGTTTATTATTATATATATGTTACTCACGATGCTTTTGGGTCAGCAGGCAGGCTATTCTAAACACCCATGCATCTTATGCTTGTGGGATAGTAGAGCCAGAGAACAGCATTGGACTAAATGTGATCGGTCAACCCGAGAAAATTTAAAACCTGGAGAGAAAAATGTTATCAATACTACTTTGGTACCACCAGGAAAGGTTTTGTTGCCCCTCTCCATATCAAATTGGGGTTGATGAAACAAGTTGTAAAACCGTTAAAAAACGATGGGGACTGTTTTAAATATCTATGTACAAAATTCACGAATAAACGATTTGAATAAACGAGTGCTTTTAGCAATTATTTGTATTTGAATTAGCAAAAAACCCTTATGTGATAGAAAAAAAATAGATATCACTTCTGAAATCAGCGCATTTTAAAACATATAATTCAGTTAAAATATCTCATGCATGAGGGGTCACCTGTGGTGTAGTGGTTAGCATAGCAACCTACTAAACCCAAGATCGCGGGTTCGCAGCCCGGCAGATGACCTTAGGATTTTTTAAAGGGAGTAAAAAATCCTTAGCTATGCCGTCCTTCGGAAGGGACGTAAAATGGGGGTCCCGAGCCTGTGCGATGTCAGGTACTCGTTAAAGATCCCTATCCTAATTATACCTGGATAGGCAAAATTTAGGACTCCCACTGTAGCATCGTCCGATTAGCCATAGCAGCATAAAGTGACGTTAAACGAAATAAACAAACAAACAAATATCTCATGCAGCTGACAAACAAAATTTTTTTGCAGACATGTGTAATTAATTACAAAAAAAGAGTTACTGATCCTAGAATAAATTAAAAACTGAAAAGATGAATCTAAAATAAAAATAAAAATAAATAAAGGCCATGTTTTCATTTCAGTCAACCTATTTTTTTTAGCGTAAAAGTATAAATGAACTAAAATGGCAGCCTTGGTGCTTTTTGCCGACTACAAAAGCAGCCGATTAGTCGGCATTACCGACTAGCTGTCTACACCAATGAGAACATCAACGATACAGAAGCTGTTCAGGGATGCCATTATTCATCAGGTAGCAAGTTAGACTCTCAAAGACATGAACGGTGAGAACAATTCTATGAAACCTGATGGATGACCCAAGCATTCATGGTTTATTCTGCTTCTACCATTCGAGAGGCGCAGAAAACATGGATTGTTCAGGGAAGCACTACCAAGCCTAATCAATGAAATACTAGACGGCTCAGTCTGGTGTAAAAACCTTATAATTCTTAAGCTACAATTTCTACCCCTTTGGATAATTTAAATAACGTATTTATATAATGTATATATATATTTTTTCTATATTTCTCTTTATTGAAATTTACAACTGTATAATAAAAAATAAATAAATAAAAAACACCTCTAGTAAATGTAATTATAACGTTCATAATAACATGCCAATTGTTTGTAAATCAACTACCCACTGGTAGGGGTGACTGATTATCGATAGACATTTCCAATCGATTGCCACGATTGTATCGACTTGATATAATCGATCAATTGATTAACCATCGAATATTTTTAAATGTCAAAATACTATGTTGAGGTATAATAAAAATAATTTTTAGAAAAAAACAAAACACAAACCGACTTCAAGGTTAAACCTACATGTACCAACTTGAACTAAAAAGTAAAAAATTATTTTTTAATTACTTCGAAACAAAGAACATTAAAGGACAATTAACGACATTATCGATACTTATACAGGGTGATTATATCTTAGAGTAAAAAAAAAAAAATTGGGTGAAACTAGGTCAAAAATGTAGCAAAATGCTGCAAACCTCTCCTTTCTATTCCAATCCGTTGCAGATATACATATATAAATCAAAGACGTTTTTGAGGAAACCACGTTTTTTTCATAAAAACTGTAATACCTCAATTTTCTTTAAATATTTATCAAATTTTGACCACATTTTCTATAATAGCTGAGTACCTGTAACCTTGAATTTTACAATCTTGGTATCTAAAGAACAGCTTGATCTTCACCTTATTTGGGGAAGTCACAATGTTTTATATCACTTCAACGCTCACCGTTTTTCGAAAAAACTATCCACAAAACGTCAAACCTCAAAAAAACTTGCATAATCAATCAGCTTTCGAATGATATGTTAATCGTAATGATTTTGTTTCAATTTCATGGAGAAATTTACTTTTGAAACCGAAAAAACATGGTGTTCTCATTTGGCTTACAAATCAGCTACATGTGTAAATAAAACATTATGACAATCCCTTAATGAAAATATGCATTTTAAACATAATAAACTCTTCATTGGAATAAAAAGCAAAGAAAAAAATTATTGTTTAATAGAAAATAAAGGAAAACTGTCAATAAAGCAACACCAGATCAGAGGATCTTATGTTATTACATTTATCTATTTATTATTATTATTAGGATTTATTTTATTAGATTTTCAATGTAATGTTTAAAATCCAATGATAATGAACATAGACCTCAATTTTGCCGTTAGCTTCTGAATGCAGATTGTGTTGAAGAATGCTACTTTTTGAGATGAATTTTATGGGCAGATGAGTCTGCTTTTACAGGGGAAGGCGATGGAGGTATTACAGCTTTTATGGAAAAAAAACGTGGTTTCCTCAAAAAAGTCTTTGAGTTATCGTATATCTGCAACGGATTGGAATAGAAAGGTGAGGTTTGAGGCATTTTGCTACATTTTTTTATCTAGTTTCACCCATTTTTTTTTTTTTTTTTTTACACTAAGAGATACTCACCCTGTATACCTATTCACAATTTATGATCAGTTATTTTTGGAGTCGGTGCCATCCAAAACAAACAGAATTCGAAAAGAAGTGGTAATTGTAAAGATCTCCCCATTATTTCATCACCGCCACAACGCTGTCTGTTTTTTTACCTGAAATCGATTTATTGAGGTGAAGTTTAAGTGTAATGTAGGTACTTGCGACCGTAGATTTTGTTCGACTTATTTAAGGTAAGGATTCGGCTTATCAAAGTTCGACACACCGAGAGTCACTGTACAATTATTTTTGTTAATAATTTAGATTTGTCACCATGGAAAAATTTTTTTATAGTGGAAGGTTATATAACAGTGATTGCTTATTAATGTTTCATAAAAAGCGCTGATAGTCCAGTAAAAAGGTATTTTGAACTAGAAAGTTTATGGGTAATTGTTTTTTATGTCTTACTTTATATTTTTGGGGGTGCTGAACACGAATTTGAAGTTTTCCAACAAAATTTCCATCGGAAAATATGAGAAAAATTAGAAAAAAGTAACAAAGCTTTTATTTTTTTCATTATTTTGCTTGTAACTTGCAAAGTAATCATTTTAAACAAAATACCTTTCTAAATATAAATAAAGAGGAGAAAATGACCTACAATTTATGTCCTTATGTTTTTTTTTGTCAGACGTAAGGTATCCAAAAAGGAATTTGGTCAACTGGTGCCAGTCCCACTTCTCCGCAAAAATATGTTTGTCGTACTTTTTTGTCAATAACTCCGAATCTATTTGTCCGATTAAAACTTACTTTTTTTCATCTTAAAGATGGTTAAATTTACTATTAGACTATTAAATATGAAGTTCTAATAATATCCCTTAAAAGCACGCTAAAAAGCCCGTATTGTTGTAAAATCCACGTTTGTTTGCACATTAGTCACTATAACTCCGAAATTGTCCGACTCAAAATTTTTTTTTTTATCTAAAAGGTGGTCAAATTTGCTATTGGACTGTATATGAAGTTGTATTAGGGTTTCTTAAAATATACATGCCAGGACGCTAAAGATCCCGTACTTTTATGAAATCCACGTTTTTTTTGGCACATTTTTCGCAGTAACTCCGAAACTACTTGCTCGATTCAAAATTTCTTTTTTATATCTAAAAGGTGGCCAAATTTACTATTGGACTCTATAAATAAAGTTTCAATCGGGTCCCTTGAAATACACATACCAGAACGCTAAAGGTCTCGTACTTTTATGAAATCCACGTTTTTTTTGGCACATTTTTTGCTATAACTCCGAAATTTTTTTTATTTTTTCTAATATCTGCCGATGGAAATTTTGTTGGAAAACTTCAGATTCGTGTTCAGCACCCTAAAAAATATAAAGTAAGCCATAAAAAAAAAATTACCCATAAACTTTCCACTTCAAGCCTTATTTTAAAATCATTTGACTGGACTATGAGTTTATTTCAATAAACCTTTTATGGGAACACCTCTGGCGTATGACCTACCGATCAAAAAAAGAATCATCAAATTCGATGCATAATTGGGGGATAATTGAGTAACAAACATTAAAAAAAAATACAGACGAATTGAGAACCTTTTCTTTTTTTGGAGTCCGTTGAAAAATTGGTACACCATATTAAAATTAAACAGAAAACCTTTTTTTATTTTATTCTTTTCAAATTAGAGAGGTATAATAATGAACAGCATCCATACCCAAGGGATAATAATAGAACCATTGTGTAGTATAAAAAATAAGCTTTATTGTTCAGGAACTAAAATATAATTGACCGCAGAAATAATATAAAAGCTATTGGAAAATATAGTTTTTTAAATAAAATTAAGCGTGAAAAAGAAAAACACTTCAAAACAAGCTGAAATCAGACCTTAATATCAGAAATGGTAAGTAATTAAAATAACTAGATAACGTGCATTAACCACTGAGCTACGAGTCTCGTATCCATCGCGATAAATATTGAAATGTTTATTTCAAATTTATCTCCAATTCATCCCGTATCCAATCCTTACAATCCAAAATCCTTAGAAAAATCCTAAATGCTCCTTACTTCGTCACAAACAAACTTATCCACAAATACCTTAATATACCTTACGTTCCAGACTTAGCTCAAACCAGATATCAATCCTTTCATAGCAAAACTCCACAACCATTCAAATCCATTCCAGATAATCCTCCGAGGCGCCTGAAAAGAAGATGGCCTCGGGACCTTCTAATATAAAACTTCATAATAAAGAACCTTTATAAGTGCTACCAATGGGTAGGTGCTTGGTCTAATTATTGTCATGTAAATGAGTCTTTTGCAATTAATTGGAAGGTTGGAGCGTTTGTCAAGTAAATGTTGAAGTGGTCGATAGCGACGTTTCTTGTCGTTTTAGTCTTGTATGTGGATTCCAAGTAAGACGTTTGTCCAGATAGAGTCCTAGGTAGCGGATCTGTTCAACGGGGATTAGTGGAACATCGTTAAAGGATATTGTAGGACAGGAAGTCGTGGGTTTACGACGGAGGGTGAAGGTTATTTGATGGGATTTATTTGGATTTATTTTGATTCTCCATTTTTGACACAAGGTGTCTAATTGATGTTTTATGATATGGTATTGGAGTGTCTCCACAACCATTCAAATCCATTAGTATCACAACTTGCTTCTCATTCCATTCCAGATAACCCTCCGAGGCGCCTGAAAGAAGATGGCCTCGGGACCTTCTGATATAGAGCTTCATCATGTAGAACCTTAATAAGTGCTACCAATGGGTAGTTGCTTTAAAAACAAGTGAAGTGTCATTTTTATCTATGTCATCACATTTACTTGATGTATAATATTTTATATTGTATACAGTTGTAAATTTCAATAAATACATAAAAAAAAAAAAAAAAAAAAAAAAATTATCATTCGTATTATGGATCAATAAAAATAAAAGGGGATTAGAAACAAAAAATGCTCATTATAATATTGCAATGAAATTTCTCAACAAGTAAATTACAAATATTTTGTAATAAAAAATGCCTCCCTCAAATCCTAGGAACTGAAGCCGTCAATTACTTGAAAAAAACAAAAACCAAAGGCAATCAGTAGTTCTTTACAATCGATTAATCGATTGCAACAGTCGACGATCGATCACCCCCTACACACTATAAGAAGGACCAGAGGCGAACTTCTTTTTAGAAGCCACAGAGGGTTAACTGGAATAGAATGAGAAGCAATTTGAGAGACTAGTCTATATTCTACATTTATTCAGATGTCTGATGAATTATTTTGTCCTTTTTTGAATGTTTTCTACGATTTACAATTTTTTTCATAAATAAAACTTTATACAACAAAAAAATTGAAAAATTAAGTGGTGCAATGAGGAAACGTGTATTGACATTCTATGGACATTTAATGAGAATGTATGAGAAAAGACTGACAAAGAAAATTTTCCAACACACCCTCCAAAAACAGAAAACAAATACGGATGACAAAAGGAGATATGATTGGCTAATATACAACGGGATTCAATTTGAGAGAGAGACAAATTTCGGATAACAGTCAACAAGATCAAATTTCCAGAAATAGTTAAAACACAAATTAATAGACAGTGGCCAGATGAAAGTAGGAAACATCAGGCAGAGGTGATGAAGTATTCGAAATAATGGATGAGCGAAAAAATAAATTGTTGAACGTGGTCCACAGATGTCCGAATTCGAAAGAAGAAGAAGAAATAAAATTTCAATTATTAGTAAAAATTATTGAAGTTCTTAACTTATGAGAGCGGGCGAAGCCATGATTGAGGACTGCTAGTTATTAAATAATTGATTTCTTAATTATACTTATTTTTAAAAATAAATATTTTTTTTCTGTTAACAATTTTCCTGACCAAAAACAGAAAACCTGAATTTTTTTTTGTACAGGTAACCTGGTATACAGAACTGAGTTTCCCTTTTCATTATCTACGAATATAAAAGTTATAATGTTATTGATGTTTCGACTGTTTTTTAGTTGTTTCATTTAGAAAACAACTCAATCTATGCAAATGAACAGATTTCTTAAAAAGAACGAATAAATGACAAAAAATATCTTGCTCGCCAAGCCAACCACATTCGACAGCCCAACACGACTTGAACACGAACAGCTGAGCTCGTGTTTCACACACCCTGCAGGGCTACCAACCTGATGAGAAGGGTATTCTAAAAGTACAACAGATTTTGCGAGGTCTCCATCCAGCTTCTGGATTTTTTGACCTAAGTTTAGAGGAACCGTAGTTCTAAAATGTTTTAGAGTTTTTCAAGAATAAGAAATCGCAAAATGTAAGTACTATAAAATATAAATAAAGGGAATGATATAAAGTCGGAAGGTTTTTGATGAGCAGGTTCTTGACCTATCCCCTGGAAGCAGAAACAGCTGGCTCGAAGGCCAGTTCTCTCCCCCACGGAGGGTGCTTCATTGTCCCTCCTCTTTCCACCCTAACCACAACGCCCTCTCTTACAGATCAGATCTTATTATATGTTTTTCATATTTTCATTCAAAAAAATATCTTTATAAAAAAAATAAAAATAAAATAATGCGACTTTTTATTCGTTTTTTGCATTATTACCAAATATTACCGACTTCCATACTCAATCAAAATTAGAAATACCGAAATAGAAATGTTTTATTGTATTAATATTACAATCTGCCTCAATTTTTTTCTGAAACCATTTATTGATGTCCACAACTGTAAACATTATTTGAGGCGCCTAATTGCAAAACTTTGAAAAATTTTGAATTTCGGTGGATTTGCTACCACCGAAATTCAAAATTGAGTTTTAAATACCGTTCGATCCTTGCCACGCAGAAGACTGACCTAAACCTAAGACTAAGGTTTTAGGTTTAAAAACGATGTAAAAGCTGTTCAAATTTACAATTAAAAATCACGTACTGTTGCAAAAGGGAGTAAAACCATGCCTATCACAGTACCAAAAGGGAGTACCTCACAATATGGCTGCCATATTATGCATATTATTTGTCAGATTTAGGAGGCACAAACGAGGTGGAAGAAACACAATTAGCTGTTTAGAAAAGTCACCTATTATTGTGATCGTAATTACTATTGACTAGTCCATTTTTTAAAATTATATTTTATTTTTTTGTTTGTTAAACTAAACTAATAAATGTTTTTAAACATTATAAAAAAAGTTTTTAGATAGATATTTGTTTTGAATTTTAAAGTTACCTACTAAAAAACAGAGTCAATAATATTTTGATATTACTACGTAGTTCAATACTTTATTCTTTTTATTTTGTTCCTCAATACTCTAAAAAATAATCGCATTTATGTATACAAATATTTTTTAATGATAAATTGTTTTTAACCATTTTCAAAGAAGTTTTACTAAATGTACATATACCATATATAGGTCCATGTATGTACATATAAAAAAAAAAAATGGTCAAAAAACAAGGGCCCTTATTACATTACGCTTGCACCAACTAAAAAACCATCCTTTTTCTGCTAATTATACAAAAAAAATTACATCAGATCAAATGGGCATCATTATAGCTATGGTTTTTGGCTGTTGGTGAAAAATTTAGAAATTTGGTTGTGCTACGATTGCCAAACTGACGCTTCATATATAATAGTCCAGTAAAAATAAGGGAATGGCGAAAGAAAAAAAAACTACCGAACTTTTATTTTCAACGGATCTTTTATTTTCTTTGAGGTGTTGAATCCGAATCGAAAGTTTGCTACCACGGCAGCCGTCGGGTGCTTCGTTTTCAAAAATCTATAATAGCAGTTCTTTTACCTATATAACGACAACGTGGATTTTCTCGAAGGCTTTTATATGTTTCACGGGATTTAATATAAATTATGTATATAGGATCTAATATGTAAATTCAACCCGCTTTATGGTGAAAAAAGTAATTTTGGATCGGACAAATAGTTTCGGAGTTATAGTATAAGGCCTTTCTTCGAAAAAAAGCAAAAAAAGCTTCGTTGTCGTGTCATAGGCAAGTAACCGGTATTTTGGGTGGTTTTTTTTTGTTGCGATTTTGGGTATGAAGCCGACAGATGCTGTGGTAACAAACTTCAGATTCAGATTCAGCACCCCAAAAAACATCACTCACTCACTGTTGGGCGCTACAGTCCTTGCAGGACCTGGGCCTCTGCCACCGTTCTTCCTCATGCCTCGCGGTCTCCAGCGAGACTCCTCCAGTTTCCAATTCCCATCTTTCTTACATCTTCTTTCAAGTCCTCAATCCACCGCAGCCTGGGTCTGCCCCTTTTCCTTTTTCCTCCTTCACATGCCCTAACCATCTAAGCCTACTCTTCTTAATAACACAGAGGATATCAGGCTCTGCGTACAATTCAGTTAGTTCGGCATTGCTTCTGATTCTCCACCTGTGCTCTTCTTTAACGGCTCTAAAGATCTTTCTCAGGACTCTTCTCTTCCAAACCAGTAGAGCTCTTCTGTTTTCCTAGGTTAGAGTCCACGTTTCACTGCCATACATTGCTACTAGCCTAATTATAGTTTTGTATAACAAAAGCTTTGCCTTCCTGGAAAGACTTTTGTATCGGAGAGCTTTTTGCAGAGCGTATCTGGTTCCTGCTACCATTCTGCCCTTAATTTCAACTTCTAAATTATTGTTCTTCGTCACAACTCCTTCCAGGTACTTAAATGTGCTGCAGCTGTTAAACGTGCTTTCCCTCACATCCACGATATCTCTTCTCTCTCCGGTCTATCCAGAGATTTTCACAGACCTAGTCTTTTTATCATTTATTTTCAGTCCCAAATCTTGTGCTGCTCTCTTGAATTCTTCTACACCGGCCAGTGCTGTTTTGGTTCTCCCTGTGATGACTACACCATCAGCATAAGCCATGTGTTGTGTGAGCCTATTGTAAATGGTGACACCAGGGTTTGTTCTTATATTTCTAATGGCAACTTCTAGGGCGAGGTTAAATAGTACCGGTGATAATGGGTCTCCTTGTCTTAATCCACTGTTAACCTTCCAAAAAACATTAAAGTGCAAAAAAACGTGGATTTCACAACAGTACGGGTATTTAAGCGTGTTTTTAAAGGAAATTATTACAACTTTATATAAAATAGTCTCATAGTAAATTTAATAAGCTTTAAGATGAAAAAAGTAATTTTGGATCGGTCTAATGGTTTCGGAGTTATAGCCGAAAGAGAACGACAAACGTGTTTTCGTAATTTGACAAAATGGGACTGACAGCAGTTTAAACAATTTCTACAATTTTTCCCAAGACGACAACTTCGCGAAAAATAGTCCGATTTCGGATTTGTTTTTTTCATTTCGTAGTTACTGGTTCCAACTACAATTAATATATAAAACCTTTCTTCGAAAAAAGCTTCATTGACGTGCTATAGTTAAATAACCCGTATTTTGGTTTTTTTATTTGCGATTTTGGGTATGAAGCCGGCGACTGCCGTGGTAACTAATTTCAGATTCAGATTCAGCTCCCCAAATAACATAACGATCTGTTGAGAATAAAAGTTCGGCATTTTTTTCCCTGAAAATTTCCTTATGGAGCCTTATTTTACTTGTCTACATTTCATTTTGAGAAAAAATGATTACAATGACATGTCAATATATGTAATGAACCACTCACTAGCTGCACTTCAATAAAAGTTCTACATTAGAACGTCTCTTGGCCATATTCTTTTCAGACGCCTCGGAGGATTATCAGAAGTTGAGTGTGAGGCAAGTTGGGAGACTAGTGATTTGAGGGGTTATGGAGTTTGCTATGAAATGAGTAAGGTATTAAGGGGCTTTGGGCCAAATCAACAACATATGGAACATTAAGATCTTTATGGATAAGTTTATTTGTGACATCATAAGGAGCATTGAGGATTTTACGAAAGATTTTGGATTGTGGGAGGATTGGATACGAGAAGAATTGTAATGTTTAGCGGAGTCCCAAAGCTCAACTCTGTTCTTCCAAATGGATCTAATTATTGTCATGTAAATAAGTCTTTTGTAATAAATTGGAAATGCAAAACGTTTTTCTAGTAAATGTTGGAGTAGGAAAAAATAAACGAGGAGTTTATTGTCGTTCAAGTCTCATTTATATAATGTAGTATGTTTTTATTTAATAGTAACACAGGGCGTAACCTCAGTTTTCCTTCGGTGTTTGTTTTTTTTAAGAAATAAATCTATTTTGTTGTTTTTACATGTGATTTGTTATCATCATCCACTGTTATCGCGTTAAATTATAATCTACGTACATGTTCTATAATTAGAATTATTTTTATATTTATTACCATTTCATTATTATTATAATTTTATTTATTCTTTTGTTTCAGTTATGGAAGTAATTCAGGAAGGAACAAATTTTCGACTCGTGTCAATCGATGAACTACCGGAGATACTTAAAATCTTGGCAAAATATCTCCCTTCCTCGCTTAAGGTAAGATTTAACATTTTTTTTTTTTTTTTTTTTCAAAGTTTTATTCCACTAAAGCTATCAAATGCTATGCCGTTAGAAGTTGACAAAATCTCAACTTAAAAATGTTAACGTCATCGAAAGTGGTTTAATTAAAACAAAATATTTGGATTTTTTGAATCAGCTTTCATGGAAATTTGTCACATTTTTTGTTTTCGAACAAACAAACTAATTGAAGGTATTATAAAGGGAACTTAACTAGAATCACGAGAAATCATTATGTTTTTCTACTAAACCCAGATCGCGGGTTCGCAGCCCGGAGATGACCTTAGGATTTTTTAAAGGGATAAAAAATCCTTCGCTATGCGTACTTCGGAAGGGACGTAAAATGGGGGTCCCGAGCCTTGGCGTTGTCAGGTACTCGTTTAAAGATCCTATCCTCATTAACCTTGTAGGGAAAAATTTAGGAATTCCCACCGTAGCATCGTCGACCTAGCATAGCAGCATAAAGTGACGTTAAACAAATAAACAAACAAACAATCATTATTTTTTCCACAGGAACAAAACTTCACTAGCCATAATAGTTCACAAATGTTGTACAAGGCTATTAAGCCGTGTCACACTATGTCGAGACGATTCGGGTGACCCCGACAACGTCGTCGAACCCCATGTCGAACGAGTGGGACGGTCGACCGAACTTGTCGATTATGTCGGTCGAACCTAAAGAATCTACGCAGTCAGGTGGGGTATCAATTGATATATTTTAATAGTTTGAAACCAAAGCGCATTAAGGACAAATAACGAAATTATCGAGAGTTTCTTACCTATTCCAATTATGTTTTTTAAAATTCGCTCATCAATGTATATATATTTGTTTTTTGTAGAACTATTTTATTTTTCACATTATGTGTGTTGTTTTTTAGTGTCTTTTTGGATTATACAGCGAAATCTAGATAAGTGACTTCAAGGGACCCTGAAAAAGTTTTGGCTTACCTACAGCTCGAATAATGAAACAGATCATGAACTGCGCTTTTGTTTCGGTACGTAAAATTGACTTACCGGCTTCCACCAACGGCAATCTTTTTTTTTTCGTTAGGGGTTCGGAGAACTGCCCGAAATCCGAATTCAATAGCATATCGCCAACTTCTTTCTCCCTTTCTCACTTCGTGAATTAATTTTTACTTTCGTTAATTGTGAAAAACTTTCACAGCATTGTAACGACTCGATTAAAAACCAATTCGTGGACTAGTTGTATGAATGAAAAGGTAAACAAAGACAGAAAATAAGGAAAAACAAATACATAAAGATTCCTGGAATTTGAGTTCGAGTTATAGAGGTGATGACTTCCAATAGTTGGGATTCATAGAAATTTCAAGTATAAAGTCCTTCGTTTGATCTCTCTTTTCAGTTCGAGTTATTAAAATATTTATGTTTGCCGGAAAATTGACTTATTAATGGTGAAATTTACTTGCGAGGCGAAGATCAATTTAAGGATTTTACTTTATATTTAGGCAACGAATAAATATGTTGGGGTGAAGCTTATATACCAGTCATTTTTTTTTTTTTTAACATTCTAGAAGAGGTTTAAGTTTTTTTATATTGAAAAAATTGAATTTTGTGGTTTTTATATAAAAAAAAATCAAACTCCTTGACTTGGAAAAACAATAGATCATGGATATGTCAATCTATAATCTACTGCTTTTCCCAATTTATATTTTAGAATTAAAAGGATCAAATTACTTATATTAATAATTAATAATTATTTGAAATAAACAAAGTTGAGAAAAAGTTGGAGTTTCAAACACATTTCACTTTTTTTCATTCAAACCAATGTAGCTCTCTACAATATAGGTCATAGCGACAAATTTTATATTACAAATAATATTTTCCATTAAATTTTAGAAAAGATGGGTGTATTCAAATTTTCGATTTGAGTAATACTATTAATTAAGAGGTTTGAACATTTATCTAGTAAATGTTGAAGAAGTAGAAAACGACGAAAATCTTTAAAAAAAAAATCAATTTTTCCCTAACTGGGAATAACTATAATTTCCTCCTTTTATGTCTACTGCTTCTGATGAGGAAACTGTCATATTTTCAATCCGACCTACACCAACTGTGGTAGAGCGTATCACAAAAACCCCTACACTTAAAAAAAATACACTTAAATAAAGAAAACACATTATAAAACTTAAAGTAAAATTGAAGCTGAAATTTAAATTATTTTTATTCTTTTATTAATAGAAATTTACAACTGCATTACAAAACACATCTAGTAAATATGCGGTATATATGAGATATAATGACATGAATACAACTTGTAGAGGAACTACCCATTATTAGTACTCTAATGAATATTTACAAAAGAAGATCACGAGGCCATCTTCTTTTCAGGTGCCTCGGAGGATTGCCAGGAATGGAATGGGAAGTAGGTAGTGCAACAAGTGGATTTGGATGAGCAGTGAGTTTATTATGAAAGGAGAGGTATCTGGTTCGTGCCAAATCAGCAACATATGGGACATTAAGGTCATTGTGGATAAGTTCATTTGTGACGAAGTAAGGAACATCTAGGATTTTTCGAAAGATTTTGGATTGGAGTGATTGGATGCGGGAAGAATTCGATGGTTTGGTGGATCCCCATAACTCTATTCCGTATGTCCAAATAGGTCTGATAATCGTCATATATATATATATGAGTTTTTTTGTAGTGAATCGGGAGATTTTAACGTTTGTCAAGTAGGTGTTGTAGTAGTCGAAATCGACGTGCAGCTTCTTGTTCAATCTTGTATGAGGTTTCCAGGTAAGTCTCTTGTCCAGATAAAATCCAAGGTATCTTATCTATTCTACATTATTTAATGGTATTCTATTAAAGGATTCTGGAGGACAGGATGAGGTAGGTTATCGACGTAGGGTAAAGGTTATTTGCTGGGATTTATCTTAACTCTCCAGTTATGACGCCATTCTTCTAGGGAAATGATACGCTTGTGTCATCAGCATAGGTTGTGAGGATAGTATTAGGATGATTTGGGATATCAGCTGTATATACGGTATAAAGGATGGGACCGAGGATACTACCTTGAGGAATACTAGCAGTCTGAGGAAAGGCGGTTGAGTATGTAGAATTATGGTTAATTTTAAATACTCTATCAGAAAGATAGGATCGGAGGATGAGGAAATATGTAGAAGGAAGGAATTGGCGAAGTTTATAAAGCAGACCTGGGTGCCATACTCGGTCAAAAGCCTGTTCAACGTCAAGAAAGACACCCGTGCAGTACATCTTGCGCTCCAATGCAGATGAGATAACGTCCACCACACGATGGCATTGTTGGGTAATGAAATGAGACTGGCGACATTTAAATTTAAACATTATAAAGCGAAATTATTATTAAATTATCTTACAAGCTGACATACTAACCGAATGACACTACTTCACCAGTTCATAAATAGTAAACATCAGCATAAGACACGTTTTACAACACAGATGTATGTCCGGCATATCTGATGTGTCGCATTCTGACGTGTCGTGTTGAGACGTGTTAAGAATGTGTTCTTAGCTTATGCCAGCTCGAACTGAATTACAATAGAAATCGAGTAAAAGGCGAGGTGATGAACCGGTAAGCTACTACCATTTTACGAAAGTTAAACTAAAACGCTATTGTAAAAACATTTATGCAACGCTTTCCTTAACAACTCAGTAAGTTTTAAAATTTGCTGAATTTTTTTTTTCCTGATAAAGATTTAGTACGAAATGGGTAGTACACCCTCCTGCCTTCTACCCTTCGAAACCAGACTTTTCCGATCCAATAGCAGTTATTGTAACAAATGTTTTTTTTTTTTTCAAATTTAAAAGAAGACTACTTCAACATTTTTTAGACGAACATTCAGAGCTCCCAAATAATTAAAAAAACTCATATACATGACTGTGATTAGACTTATTTTGAGGTACGTTGTTGAGCTTTGGGTCTCTACTAAACCATCCAATTCATCTCGTATCCCTTCTTAACAATCCAAAAACCTTCGAAAAATCCTTAATGCTCCTTACTTTGTTAAAAATAAACTTATTCATAAAGATCTTAATGTTCCATATGTTGTTGATTAAGCCCAAACCAGATACCTATCCTTTCATAGTAAGCTCCATAAATACTCATATGCAATAGTTTTACAATTTGCTTCGCACTCCATCCCCAATAATTCTCTGAGGCTTCTGAAAAGAAGATGGCATAGAGATCTTCTGGTGTAGAATTTTTATTGAAGTGTAGTTCTTTTCAAGTTTTGACATGTTATTGTAATCGTTACCAACACATTTACTTGAAGAAAAAAAAAAATTAAAAGTTTTTTCAAATGACTTCTTATCTTTGTTGACTTTGAGCTTTACTGGTTTTCTGTGCTGTGTTACTAAAAATAGTGAAGTAGTTGATACAACTGTATCAAAACCAACACAATATAAAACGTCTCCAATACCCTTAAAAGTCTCAATTGAGAACTCCCGTACATACTTTTCAACAAAATGTTTTCGCGTTTGCAAGAGTGGTTTTCGACATTGTAGGAGTTCACAAATTAAAAGTTAACGAAGTGTCTTGGTGGACCCTGCTTGCGAGACTGCTAAATGAAATGAGGGTAGGAAGAAGGGAAATAAGAAAAGTGAAGTAATATTCCAAGTATTTTAGATCCCAGGAAATAACCTTTATCCTACGTCGAAAACCTACCTCATCCTGTCCTCCTATATCCTTTAATGGAGTACCATTAAATAATGTAGAACAGATAAGATACCTTGGATTTTATCTGGACAAGCGACTTACCTGGAACCCTCATACAAGATTAAAAAGACAAGAAGCTGCACGTCGATTTCGACTACTACAACATCTACTTGACAAACGTTCAAATCTCCCGATTCGATTGGGGTCCACCAAACCATCAAATTCTTCCCGCATCCAATCACTCCAATCCAAAATCCTTCGAAAAATCCTAGATGCTCCTTACTTGGTCACGAATGAACTTATCCACAATGACCTTGATATCCCATATGTTGCTGATTTGGCACGAACCAGATACCTCTCCTTTCATAATAAACTCACTGCTCATCCAAATCCACTTGTTGCACAACTTGCTTCCCATTCCATTCCTGGCAATCCTCCGAGGCACCTGAAAAGAAGATGGCCTCGTGATCTTCTTTTGTAAATATTCATTAGAGTACTACCAATGGGTAGTTCCTCTACAAGTTGTATTCATGTCATTATATCTCATATTTACCGCATATTTACTAGATGTGTTTTGTAAAACAGTTGTAAATTTTTATTAATAAAAGAATAAAAAAAACAAAAAAAGTATTTAAGAAGGGCGAGAGAAATTAATCCGATTAAACAATTCCAAGAGTAACGAATGCTATCGAAAGTTAACGCAAAGGGAAGAATCAGAACCTGGACAAACACGAACTCATTCATTCTTTGGGAAAAAAAGAACAGGAGGAGTTCCCATAGCTATTTTTCTGTTTTTATTTATTTGTCTACTCTGAATCATAAAAAAATTGAAACAATATTTGCTGTAATGCTGGATATGTAGATAAATTAAAGCAATTACAGCTCAAAATATACATTCATGGCTAAATTTGGGAAATAAAAACTAAAATTGATTCTAAATGCCTCAAAATATATACGTTTTGATGATATTAGATGTTTCAGCTGGCTAAGAGAAATATTCAAATGGATACATTTTACACATCTAGTCATTAGTTTAGTTATGAATAAAGTTTTATTTTTTTATAAATACTGTGATTCGTTTTGACTTTATGCCTTTGTGTATTTCATGAATGAAATGAAATGAAAATAGCTTTTATTGTGCAACTAAATAATAAATACAATTAAACAATAAATACATACACATTTATCTTCCTTGCACTAGCCTTCCTCTTTTTTAAGAGCAGTAATGGTCTTAAACTTCCCAAGACGACCAGTCCTACTGGGAAGATGGGGTTCCAAATCTGATTCCACTTCTCCCACCATGAATTTTTATTCTTTGCTGTTCTCCACCATGTTGGGCCAGCCTCTTTTTTGAAGGAGTCTCTCCATCTCTTCACTTGCCTTCCTCTGTTCCTACTATTGTCATATGGTGCCCCCTCGGTTACAGTATATGACCACCTGTCGTCAGTAGATCTCAACACATGTTCAGCCCATTTCCATTTTAATTTTTTTATCTGGTTTGAGAGGTTTTATCCACAAAGCTAAATCTTTGTGGATAAGTTTGTTTGTGACGAAGTAAGGGGCATTAGGATTTTTCTAATTTTTAGGATACGAGATGAATTGGATGGTTTAGTGGAGCTCCAAAGCTCAACTCCGTATGTCCAAATCGGTCTAATTATTGTCATGTAAATGAGTCTTTTGTAATTAATTGGAAGGTTGGAGCGTTTGTCAAGTAAATGTTGAAGTAGTCGATAGCGACGGGCATTTTCTGTCGTTTTAGTCTTGTATATTGATTCCAAGTAAGAAGTTTGTTCAGATGGAGTCCTAGGTAGCGGATCTGTTCAACGGGGAATAGTGGAACATTGTTAAAGGATATTGTAGGACAGGAACTCGTGGGCTTACGACGGAGGGTGAAGGTTATTTGATGGAATTTATTTTGATTCTCCATTTTTGACACCGTTCTTAAAGTTTTATGATATGGTATTGGAGTCTCTCCACGACCATTCAAATTCATTAGTATCACAACTTGCTTCTCATTCCATTCCAGATAACCCTCCGAGGTGCCTGAAAAGAAGATGGCCTCGGGACCTTCTGATATAGAGCTTCATCATGTAGAACCTTAATAAGTGCTACCAATGGGTAGTTGCTTAAAAAACAAGTGACGTGTCATTTTTATCTATTTCATCACATTTACTTGATGTATTTTATTTTTTGTATACAAAGTTGTAAATTTCAATGAATAATTAAAAAAAAAATTTGGATCTCTTTATTTGTTCTATCTTTGAAGGATACAAGTTGCCCGAGATAGATGTGCTCGTTAGTGTATTCTAAGTTATCATTACCCATTCTTATTTCTATTTATTCACCATTTGTCATTAATTTAGTCTTATCATAGTTTGGGACAAACCTACTTTTTTACATTCTGATTACATAGACACCATTTCCTCTCTACTTGTTGCGAAGATCACAATGTCATTTGCAAAGCGTAGGTTGTTCATCCACCTTCCGTCGAATCTTACTTCTTTTCTTTCCCAGTCTAGGTTCCAGAAAACCAACTCAACCAATTTTACGCATCTAGTTATTAGTTTAGTTATGGATAAAGTTTTATTATTTTATAAATATTGTGAATCGTTTTGATTTTATGCATTTGTGTATTTCATGAATAATTTTTTTTTTTTCTCTTTCATATTTCGATTCACACCTGTTATTAGGGTAACAATCAGTGAATCTGATGAAATTGTAATATTACAGGCCTTGTATGCGTGTGGGAGACTAGCACTCAATAGTACCTCCTCCTGGCATGGGTTAAAAAGATTTATATGAGCAAATCTCTCATCCAGCTTCTTTTAAGCCTTCTGAGAGTATTTCCAGGTATGCCAGTCGTGGCCATGTCATTAATGAGTATGTTGTTATGTCCATGAAGTCTGTCATGAAATCGTCTATAAAGGTCATGTATATGTTCCTTTACTGTGGGTATTTCTAAATCAGTGTGAATTGTGTGGTTTGAAACGTACCAAGGTGATTTCGTGATTAGTCTGAGTAATTTTGATTGGAATATTTGTATTTTTTTAAGGTGTGTATTTTTTGCAGTCCCGCATATTTGTGAGGCGTATGTCCATATGGGTTTAAGTAAGTAAGTGTATGTATTCAGTCGTTGTCGGAGTTTTAATGTCGACCGTTTATGAAGCATTGGATACAGAAGTTTTAATCTCTTGGTTAGACTGAGACGTTTTTGTTTTACGTGTGGGCCCCAGGTCATTCTTCTATCAAATGTAAGTCCTAAGTAATGAATTTCGTTTGTTTGTGGTATGGGTTGATTGTCGATGAAGACAGCTGGACAAGAGTCTTGTCTGAGTGTAAAGTTTATGTGCTGTGATTTGGTGTAGTTTAGTTTTATTTTCCATTGTTTTGAACCAGTCTTGTAGTATTGTTAAGTGGTGTTGAAGAGTTAATAATGCAATTGTGGGGTCTTTATGTCTAGTTAATATTGCTGTGTCATCAGCGTATGTTGCTGTCAATGTTCGAGGGCTAAGTGGCATATCGTGAGTGTAAAGAATATATAACAGTGGAGCTAGTATTGACCCCTGTGGTACTCCGGCTTTTACTGGATAAATAGAGGAGATTTCTGAACCTTGTTGGACAGAAAAAAAATCCGTCATGCCAAACTCTGTCAAATGCTTGAGCTGCATCTAGAAATGCCCCAGTAGCATATAGTCTTTTCTCGAGTGAATAATATAGGTTATTTATGTATTACATGCATGCAATCTAGAATGAGATGGTAAGAGTGATATATTTTGTGAAATCGTCAGGAAATAAATGTCACAGAGCGGAATTGAATCGGCTCGCAGTGCAGTCTTCAATACTATGGACGCGATGGGCCAACAATGGCTATTGAATTGTTGCTCGCAATTTGTTGTTTGTTTTATTGTGTTTTAGATTGTATTACTTTCAGAAATCTTAAGTTTTATCAAACTTTATTTTTGTTTTTTTTCTGATCCTCCAACTTTATTGTTACAAAAAATGGACAAAAGCAAAATAATCGAGAAGGATTTTGCCTTCTCGGTATCAAACTTTATAAGTGTATTTTGTACTTATATTACAAAGTGTAACCTCAGAGTGGTAAATGGTTTTATTTTATTTATTTATTTTTTTTTTTTGTTCGAATATTTTATTCGCACCTGTAATATAATTAAAATATGTAAGTATTATTATATGTAAAAGAAAACCAAGAAATGAGGGAGATACCACACTGTGGTGCACACTCCTGACATACTGGTGTATAATGTTACAATAGATGATCTCTCATTCAGCTTCTCTTCAGCCTTCAAACATCGGGATTTTCTGTTTACGCCATATTTTGTACTAGTCTGTTAACATGTCCGTTTAATTAAACGAAGAATCGTTCGTGGTTTTTCTGAAAGTGGTTCTTGACAATCGGGATAAGTTAGTTTGTACTTAATGTTTCGTTAGAGATTTAGGGAGGCGAGTCCATTGTTAGTCTAAACAACTTGTGGATTAAAATGTTTTTATTTTCTTAATATGTGTCTTTTATTCAGGCCCTTAGATTTGGTATTTCCGGATTATTATTAAACCACCAGTACCAGTACTGCCCTCCAAGGACATGGACCTTGTTACAGATTTCCTGCCAAGCTGATCTGTCGGCAGCTTTCCATCGCCTAACTCCTATCTGCTAAGTCTTCTACGTGATCCTACCATCTGATTCCTGGACGATTTCGTCTTCTAGCACCTCTTTGTATTTCATATAGCAGTTTCCTTGGGAGACGATCACTCTCGATGTATCTTGTATGCTATTTGTGTCTTACATTTCGTATCACAGACCTATAATTAATAAACTTATATTGTTACACAATAATTATTTGTTTCCTTGCTTTTATCTTAAATACATAAATAAAAATATTTTATTTTAAAAATATAACCCGTTACTTAAACGTATTCACGTAAAATACACGCCTATGTCTATGACACAGCCACAGCCCCTTTTTTTTCAGGATTTTGCGCACATTAGGCAAGATTGATATTGGACGATATGAGTATGGGAACTATAACAGTTAATTTTAAATTGCTTTGCATAACTTACACCATTTATGTATATTGTTCAGGTTATGTTGTGACGTAAGAGTGACTTGTATAGGGTCTGTGCTAATTGTGATTATAGTGGTTTCTTCGGCTAAGGTCGCACTAATGTATTGTTTGTCGGTAAGTCGTAGGTGTATATTAAATATAGAAGTGGGGCCAGGATTGGGCCTTGAGGGACTCCTGTTGAAATAGCCTTAATTGATGAGAGGTCTTCTAGTAAATATTGCAATAATTTCAAACGACTAGCCAAAACCTAGATTGTTTTTTCCTTGATCCTGGGATTAATCTCGTGGTACCGAGAGAGGGAGGTCGTGAGTCGGGTTATTATATTACTGTTACTACTACCAGTTTTTATTTTTTATAACTTTTTACAATTCAATTATGGATATTTTCTTATTAAAATTTATTTTTATCGGAATAATTTCTTGAAAATTAGGAAAGGGCTGAAGAAAATATATGTTTTAATTTTGTTTATGGCTTTTTTCGGTTATGATCTTTTTAATAAAGTTATTAATCTAAAAAAAAACAAAAAAAAACAAAAACGGAAACGTATGAGCATCTCGTTTGAAATGCGATAAAGTAGGTACAACGGATAAAAATGATTAGAAAATTTTGGCATTAAAAAAAAAAAAAAAAATCCCCGAGAATAATGATTCCGAGAATGAAAAAAACAGAACAATGCAGCCAATTACACAGACTAACGATGAAAAAACTTTTTTACTTAAAACACCTTATTCTTCTGTTTTTTTGGGTGCTAAATCCAAATATGACACTTATTAAGCCGTATCACCTACCATTTTTTCACAGTTGCACATCAATATATTAAATTTTTTGATTTATTACAGAATTTAACAGCTTTTATATACTACAAATAAAATTTTAAAATAATTTGTGCTGGATGTTGAAGAGTTGGCAGCACTGCTGAAACAGATATAGATATAGATGAGCAAGATGATGAAGAGTTGCAATGTGCTACAGCAAATATATAGTCTAAACTGTTTACTCAGATTGAGCTTAACGACTAAGTTAGGGATCTTGGGTTAGCAAAAGAAAAAGCTGAATTGCTTGGTTCTAGGCTAAAAGAAAAGAATTTGTTGGCAGTTGGAACTAGCATATATGTGTATAAGAAAAGGGAGCAGCTGTTTTCGAAATTTTATGGACAAGAAGGTGATTTGGTGTACTGCTCAGAGATTCCTAGTCTGATCAAAGAGTTTGGTGTTGAATACAAAAAAGAAGACTGGACTCTACCAAAACTAGTTTAAAAGCTGTTTTATTACACAATAATAACACTTATGCATCTATACCTGTTGGGCATTCTGTACATATCAAAGAGAGCTATGAAAACCTAGAAATAGTGTTGGATAAAATTGGCTATTCGGCTCATGGTTGGATGATAAGTGGTGACTTGAAAGTATCATGGTCAAATTGAATTGAAACTTCTTGGTCAGCAAGGCGGTTTTACCAGATTTCCATGTTTTTTGTGAGGATGGGACAGTAGAGCAAGGGATCAACATTGGTGCAGAAAGAACTGGCCTGTGAGGGAGTCTTTAAAACCCGGCGAGAAGAACATTCTCCGCAAAAACCTTGTAGATCCTAGAAACATTCTCTTACCACCTCTACATATAAAGTTAGGCTACACGAAACAGTTATATAATTCTTTGTATTTATATGAAACAGTTATATATGCTTTTTTAAATTATATAAAAAAAACAAATTTCTCAAAGGCTAAGACCAGATTTGGATTCAGCACACAAAATTCTATAAAAATCCGCTATTAAAGTAAAAAAAGTTTTCAAAAACATTTTTTTTGTTGGTCTGTGTTATCATTCATTTGTGACTGGTACGAATCGACATTTAAATTTAAAAAAAAAAAAGTTTTAATATTTAAATATATATATACTCAAACTGTCGGGTGAGTTAGCTTTGTTCATTTAAAGTTGACACGCTGACGTCAGAAGAGCCATGAATTATTCCATATTTCTCCGTAATATGGTGGGGGCCATTCAGGCGAAAATGTCCTGGCAGTGGTCTTCAAACAGAATAAATATTTAAAATAAACAGTTTTATTTATAATTTTTTGGGATTCGTGCAAAATAAAAGTAGTGCATCATTGCATCATTGGAGCTGTTGGAGGAAAGAAATAGAAAATGTTTAATTATGATTGATGAATTAATTGCCACCGGAATTGTAATTATTTTATTTGAAAAACTAGTTTCGAGTGTTAAAGATTCATCATCAGTTCTAATTCATACAAACATTTCAAAACATCAGCACTTGTTACATGATAATAATAATGATTATTATTTTTTTAAATGTAAGACATAAATCAAATACATCGGTACTCACCTAAGAAGGCAAACGGACTTCTGAAAGACATCAGGACCTATATTAAACTAAATAGAGGCGGAAGGGGTCAGGTAGAGAGGGTCCTTTTGGTTTTACCTATCACTGGTTGATTTTTACCGTTCCTATAGGAAACAAATTTAAAATGGGACCATCGGAAACATTTATCTAGTTATTTAAAAAAGAATGTGGATTGGTTTGGAATAATTTTATTATTTGTAATGATTCAAAAATATTTAATTTTAGGCTATTTTATACGTGATGCGTTAGTTTCACCCACCGATTCTTTGTTGATTTACTGGTCGTCCAGTTTTGTCAGTTTATTAGCTTTTTTGGAAAAATGTCCATTTTATACAGCAAAAAAGCTGTGTATATGAACTAAAATGTAATGATTATAAAGAAGCTAAATGTTAAATTAAAGGGGGGAACTAGACGATCAGTAAATCAATAATTAATAGAACTTAGAATAAGACACATATTTACGAATTTTCTATCTATTTAAATGTAAATCAATCCAGATATTTGTTTGAATGACCAGATAAATATTACCAATAGAAACGGAAAAAACCAACCAGTAATGAGAAAAACAGAAAGGACCCTCTCTACCTGACCCTTTTCGCCTCTATTTACTCTAATATAGCTCCTGATGTCTTCCAGAAGTCCTTTTACCTCCTTAGGTGAGTATCAATATATTTGATTTCTTGTCTTACATTTTTGAAAAATCTAATGTATTATCTATGCAACAAAGTGCTTATGATTTGAAATTTTGTGTGTTTTGGAATCGATGATGAATTTTTTACATTCCTAGTTTTTAGATAAAATAATTCGAATAGAAGTAGCAATTAATTCATCAATCCTAATTGTATTGGCCCTTCTATACCATCGTGCGAACATCAAGAGGTAGAAATTATTTTTTCTTGATGTAATTTTTCTTTTGAACGTTTTTGTCTTTTGCTCACATCTGTAGTGATACGTTTTGTATTAAGCTGCTTGGTCCTGAAACAAGTCGAAGAAGAAGCTCACATCGTGTTTTGAAGCACAATCAAAGTTTTTAATGACCCGAGCTCACTTCAAAACTTGCTAAGATGATTAAGTTTAAAATACCATTTATGTTAAAACATAAAGACGCATTTCATCTTCCGTTAAATAGATATCCTGTGTCATACATATATATATATATATATATATATATATAGATATCGAGGTACTGATATGTGTCCATCGATGAAGAGGCAACCTTTAGGGTTGTTGAGCGAACAGCAATAGGATGGTGGATACAGAGTACAGAGGTCGCTGTTGTTAGTTGAGATTGGCAGCAGAGGCCGCTGCAGTAACTTAGTCGACGTCCACTCAACGTGATAACTTCAACTGTCATAATGACCGCTACCTCTCAGGGATTCTTTAAGAGTGGGCCTAGGGCTAGTTCGTCAACTACTATTGTAATTATTACGGTCCATAATTGTATTATATTTATAGTCGTAAATAGTAAGTACTGTAATTTATTGTTATATATTTTTTATTAATTAAGAGGTTATTAATCTTTTAAATGAGTTGAGAAATTTTATTCTTCCTCTTTCGTTATTTCCCTTATTGTTTCTTGGGGCATAACATCCTTATGTACTCCAACTAGTGCAGGAAGGACGGGTTATCCTACAGGTTACCAATCTATTCTAGCCAAGGTGGGAAGAACAAGATCAAATTTCGTGGATCCGCCCCGAAATAAATTTTAACTCGCCCAAGTGGGATTCGAACCCACGACCTTCTGGTTATGAGCGCGCTGAGACCCTCGCCCCAACTCGCTCGGCCAACGATGGTAAAAAAAAGATAATGTCCGATGCGACAAACTCGCCTCGGCCTCCAGAAAATGGACTGTATGGAAAAATATGAAAACGAGGTTTTACACCTGTGGGGAGATTTTATTTAGAAGGTAGCATAAACAAACAGTACATAAGAAACTTCTTACCTTATTACTGCCGCCGACGGTCTGTCCGGGGGCCCCCGGAATCCTTATGGTCTGGTAAATGCTTCTCCTAGGCTGCAATATTTGTTCAGGCTCTCCTCCTCTTAGATCACCACTCATTAAGGGAAGAACTAAATCTTTACTAACTGGCACAGGAAATAAGATCACTTTTAAAAAAGGAATAGGGTCCTGGAAGGCTATTTCACCTTGGTCAAAAAAGCGATGGAAGACCATGAGGTCTTGGGCAATTATAATAGGTGCGTACTGGAGCACAGATGCTAGAAGAAAGAGAAAAATTCTAGTAGGGATTAACGCAGATAAGGGCTAGTTGCCCAGAGGATCCATAGAGTGCGTCAATATACGGTATATTAAAGTTTTTCTCCTTTCCCCCCCTCACATAAGCGCCGATTGGCGCGAACAATTACCATATTATTATTTATGATTTATTTTATTAGATTTTCAATGTAAGGTTTAAAACCCAATGATAATGAACATAGACCTCAATTTTGCCGTTAGCTTCTGAATACAGATGATATTGAAGAATACCACTTTTTTAGGAGAATTTTATGGATAGATGAGTCTGTTTTTACAGGGGAAGGCATTTCTACCTTAACATCAGGGGTATCAGTGGTTTATTCATATTTTTACTACTGTCGAATACATTATTGAGAATCAGTGAATGAGATGGCTGTAGAACAATGAGAAATTAAAATTCCGTTAAATTCCGGCCAGTAGGTAAAAAAAAACAAGAATATATATAAGATAAATAAAAACCTGTATCTACATGTATAGATGGCTATAAAGCTATAAACTAAGCGCCTCGAGCATTGCCGATGTCACCCGACATTTTACGAAGAAAAAAAAAAAAGGACTATCTCTATATCTCTAGTATTACCTTACTTTTTTGGGGTCTCGATTAACCAATGATTTGAATATCCCAACCGAAAAAAAATAATAAAACTTTCCATTTAGTTCTGAAAAACTCATATTTGAGATATTTACTAACAATGTAGAACCGCTAATATTTAGCAGTCTTCATGCAGTAAAATGAAAGGAAAGGATCGATCCTGCAAACTTCTCGGAAGGTTCACAAAGGAGACGAGTACAATGGACACTGGATGAACTGAGCGGTGGACAATGGTCAGTGTGTGGTGGCAACACTGCAAACAGAACACTATCGGCCCCTATATCTCCTTCCTAGGAAGTCGGCTTCCCCCCCCCCCCAAATAAGTTCACTTCCGTAGCATAGAGGTTATAATCCGAGTACTTAGCAAGTTTGCCTTGTAACCTTCTATTGATCAGGTAAGTGTAACTAGCGAGTTGAGATTGAGTTTACCAAAGTGCGGCCATTTTGTCCTCTTTGACTGCTCGGCTTCTACGAAAATCTGTTCGGTCGATCTATTCAAATGTTCTTATTGTAATTGTCTATATTTTATATATTTTACAAATGAATACGTTCAAATGATATTTTTTTTAATTTTATTTTTTTTATTCTTTTAATAACGCAAATTTACAACTGTATTAAAAAAAAGAAAATACATCTGGTAAATATCCGGTATACAATGGAAAATAATAACATGATTAAAACTTGTAGAGGAACTACCCATTGGTAGTACTATAATGAAATATCTTCATAAGAAGATCCCGGGGCTATCTTCTTTTCAGACGCCTCGGTGGATTGCCAGGAATGGAATGAGAAACGAGTTGTTCAACAAGTGGATTTGAATGGGAAGTAACTTTATTATGATAGGAAAGGTACCTGGTTTGTGCGAAATCAGCGACGTATGGGATATTAAGGTCATTGTGGAAAAGTCTATTTGCTACAAAGTAAGGAGCATTAAGGATTTTTCGATGGATTTTGGATGGGAGTGATTGGATGCGGGAAGAATGTGATGGTTTAGTGCAGGCATGGGCAAACTTTTTAAGGGGAGTGCCGAAAAAATTGAACAAATTAATGTTTTAGAAGTGATAAACTTTGTCTCATTACACTCAACTTATATGGTACAACGGTAGGAAACTTGCAAAGAGCTACAAAAATGCTGACTTCTTTTCAGACGCCTCGGAGGATTATCGGGAATGGAGTGGGAAGCAAGTTGAGAAACTAACGGATTTGAGTGATTATGGAGCTTACTATGAAAGGATAGGTATCTGGTTTGGGCTAACTCAGCAACATATGGAACATTAAGGTCTTTATGGATAAGCTTATTGGTGACAAAGTTAGGGGCATTTAGGATTTTTCGAAGGATTTTGGATTGTGAGGAATGGATACGAGATGAATTGGATGGTTTAGTAGAGCCCCAAAGCTCAACTCCGTACGTCCAAATAGGTCTAATAACAGTCATGTAAATAAGTCTTTTGTATTGAATTGGGAGGATTGATCGTTTGTCCAGTAAATGTTAAAGTAGTCTGTAACGATTTTTTTAAAAATTTAATCCTATTTTTGTTCTTACTATCATTGTTGTTTTTTTCTTATATTCTTGGATTTCTCCACCTAAATTTGTTGTATAGTTTGAAGTTCTTTATTTATTTATATTCTTTTTCACATTATTTTTTGTATTATATATTACAAGGTTATTTTTTAATATTTTTTTTCATTTTATTTATTCTCATTGTATATATTGTGTGAATGGATCCATTTAGTTACCCATATTACGTATTGCCCTATTTGAGGCAGATTGTAATGCTTTCTCATTAAAAAATTTTTATTAAAAAAAAAAAGTCGAAAAAAAAAATGAACGTTTTTGTAAATTGGGACATGTGCACTTGACTCTTTTTTCACAGGTCAATTTACAAATTCCAACCGAATATTCGCAAAGGAATATTTATCCACGCATAACTTAGCCATATAAACACAAATAAATAGAAAAAAATTAACTTTCTGATGATAGCCATAACATAAAATTGCAGTTAATATAATATACTGTTCATAAGTGCCACAGAAATAAACAACACAATTCCTATAGATGATGGAAGTGTTTAATACAATTTCTCAGTCTATAAATCAGCATTTCCTACAAGAGGGAGAGTAAACAAGTGGTTCAATTGTTACAGATGTTGCCAACCTAAGAAAACATAATTAAACGTAACATTAAAAACAATTAAACTTACTTACTTACTTTATTATTATTATAACCTTTATGTTATTATGTTAGTTTATATAAATGGCAGCCATTAATGAATATTAATATAGATACTTAGCTCAGTAATTAATGAAGTGTTGATTGATATCTTTTAATTTTCTTTTAGTGTAAAATGTTTTCAATATTTGTTTTTGTATGTATGTATGTTTTTGATAATATTTTAGTTAAATTAATTTAGCAAGAACGTTTTTACTATTAAATAATAAATTATTAAGACAAACGGTATGATATGTTTGAAGATCTCATCGTGATTAGGTAGGCCTATGCGTCACTCAGCTGTGAATGAGTCATTCTGGATCGAATCTACTTAGTCTGACCAACTTCACTCTTTGTTTAGGAGAACAATAACTCTGTCCTCGCTTCAATGTTTCTTATAATTGTTTGTTTCATTTATTAAAGTGCTTTTAAGTGTTTTCGGTTTTAATTATTTCGTTGTGTAATAATTATTTTAGAACTTTGTTGATTTTTTTTAGTAGTCTGTTAAGCTTTATGATGATAAAGCTGATCATTATGATGATTTTTTGTCCATCAGTATATTTACGTTTGAAAAATAATTAATATAAACAGAGCTTCCATCTAACTCTATAAACGTGAGGAGCAACAACAATTTAAAAAAAAAAAAAAAAAATTTACTTTGACAGATGCTATAATAACTCTCCATTGAAAAATAATCTTTCACCGTCCGGCTTGGCAAGTGTAAAAATATGGTGCGGAAGCAGCCTAGCAGTTTTAAAACCAAAATTGGAAGAGGCCCAAAGGAAGGCAGTTTAGGACCTTCTAAATATATTCTAAATCAAGAAATAAGAAAACAAATTACCTTATGAGATTTTTTTTTTTTAAATTTAATTTTTATTTATTTATTGTATTTACAGAATTTTGTAATGGTACAGAATTCATGTCGTATCCAATCCTTACAATCCAAACTCCTTCGAAAAATGCTCCTAACTTTGTCACCAAGAAACTTATCCAAAAAGATCTTAATGTTCCATATGTTGCCGATTTAGCTCAAACCAGATACCTATCCTTTCATAGTAAGCTCTATAACCTCTGAAATCCTCTAATTTTTCCAAATCCATACCAAATAATCTTCCGAGCCGTCTGAAAAGAAGGTGGCCTAGAGACCTTCTGGAGTATAATTTTTATTGAAGTGCTACTGATGAGTGGTTCTTTTCAAGTTTTGATATGTTATTGTAAATTTTTTTTAACACATTTACTTAATGTATAGTTGTACAGTTGTAAATTTCAGCAAATTGATTAAAAAAACAAAAAAAAATTTTAATGGCTATTTTACTTTAATGATTAAAAAAAAAATGCATCTTGGAGAACAAGTTAGTCAATAGTGGCTTTTAAACATTGATTTAAATTGATGTTATCATTTCAAAACTGGCGTAATTTTTACGAAAAAGTGGAATTATTCAAAATTTCTCTGTTTGTAAATAAAATACGAGCATTAGAATTTCGCAGGAAAAATGTTGAGTTTATCAAAAACTTTTAGTTCACTTATGGTCGTTATTTAATAAAATGTTAATTGTGAAATGGTTCTTTTATCCTGATTTAAAAACAAAGAAATCCCTTCTCGATTCTAGATATCAAATCTGCGATTTGAAAGTATCAATTAAAGTAAATAGTGTTTATGATTTTTAAGATAAAAACAATTATAATAATATAAGTAATTAATACTGACTAACTCGTTCTCTGATCGGCCCTCAAATCCATCCCCTCCATTGGCAGGGTTGGACCCAGGTTTGGTAACAGGGGGTCAGTGACAGCAATGATTGATCGGGGTTGAGTATTGGCCCAGAGTGTGCCAGTTATATCACGTCAGTTTGAAATGAAAATATGATATGTCGAATAGGATTAATAAATTATGTATCTTTTATGTATAATTGTTTGGTTATCTTTATATTGAAAAATAGTTTATCAGGTAAATACAATCTGCCATATATAATATTTTCTTCCTTCGTCGTAAACCTACGACCTCCTGTCCTACAGTATCCTTTAATGATATTCCACTAATCCCAGTTGAACAAATCCGCTACCTAGGACTCCACTTGGACAAACGTCTTACTTGGAATCCACATACAAGACTAAAACAACAAGAAACAGCTCGTCGTTACAGACTACTTCAACATTTACTGGACAAACGTTCAAAGCTCCCAATTAATTACAAAAGACCCATTAGCATGACAGTGGTTAGACCAATATGGATTTACGGAGTTGAGCTTTGGGGCTCTACTAAACCATCCAATTCATCCCGTATCCAATCCTTACAATCCAAAATCCTTCGAAAAATCCTCAATGCTCCTTATGTTGTGACCAATAAACTTATTCATAAAGATCTTAATGTTCCATATGTTTCTGATTTAGCCCAAACCAGATACCATTCCTTTCATAGTAAGCTCCATAACCACTCAAATCCACTAGTTTCTCAACTTGCTTCCCTCTCAATTCCCGATAATCCTCCGAGGCGTCTGAAAAGAAAATGGCCTAGAGATCTTCTTGTGTAGATTTTTATTGAAGTACTACTGATGAGTAGTTCTTTTCAAGTGTTGCTATGTTATTGTGAGCGTTTTGAACACATTTACTTAATGTATATTGTACGGTTGTAAATTTCAATAAATTGTAAATTAAAAAAAATATTTTCTTGATGTATGCATGATGGTACAGAAGGTACAATACAATTAGGATTGATGAATTATTTGTCACTCCTATTAGATTTAATCAGTTCTAATAACATATAAAAATGGGGCGAGGATCTCAGCGCTCTTTGTGCAGAAGTTCGTGGGATCAAATCCCACCTGGAGGGGTTCAAATTTATTTCGTGGGGGAAACACGAAATGAATCTTGAACTTCCCACCCTGATTAGAATATGTTGGTAACCTGTATGATAACTAGTTAAAGTACATAACGGCGTTAAGTCCCATTGAACAGACAAACAAACATATAGAAATTCAAAACATCACACCTTTAGTCACAGACTATGTAGTGTAATTCCCTCTTAGGGTGAAAAAAAAAATGAGTGAAACTAGACCAAAAATGAAGGCAAACGCTGCTGACCGCACCTATCTATTTTAGTTGCAGATATAAAAGATTTTTTGAGGAAACCACGTCTTTGCCATAAAAGCAGTAACATTTTCATGCTCAATCATTTTTTCAAATTTTGACTACCTTTATGGATTCAGAATTAAATTTCCTATAATACACATGTAATCCTGAATTTAATAATCTTCGCACCTAAAGTTTGATCTTAAACTTACTTAGGAATGTTACAATTTCCTACAAAATAAACATTCCAAACAACTAAAAATATCACAAAAAAAAAAAAAAAAAAAAAAAAATGCAATTTTAACCAGCTTTCGAATGTTATGGTCAAATTAATGATTCCCTGTCGATTTCACGGAGAAAGTTACTTTTAAAACCGAAAAAAAAACACGGTGTTTTCATTTAGTATACACATCAGGTACTTTGGTAAATGGAACATTATGATTTGCTAAATGAAAATCTGTGTTCGTAAGCTGGAAAAATGTAAGACAAAAAATCAAAGATTTCGGTACTCGACTAAGGAGCGGAATCGATTTTCAATAACGAATGTCTCGTGAACGGTTAGAATTACGACAAATTTATACATAATTAATTGTATCGGAAATTTAAATAGCTTTTATGTTTATTTGAAACATATTTTTCTAGAGTCAACTGCTTTCGATATATTATCGATAAACCAAAAAAATTAAAGTTATGCTCCCCCCCCTCCCCCACCGTAAGCTCAACCCCCAAGGGGCGGGGACTTTCAGTATGTTCACCTTCTAACGAAACTATGAAGTCATAAATAATCGTATTTTTCATTCAGTCTAAACCTCTCATTTTAGCACTCTTTGACTGGACTTTTAGCTTACATTTTTAAAAAGTGCTGATGTTTTGAAAATTGTTTACATCATTTTAGAACTGATGATGGATGTTTAACATTCAATACTAATTAACAAATGCAAAGAATTCCAAAAGTATTGGAAAATATCTCATCAACTCTAATTGTATCAGGTATTGTAATAAAACGAATTTAATTACGATTTTGTTATTAAGATGATCCCAGGAATAAAACTTGCCATTTTATCGAAAAATTAGCTGCAACTTTAGAGACTGCCATTTAATTTTTTTTTTTAAATCATTAGAACGATTTACATTTAAAATTAAGTATAACCCATTTTATTCAGTATTACCTATGTCCATGACCTCCTTACTCTGCGCTCCTCCATTACCTCTTAAATACTAGAACCCAACCCATCAACCTATTCACTCCGGCGCATCGAACTGCATCCTTCGAGAAATACTTTATTATCCGTGCTTCCTCTTTATGGAATTCATTGCCCATCACAGTTCGAAAAAGCTCCACTCTTACTTCCTTTAAACATAATTTATTTCTTTAACTCCTTAATTTTCATTCTTCCGAGCTAATGTAAAACATGAATATTTATGTAATATACATTATAATAGTATACATAAGATGTATCCTTTTACAAGATTTCTTCATTTATTTTGTAACTCATAATTTAATTATTAATCAATTTTTGTTATTATCTATTATTATTATTTGTTATAATTAATTATCAAAGCCAGACGATTGTCCTATGAACTGTAATCATATATTATTCTTAGGGGAGAAGTAGTCCCAGAATAAAGTTCATTTTCTTCTTCTTCTTCTATTTATCAATTCTATCAGTGTCTGTTCTAAAGATTATTTTTATTCTCATCTGTCTTTTTTTATTTCTATCGGCCTCCGTAATATTAGCTACCATAGTATGCATTCAATACCGTTAAATCCTGTTGTTAATATATCTTTTGTGATTTTTTTCCCCGTAAGTTGAATCGTTTTCAAGGCTGTCTGGCCGGTGCAACGTACCCAGGTTGTCTAGGGTCACATCAATTACAATATCAGTTTATATATATATATATATATACAATATATATATATATATATATATATATTTATATATATATATATATATATATATATATATATGTATATATACACAAACATATATATATACATATATGGATAAATTTCTTGACTGTTACTATTAAATGTTTAGTAAGGTTCTTGAGGTTCAGTTTAATAAATAAAAACAATTATTTTGGCAACGTCAATATAGTCTCGAAACTTATTATTTTTTTGGGGAATTCAGCCATTACTAAACCCAACGACTTTACATGCCCATTTTAACCATCGCGCTGCTATTACTTGGACTATATTTACCGGATATAACTCCCGCAGTTCCGCACTGTAAAGCCTTCTAAATTCTACCGTTTCTTCCTTTACGCTCGCTTCACCATACACTGTTTGGAGATCCGCGCGAGGATAGAATTTTTATATTATGTTTAAATATAGTATATGTAGGGATGTTGAGATGTTTAGTATCATCAAGTATAGTATCACATCTCAACATCTGAGATGTTTAGTATCAGAGGTCACTTGACACACCTGTAAGACGCTAATGCTTCAACTCACTTTATGTTTGACAATTCAATACATAATTTTACTTAATAAGTGAAGTAAACAAAATTAAATATCATTACCAATATGAAAGATTATGGGAAACATATATCGATTAATCTGAAATGTGAAGACCTGAAATCGATTTCAATGACATCTTATAAAAAAAAAAAAAAAAACCAAAAAAAAAAAAAAAAAAAAAAAAAAAAAAAAAAAAAGAATCACGATAAATATTTTTATCTTCAGCGATATATCGTGTTTCGATATTCAGAGCTTAAAAATTTGTCGATATTGAATATCGATATATTTCTCACGATACACCCATTCCTAGTTAGCAAGTCGAACGACACTGACCACCTCAAGGCTGTTGAAAGAGATCAAGTACAGATTGGCAATAAAAATATGTTATTAGGATTAATGAATTAATTGCCCCTTCTATTGGGATTATTTTATTAGAATACTAGTTTCGAATGCTAAACATTCGTCCTCAGTTCTATATATACTAAATTTTTCAAAAATATAAGACAAGAAATCAAACATTGGTACTCACCTGAGGAGATCCCCTTCCCCTTTCCACGATGGATATATTTATGATATCTGTTAGAGCTTCTAAGGTGAGTAATGTTTGATTTCTTGTCTCACATTTCTAATAACTTTATTTTATATAATCCATGTAACACAGTGCTGATGTGTTGAAAATTTTACATGTTTTAGAACTGAAGATTTTAAGATTTCGAATCTAGTATTCTAATAAAATAATCCCAATAGAAGTAGCAATTAATTCTTCGATCCTAATTTTATTGATCCTGCTATAACCATTTTGCGTACATCAAGTAAAAAATGTTAGATCATCCTTAAATTTTTGGAGCTTACCAATATACTAATATTTCGGTATACTTAAGTCTAAGTACCATTTTTTTAAGGACCTAGACCTCTTTTTAAATAATTTTTTTTTTTAAATTCTTTTATTAATAGAAATTTAAACTGTACATGCTTAAAACTAGTAGAAGAACTACCCATTGGTAGTAGTACTCTTATGAAATATTTACAAAAGAAGAAGATCTCGAGGCCATCTTCTTTTCAGACGCCTCGGGGGATGGCCAGGAATAGAATGGAAAGCAAGTTGTGAAACAAGTGGATTTGGATGAGGAGTAAGTTTATTAGCGATATATGGGATATAAAGGTCATTGAGGGTCAGTTTATTTGTGACAAAGTAAGAAGCATCGAGGATTTTTCGAAGGATTTTGGATTGGAGTGATTGGATGCGAGAAAATGCTTTGGTGGACCCCCCATAACTCGATACCGTAAGTCCAAATAGGTCTGATAATCGTCATATAGATGAGTTTTTGTAGTGAATCAGGAAATTTGAACGTTTGTTAAGTAAGTGTTGTAGCATTCGAAATCGACGTTCGACTTCTTTTTTTTTTTCATACTTGTATGAGTGTTCCAGGTAAGTCTCTTGTCCAGATGAAATCCAAGGTATTGTATTTGTTCCACATTAAGTAGCGGTACACCATTAAAGGATAAAGGAGGATAGGATGAGGTAGGTTTTCGACGCAGGGTATTTTCAACCGACTTCAAAAAGAGGATGTTCTCAACTCGTCTATATATTTTTTTGTGTGTGTATGTTACGCGATTACTCGGTCAATTCTGAATCAATTTTGATGATTCTTTTTTAGATAGGTAGGGCATACTTCAGAGGTGGTTGAAATCAACTCAGTGCTTTTCAAGAAAAATAAAAAAACCAGTGTATAAAAATCACTGTTATATAACCTTCCATTTTAAACATATTTATAATTATGATAATCTAGAATCTCCATGGTAACTAAATCTAAATTATCAACAAAAATAATTTACATATACAGTCAACTATCGATGCGTCGTACTTCGATAAGCTGAATTCTTAAATAAGTCGAACAAAATCTATGGTCGGATGTACATTACACCTAAATTTCACCTCAATGAGACGATTTCAGACAAAAAACGTGAAAAATTGTGTAAATAAGTAAAAACTGAAAATAGGGTTCAAAAGAAAAACTTCTACGACCACCTCTATGAAATGAACTATTAGAAGTCATCGCCTCTTTAGCTCGAACTCAAATTAAAAGAATTTCATGTATTATTTGTTTTCCTGTTTCCGTCATGATTTATCTTTTCAGTTCATTGTTACACCAGTCACTAATTATTAGTTATTCACTCGATTAAAAGTTAAAATTGATTTGCAAAGTGGAGTGCTATTGAATTCCGAATTCCGCGTAGTTCTCTTTCAACCGTCCTACAGAATAAAGAAAAGATCGCCACTGGTGGAAGGCCGTAAGTCTACTTTTAGACACCCGCAGAAAAAAACGCAGTTCAGTTGAAAGTTATATGATAAATTAGTACCGGGTATCTAATTTTCTGTATCGGTGATTTTATATGTACAACATACACATACTTAATAATGAAAAATATACTTACTGATTTCAACTCCAATTTTGTGTTCAATTTTCCCATTTACATAGACAGTTGGTGCCAACTAAAACAAACAGAATTCGAATTTTTTTTTTTTTTTAATTCCTAAGATTATTATCAGATAAGATAAGATTCCCCACTATTTTATCACCGCTGTCTCGTGCCATTCGAAAGTTTGTTGCAAAGGTAGGATTAAGCTGCCCTCCTTGGTTGGCGCCGAATCCAAAAACTGATCATTAATTGTGAATAGGTATATAAGTATTGATAATTTTGTTGATTGTTATTTAATTATCTTTGTTTCGAAGCAACTAAAATATTATTTTTTACTTTTTAGTTCTACATATATATGTAGGCTTAATCTTGAAGTCAGTTTTTTTTTTTTTTTTCTAAAAATAATTTTTAATAATAAAAAAAAAATATTGGTTTAATTGATGTCGATAGAAATCAGAAAGGGTCAATAACAAGGATTCAAAATTACAATAATAAATAATAACTTTTGTGCAATAATCTTTTAACTCTTAGTTCCTAGTTATTCTCCTAAATTTAAGAAGTTTGTGGGATATTTTTTTGTTTTAACCTGAACTAATGATAACAAAAAGCTTTGAATATTTGATGAGAATCGACGCTGAAGAAGTTTTTTTCTCTCATAATTTATAAAGGGAAGGAAGAAGACTGATTGGACGGGGGAAATATTCTACCTTGATGCCATGTTGATTGGCCCGTCAGGCGGAAAATAAGCCTGAATTCAGATGAAGAATGAGTTCTTTGTTTTGATAAAATTTTATGGTTCTTGATCACAGGTATGTTATAGTGAAGTAGCTACTGGAAAATGACAATTGAGGGTTTTTACCTGAATAAAGACCAGTAAACAATAAACTAACATTGTTATTGTTTCAATAATATTTTTGGGGCTTATGGTGTGGTGTAGTTGAACAAAATTGTATTGTGTTAATAAACGCAATAATAAATTCAATTTTTGAAAAAGACAACAATAGTGGACCATCACTCGACGGCCAATAATAGTTAAATCTTGGTAGATTTATTGGGTGGTTTCTTATAAAAACAAGTGACGTGCCATTTTTTCCATTATCAACGCATTTACTTGATGTATTTTATATTGTATACAGTTGTGAATTTTAATAAATAGATAGAATATATATACATACATACATATATATATATATATATATATATATATATATATATATATATATATATATATATATATATATATAATAATCCTAATGTGTTTGATATGCTCTGTTTAAAGTATTTAGGGACGTAAACACCTTAAAAATTAATTATACTTTTAGCTGAAAAAAGGAAAATATCAATTGGGTGGAGTTTTTTGCCTGTCAGTGTATAATATTATATTAGGAACGGTAAAACAATATTTTAGGTTTAATATTTTATATTTTAGATTCTGAATAGGTTAAAAAAATTGAGTCTATCCTTACTTTTTGTAGGATTATGACGGAAAGCAATTATGAACACCTGTTTTCCAAGTTATGGCAACTTCAGTGAATTTTTAGACGGAAATATTTTGTCGTCATTCCAAATCAGATTACTTACGCAATTGGCATCATAAGTAGTTGGATATATTTAAAAACGTCCAACTAAGGCCAAAAATTATTTGTTATGTATTTTTCTCGTTCTAAAATGGTTGTCTATCAACGGATGGCTAATAATAAATTTCTTAGTTCAATTACATTAAATTAACAAAAGATGAAATTCAATTAAAAAAAAAAAAAAATTTGTGAACTCAACAATGTTAAGTTCAATCTTAACAGAAGAATGACTATAAAAACACAGTTTTCTAGTAGTTAGGCGAGGACCAATTCAGTCTCGAGAACACGTTCCTTTGAAGTGTCCTGTAAGGAATAAAGCTAGAGATGTCCAGGATAGGATGTCAGCTCGTAAGAAGTAATCCAGGATAGGATTGGCCATTGGTTTCTCCTGCCTAGTGAAGACATCCAATCACCATGAATTTGGAAGCCTCTTTGAAGGAGTAAAGTGGGCATGGTTTTTTTTTACACTATCGATCTTTTCGATTCTAATGTCTAAAGAGATGGTGAAAAATAAAATTAATTCAGCAAGTAATTGAAAATGAAACAATACTTCCAGCAGAAAATAGTCTAAAAAAATAAATATTTTTAATTTTATTACAGAAAACTAAAATTGTTTAAATATAATTCATTTATTTAGATTCGTCACCACTTACGCTGATGACACATGTGTGTTATCAGTAAACAATGGTCCCTTCATTGCCTTCCAAACACTCCAATCTTATATCCTAACCCTCAAAAATGGTGTCAAAAATGGAGAATCAAAATAAATCCAAAAAATCTCACCAAATAACCTTTACCCTTCGTCGTAAACCCACGACCTCCTGCCCTACAGTATCCTTTAATGATATTCCACTAATCCCTGTTGAACAGATTCACTACCTGGGACTCCACTTGGACAAACGTCTATCTTGGAATCCACATACAATACTAAAACTACAAGAAGCTGTCCGTCGTTACAGACTACTCCAACATTTACTAGACAAACGTTCAAAGCTCCTAATTAATTACAAAAGACTAATATACATGACTGTGATTAGACCTATCTGGACGTACGGAGTTGAGCTTTGGGGCTTCAACCATCCAATTAATCTCGTATCCAATTCTTAAAATCCAAAATCCTTCAAAAATCCTCAAAGCCCCCTTACTTTGTCACCAATAAACTTATCCATAAAGATCTTAATGTTCCATATGTTGCAGATTTAGCCCAAACCAGATATCAATCCTTTCATAGTAAGCTCCATAACCACTCAAATCCCCTAATTTCTCAACTTGCTTTCCACACCATTCCTGATAATCCTCCGAGGCGTCTGAAAAGAAGATGGCACAGAGACCTTCTAGTGTAGAATTTGTATTAAAGTGCTATTGATGAGTAGTTCTTTTCAAGTTTTGTCACGTTATTGTAATAATTAACAGCAGATTTACTTGATGTATAAATTTTGTACAGTTGCAAATTTCAATAATAGTTTTGTTTTTTTTTAAATTTTTTTTAACCCGAGCCAGTCAAATGTCTCAAAAAAAATACAAAACCAAAAGAATTCAGAAAACACTTCGACAATATCATCTCCTCTTTATCTGAACAGTAATTAATGTTCTCAGACGGATCCAGGTTGGACACACCTACAGCATCTGATTTTGTCACTCCTCAAACAACACATAAGTGCAAATTACACAAACTTTAAAGTATTTATATTATAGTGGCTGAAATAAATGCCATCGCCATGGCTTTAAGATACTCATTGAGCTCGCCCATTGAATATGTTGTCCTACAGTCAGATGCACTCAGCCCTTTTAGGTCCATGAAGAACATGTATACATATCACATAGGAATACATTGCATCCTAGATCTGGTCAAGAAACTTTATTGAGGAGGAATATCAGTGTACTTCATATGGTCACCAAGTCATATTGGCATAAGAGGTAAGCAAAAGAAGCTTTAGCCCTCCCAGAACATGACAAAACCTTTCTAACGTCATCAGAACTTGCACGCCCACTTAGAGAGACGATGTCCCAAGAGTGGCAGACATTGTAGGATGACAGCCCACCAAGTTAGCTGAAGATAATTAAGAAGGACGTAAAACCATGGAGCAGGTCCTGCCGCGCTAATCGCAAATAAGTGCTAACGCATTAATGTAATGTAAGGACACTGTTTTACAGATCTGCTAGGATCTGACGATTTTTTGAGGCTGAAGGACATCCTTGGCCACTCTCCAATTAGAATTAGCTTTTTCGTCCTTAAGGATTGCTGTTTTAACGGTTTTTTAAGTTATCCGAAGGATAACTTCCTCCATTGTTGTCCTCCAGGATACTATTTTAAAATATTTAACGGTTTTAAGATGACGGACCTTAAAAGGACACTTTTTTGAAATATATTAGACTATTTAACTGTTTTACAGATCTGCCAGGATCTCACGATTAATGTAAGAATTAGCCTTACAAGAACTACACACCTTCACCTTATAACCAGAGAGGCTCCTCCCAAAGGTGAAATGTGTGGCAATGGTCTTTCAATATACCATATGTTTAACGAGTGACCTTACTACATCAAAAGATTGACAGAATCGAGAATACCTCGAGACATCTCAAAGGCGCTGACAAACGATGAAAAGAATATTGAAAAAGTGATAGCCCTCCTTTATAGAGAAAAAACTATATTACAAAATATAGATAAATGAAATTAGTTTTCTATTAAGAACGGAGGAGCGTTGATGACGCTTAGGTTTTACGCTCAAAAAATATCAAATAAAAAATAAACGATTTTTTTACACTCAATAATATGCAACAGTTTTTTTCATACTAAAAAAGTCTGTAACATTTTTTTTTTTTTCACACTCAAAAATTTATCATTTTGATTCGCTCTAGTCTAATCGAACATTTGACAATAGTTTCGTGTTCAGGAATTTAATAAAGGATATTTTTTGTTATATAACATTTGTCGCTCTACCGTTTAGGAGCTACAATGGAAACTCGTTATTTCGTCACTCCATAATTCGTCTTTTTATGTAATTTTTTTTTTTTTTTTTTTTAAACCATATTAAATGCGTATGGAGGAAAGAAAAAAGCCAAACATGCAGAACGAATGAGGAAGTTTTGGGAAATGAAGAAGAATCCCAAATCATGATATTTGCGTGGTCTATAAGGCCTTTTCGCGCACAAAAAAAAAAAAAAAAAAAAAAAAAAAAAAAAAAAAAAAAAAAAAAAAAAAAAAAAAAAAAAAAAAAAAAAAAAAAAAAAAAAAAAAAAAAAAAAAAAAAGCGTATGTAATTTATCCCCCCCCCCGCGTTGCTACTTATTTACATGATTAATTATTATGCCAAAAACAAATTCCTGGATAAATAAAAAAATTTTCATTGATTTGTTTCAAAATGTATTCGTTGTTCAAGCAAAAAAGTATTTGAAATAAAAATATTTGCCTGAAAAAGCTTTATTGATTATGGATAACGCTCCATCCCATCCTCTAAATCATTGGTTCCCAAACTGGGGGGCGTGAGAGCATGTCAGGGGGGGGGGGCGCGAGATAAGTTGAACATTAAATTAATTTTTGGTAGTCTTTCTAAAATTCTAAATTTTAAAAGACACAGCACAGTGTTCTCAGTTAATTGTTTATGTTCGGTATATTGAAAACGAAAGAATGAAAGACGAGCTCTTTTCTTCAGAGTTGGAGCCCACGACAAATGCTATTGATGTTATGAAAGCAGTGTCAGACAAACATGAACTCTCTTGGCAAAAACTGATCGGTGTATGGTATGTACGGGTGGCGCGCCTTCAATGCTTGGGTTCTCGCTTAGGCTTTGTACAATTGGTAATAGAGAAAAATGCTGATGTGACTAGGATACATTGTTTTATACATTGAAAAGTTTTGGCAGCTAAAACCCTTCCAAATGAACTCAATACAGTCTTAAAGTTGTGTATTAAATTAGTGAATTACATAAAAACAATGCGTTGAATACTCGACTGTTTAAAACTCTTTGTGAAGATTTAGGAAGTGATCACAAAACACTGCTATTTCATACAGAAGTACGATGGCTCTCAAAAGGAAACATGTTGGCAAGATTATTTGAGCTTCGAGATGAAATAATCACCTTCTTGGAACATCAAAAGCGATCAAGGCCTTCAAAAAACCTTGTATCCAAGTAATATTGGGTTATTTGTCAGACATCTTTGACTCGTTGAACAACTATAACCTAAAACTGCATGGTGGAGACTCAAATTTAGTTACTCATCGTGATGCGATCAATATGTATGTTGAGAAATTGCAGCTTTGGAGGCGGAAAATATCAGCGAACCCCTGCAATTATTCAAATTTCCCTAAAGAGTCAATTTCAGAAGATACACGCTTCAAGGACATTTATGAAGGATGAAGTTTGAAAATCCAAATATCAAACCATTTGAAGAGCCTAATTGAAGAGTTCCAGAAATACTTCCCAAACACTTGTGAAGCGAAGATAGTATTTACAGAATGTCAACTGACCCATTCCAAGTCAACATAGACTCCCTGCCTGAATCACTTCAAGGAGATGCTTTGGAAATAAAACATGATTCCTCTGCCAAATACAACTTTGATATAATGGACAAACCTTCATTTTGGTTAAAATATTTCAAAGTGTATCCTAGTGTATCACGGGAAGCTCTTCGTTTATACTTGCCTTTTTCAAGCACCTATTTGTGCGAAAAAGCATTTTCAACACTTGTGGCAATCAGAACAAAGTATCGGAATAAACTTGACATTGCTAGTGACTTGCGTTGTGCACTTACTAAAACTCAGCCACGAATAGGCATACTAGTAAAAAAAATGCAAGGCCATCCATCTCACTAACCAACCTAATCTATTTTTCTTTTATTAATAATTTTTGTATTTTATGAAAACTGATATTGTTGTATCTTATGGCAGTATAAATAAATGTTTTGTTTTCAATGTAATACTTATTTGTTTTTGTTTTGTTCCTAGGCCCGTACAACTTATTGTTATGGGGGGGGGGGGGCGCGAGAAGCTTTCATTTCAACAAAAAGGGGCGTGGTACAAAAAAGTTTGGGAACCCCTGCTCTAAATGAACTAGATGTGGATGAAAATATAAAATGCGTTTTCCTTCCAGCAAATACTACATCCCTTTTTCAGTCGATGGATCAGGGAGTCATCGAAAATCTGAAGCGCCACTATAGGAAGATATTTCTGCAGAATTTTATTTCTTCTGATTCAGGAACAAATTTAAATGAATTTTGGGTGTAATTTGAATACACAATTAAACATGTCATTTTCAATATAGCTGATGCGTGCATCAATGTTTCCCAGGAAACACTTGTTCGAAGCTGGAATAAGCTGTTGCCATTAGCGGCAGGCGATGTACTGAGAATAGTGATGAAAACCAACATTTGCTTGAACAGTTCTGACCAATTAGATAAGCAAGGGGTAAGCAGCTGGTTAAACATGGATTGTACAGATGTGGGATATGAAATTTTAAATGACAATGAATTATATAACAAGTGCCGAGTGCTCAAATTGAAGCTAGTGATGAAAAAGATGATGACGATGTCATTCAAAACCAATGGTTGAGAATCATTAACGACTACCCAAGATACACAAAAATAACTGACATCCTGCACGATCTAGAATTTCAAACAATTAAACAGTTCATTTACACCCAGACTCAGAACTTTTTCAACTCAACAATAAACTCAAGGAATCCCCTAATACAAGCAATGGGCAAATATAAACAAGCTAACCTTAAGAAGATACGTACATAAACGAACTAGACACATATTACCAGAATAAAATTTATTTAATTAGACATTCTTGAATTTATTAGTTTTAGTTAATTTTAATTTAGCAAATCAAAGTATTGTAAGAGATAATTTATTCTTAAATAGCACAATTAATTTTAAAGGCCAAAACTTTTGCTTATTTTCCATTTATTTATTTTATCACTTTGTTTTATTTAATTATTATTATTATTTATTTATTTATTCTATAATTTTTTTTTTCCTTAGTAGGTTTTTTTATTTGTCAGTTTTTCTACAGTTTAAAAAATGTATTCTAAGTTTAATTTATACTGAACGAATGTGTATTGTGAATTGTTTTATTAGCAAAACATATGTTACAAAATTGTAAATTGTTAAATTCCGTAAAATAAAGCTCTTTATATATATATATATATATATATATATATATATATATATATATATATATATATATATATATATATATATATATATAATGTATATGACGATGTCGTTTTTAATTCTTTCACGACTCCATGCAAAGAAGCAGAGGAAATGTTAACTAAGTGCATTGAGTGGTACAAGCAGTAATATGAATCAGATATTTCACACCTGATTGCGATACGGCTATATCCAATTACCTGAAAACGCTTATTCTGGAACATTATTGTCGTAGTACCATATTGTTTGTATATTATAAGATTGTAATTTATACAATTTTATAAAAAGACAAGCCATTTTTCGTTTGTGATCACTAACCGCGAAAATTACTAAACCAATCTGTACCAGATTTTAACCTTATAATCCTCATAGTTCAAGGAAGGTTTAGCAATGATAAAATTTACACATTTTCTATTAAATTTAGATTAATATGTGGTGCGCAGTGGTGAAGTTTGAAAATTGACCGATAGGTGACGGGCGTCATTTAAGAGAGGTTACAAAGATACGGTGTTATATAGAGTTAGAAATTGATTAAAAAAATAGGCTTATTTGTAATATATTACATTCAAAAAAAGCTATAAATATGTGGTGTGACGTTTGGATCGTATTGGATAGTAAAGATTACTATATTAATCATTTAAATATACAATGTTTTGTGACAGAAATGCGTTTGCCATACTGTCATATACTTTTATGGTTAGGAATTAAAGTCCAACCAAATGAAATCAATAAAATTATTTCTACCTAATAAAAATTATTACCAAATCAAAGTGTTGATCCTTTGATTTGATATTGCGTGTAAAAATATGATCCATGGGCCTTTATTTGCAGGCGCTGATAATGCAGTCCATTATCCGCAAGAGTTTCTTAATAGTCTCTGTCCGTCTGGATTACCAAATGAGTTCTTTTTTGATTTTAATATATGATTATTAAAATTTAAAATTGGATGTCCAATTATGCTTTTATGTAATTTTTAAACACCTAATCAGTTGAATTTTAACCAGGTTAAAAATTACTGCTATGTGTGAAAATATCATTGTATGAAATAATCCTCAATAAAAATTCAATTCTTAGTTAAAATTGTCTAAAGCCTCGACTTATAATAGCGGGCGAAGCCGCGACGTGGAATGCTGGTTATGAATATATTTTTTAATAATATTCGGATATCTAATTTTATTAATAAATTGTTTTATTAGCATAAGAAGAAAAATAAATTGTACTAGGAAATTATTTAGTTTTATATATTAAAGTGTAGAACTCACCTATCTAGAAGACTTTTATGCCCAAAGGATATTAGATAGCGTTAAGAGTTCTATTCCAATAGCAAGGATAAGATAGGACTGAGAATACTATTCCACAATGCTGAGGTGTCCTTCAGGATATCCTCGTCTGGAGTTTGAAGGAGCCCCCTCTCTTCTTGTCCCGATCTATTTAGGAGGATCAAAGCTTTATCCTTCCTTTCCTTCTTCTTATATTCTTCCTTTGTAACGGTATATCATTTATATTATTAATTTTCTTTCTTTCTTTATTTTTTTATTAATTATATATATATATTTTTTAATATTACGACAATTTTTTTTAGACCCAAAAAATTTACAGTGTGTTTTGATCGGTGCTATTTTAAATATAAATTTCGAGTAGAAACTCTAACTTTAAGTATATTTGGTGTTTACCACTAAAAAATTGACTGCATAAAATCGGAAAAGGGGAAAGAGTTTTTGAATCAAATATAGGTAAACTCAAATAAAAAAACCAAACAGTATTAGAAAAATACGAAATTTAGATCTATTTTTTAGCCAGCAGTCGAATTTTAGCACATTCTACAATAGCATTAATCCAACCGGTTCCATCCCTGTTTACATTAATATAGATCTAAAAAATATTTTTAAAATAACCATTAAAGATAAAATCGCACAAATTAATCCACAGGAAGTCTGTATGGTTTGTAATATGAAAACTTATGAAGACCTCGGACATATTTTTTATACTTGCACAATTTATAATGGCCTGCGTGACACTTATTACCCTAGCATTGATTCTAATGACAGTTTTCATATACTTATTCCACAAAATAAAACTAGCATATTTTATTATGAATATAAATAAAATCAGACATTTTTTCACTGAGATATAGTACTATTAACTATAAAATGTCAGTATCATGTATTTACCTATTTGCCTCAGATATGATATGTATATATTTGAAAGTAGGGATAGTCAAATGTGAACTTTGATAAAATTTAGAGGTTTAAAAATTAAATAAAAAAGTGTAAATTATTTTATTAGGCATTGTTTATTATTTAGATTGAAAAAAATTTATTTACTTCTTATTCTTTGTATTTAATTCTTAGTTATATTTAAAGCTTTTTGGTATATTATTGTTATTATTGGGTTGTTTCACATGAAATGTTATTCGAAGTATTTACCTTCTTTTTCTACACATTTTTCCCAACGTGACAACAACTTTTTTACCCCGGATTTGAAAAACTCTGAGCTTTGAAGTGAAACAAAATCTGAAAACGCACTTTTGATTTCAGCATCATTTGCAAAAAATTTTCCTCTGCAGAAGTTGTCTAAATTCCTGAAAAGGTGATAATCTGATGGAGACAAGTCGGGGAGAAGAATATGGTGGGTGCGGAAGAACTTCGTACCCCAGCTCTTTCAATTTATGCATGGTAAGTTTTGAAACGTGGGGTCTAGCGTTGTCGTGTAGGAGTATAGGGCCCTTCCGATTTACCAATCCAGGTTGTTTTTTCAATAATTTTTCGTGCATTTGGCCAATTTCATTGCAGTAGGTTGTAGAGGTAATGGTCTCACCTCTCTAATTACAGTTGGAGGTCTTCCTCGGGGTTGGTTTTCCAAGTTGGTATCCCCAGTCGAAAACTTAGCAAACCAACGGCGAATGGTTCGTTCATTTACACTCCCTTCCCCAAACGCCTTACAGAGTTTTCTAGCAGCCTCAGCTGCCGAACGACCTAGTTTAAACTCATAAAAAAATATTACACCAAAATCGCGTGTTTCCATGTTCATATTTGAAGGTATACTAAACAGTGTGTAATTGATTGGGAAGCTAATGTTTATAAAAGAAAAGTAGAGGATTAGTAACTGCTTGATTATGATATGTGAACTTTGGAAGTAAACAACAGAGACTCGCAAAATCCTCTACGTATTTCAAATATTATAAAATCGGACATTTCATGTGAAACAACCCAATATTAACTGTTAAGTATTATAAAGTACATAAAATTTATATTCTATTTAAATTGCTTGTGAAATATCTACCCACTGTGGGACTTCAATAAAACTTCTATATGAGAAGGTCCCGATGCCACTTTCTTTTCAAACGCCTACAACCTTCTAGGCCAGTTGGCTTCACTAACAAGAACCTAACCTGCTCATGGTGCTTATGATAAGCAGTGAGCGGCCTGTTTATGTTTGTGGTATAATAGTTTTAAGAAAGTTAAAAGAGAAAGCTATACAAATTTTATTATTAAAAAAAAATATTTTTAATTTTTATAAGAGTTTATTGCGCGTTTTTCTCCCTCTTTACATCCGCCATTTTCGGTAATAAGATTGTACTGTATTGTAAAAATATAAGAAGTCCAGTCAATGAGTGGTGAAATGAGGGACGTAGAGTCCATGAAATATCCGATAATGTTTGACTTCTTAGCTTCGTTAGGGATAGTTGGAAGGTAAACATACTAAAAGTCCACGACCCTGGGGGTGAGCTAACGGTGGGGGGTAGGAGAGAAGTTCAATTTTTTTGGTTTTTTGATTATATCTCGAAAACGGTTGACTCTAGAAAAATATGTTTCAGCTAAACATAAAAGCTAATTAAATTTCCTATAAAATTGATTTGACATAAATTTGTCGTTATTGAAAGTCGGTGATTTTCGGGAAAAAAAAATGCTACTTCACTTTTTGTCAAACCTTTGCTTCTAGTACCTTCCACAATCGTTCCTCGGAAAAAACGTCAGAATCAAAAGTGTAAAGAAGTAAATTTATTTTAATAACATATATACGTTTTTGGTATTTGAAGCAAATGTTTATCAAAACGTGAGGTAGACATATTTTTAACTTCTAAAATTATCTATTATTAATAACATATATTTCGAATCTCGTGGTAATTTCGACGAGTATGTATATAATTAATTTTATGGTAAATTTAATTAGCTTTAATTTTGATCGGTAGCATATTTTTCTAGAGTCCACCGTTTTCGAGATATAACCCTCCCCCCCCCCTTAGCTAACTTTTAGAATAATTACCTTCTAACTACTCTAAGGAAGCTGTGAAGTAAAAAAATGATTGCATATTTCATGCACTCTACAATGTGTTCATTGACTGGAGTATACGTAGCATGGTGCAAATAAATGTTTTCTAATATTTTTATTATTTTACAGTTCCATCAAACTATACAAACTTATCTGAAGGACCGCGTTTGGGAGTTCCACTTCTATGTAGCCAAGGGATGGCCAGATGAACCCATTATCCTCCATTTCCCCGGAATGACATCCACGGTAAGTTGAATTATATAATATATAATAATAAAAATGATAATATATAGTATAATTTTAATGATTATTATATCATTATTATTATTATTGCAAGAATTTATTACAATTTTTTTTTTTTTTAATATATGTGCAACCCTTAAAATTTAGCGGAACTTTCTTTGATCTCTAGAGCTCTGTAACTGTTACATAAGAACCCATTTAGTTAAATATTTTACATGTTACATAATGGCTGAATTTAAAGTCTTCCGTTACATAATGACTTAAAAGGAATTTATCCAGATATTTTTACTTCTGCGAGTTTTTTTTTTTTATTTCCAAAAGAAATGGAATCATTTTTACGAAATAGCACTTCTTTAGAATTTCCAAATGCCGATTCCAAAAGGTTATTTTTAGGGTGAAAAAATCGTTAGATAAAAAAAACTATAGGCATCCTACCAGAAAACATATCCACGTAAAAAAAAAAAAAAACCTTTAATTTTGTTATTTTAAAAACCTCTTAATTAAATTATAAAAATGATTGGCAAAGTTGACTATTTTCCTAATCGTTGTGTGAGCTGTTAATAATAATAATGGGGTGTATAAAAAATAAAATGACCGTATTTGAAACAAATATTTGTATTATTATTTCTTTGATATATATACAATTAATACTCAAAGTATAGTCCAATCTTCTCTACCGTCATTACCCATCTACAAGCCAATTGCTCGATGCCACGCTGATACCATTCTGTTAAAGAACTCTTTGACAGCATTTTTACTTCCGCAAAATTATCAAATTTTTTCCCTTGAAGAAAATGGGCCATGGATCTAAACAAGTAGTATTCCGAAGGTGCGAGGTCTGGACTCTGTGGTGGATGAGGGTAGGAGTTCAAACTTATGAAGATCTGTAAACTTTTTCTCAACTTTTGTATAATTGTAGAGTAAGTTCGTGAGGGACCAGTCTACAGGTCTTTTTCACCTTCCCCATGGAGAGAAGATAGCGACTAACAGTATCTTTCGACACCACCACACTCCCTGGCAAGTTTGCGAGTACTTGTGGACGGATTTGACTTAACAGCTTCCTTCAGAATCTCATCAATATCCATTAATGGCCGCCCAGAGCCCTTCTGCCTTTCCAACTTCGTATCTCCACTTCTAAATTTTTCAAACGAAAGTCGCGCAGTGAGCTTTTCAAGGACACCTTCCCCTTCATATTTAATAATTTCACGAGTTGCTTCAGTGGCTGTAAAAATTTTTTTCCAGTAATTTCTTAAAATTACTAGAGTTTCGTAGGACACTGTCATGTTTCTTCTTTGAAATAAATAACTGGCTTTTTTTTTTGAAGAGGTCCAGTGTTAGAAACAATCTTAGAGAATGCTCTAAAGGGATTATCAAGTATTGGTACATAATAAATATCATTAAGATATTTACAGACTTTTGAAATCTGGAATCTGAAAACGGTCATTTTTTTTTTATACGCCCTATTAATAAAAAGTTTAACATGGGAGCTTAGCTATAATGGATATAAATTGGAATGCAATTTTTAACAGTACCTAGTTAAAATAATGAAAACCTACAAAATAAGAAAAAATAATAATAATAAAAATTAACAATAAAATTTTTGTTCAATTAAATAAATGATAAAAATAACTAAACTAAAATACACAATTGATTAGATTTTTGTACAATAAAGTAAATTAACATATCTTATTAAGTAACTTATTTATTATTTTTGTTTCAATAAATTAAATTTCAAACTGAACCAATAATTGTTTGGATGTCTTTTAGCTAAATATTATTCTAGTAGTATGTGGTTTGTACGTATGTGTATGTATTTTCTTAAGGTTTTTTTACTGCCTATTGTTTGAATTATGGGATTTCCTGAATTTATTTTATAGTTGAAATTTTGAGATTTCATCAACAATTTCTAACGGCCATAACAACTGCTGCGTTCAACCGTTAACAATAGTAATAGAATCATAAGAATCAGCATACATTCTGCTTTTTATTCATGCATATAACCTTGGGATTATTTCAGATTTTAGTGGACAAAAACTGATGTGAATGCAGAAATCCGAGGTCAGCTATAACTTGAGATATCTTAATAATGGCAAATCCTGCGACCTCCGGATTTAAGCTAAACTATGCAGTTTTACGGCTTCTAGATGACCATAAAATTTGGTTTTAATCGGTTGCAAAATGTGTGAGATAGCGCAAATTATTTACATTTTTTTCGAAAATTGACAGCATAATATAAGGGGTCGTTAGCGTTGAAAAACTATCTCCAGCCATCCGTAGATTGCGTTAACAAAGTCGGAATATCCTTCCGCCATCTTAAAAACAGTAAAAACAGAATATTTCAAAACAGTGTCCTTATAAGGACAACAATGGCTGAAGTTATCCTTCCGCCATATTAAAATCGTTAAAGATTTCTAAACAGTATCCTGGAGGACAACAATGGTGGAAGTTATCCTTCGGATAACTTAAAAACCGTTAAAACAGTATCCTTAAGGACGAAAACTAATTCTAATTGTGGAAGGAGAGAGTGGCAAAGCCAATTTCCTTTGGCCTCAAAAAATCGTCAGATCCTGGCAGATCTGTAAAACAGTGTCCTTATAGCAATGATGAAATTCTGTGTTAGAATAAATTGTTTAATTGTTTGATAACTTAATTAGAGTAGTATGTCGGTTATTTTTGTTTATCTGGAGTAGTCGTTTATTATCTTCATACATAGAAGATAATAAACGAGCTCGCTGTGTAGCTCCATACAGGAGAAGCGTACGTCAGTAATGGTCGTATAACTCATTTATACAGATTGTTTTTGATCGACACTGGGGATTTTCTTCTGAAGTATGGGGCCAATGTAGTAAAAAGTTTTTTGGCTTTGCAGTATTTGTTATTTATATGAGTTGTAAAGGTGAATCTTTTATCTAGTTCCTGACTGAGGTAGGCAACAGTTTGAGTACAAGGGATTTTGACCTCTTAGTTTTCTAATTAAAAAAACATTATTTATGAAATTGCATTTAATTTCTAGAATTATGTTTGAATATTGTTATTCTGAAACATTATGTGTGTACAACTGTCTATCGAATTGGCTTTATAACTCTAAATGGGTCTTGGCCTCCTTAACGATTTTCCACCAATTATCCATGTTCTGTGCGGCCATTTTCCAATTCCTGACTCCCAGCAGGTTTCTCGCGTCAGGTGAAATGCAGAAATAAAATAAAAGTGTTTTTTTATTTTATCTAGAATCTTTCTAGTTCATTTGACATCTCAGTTCCTCCCCTTTAGTTCAATTGCTCTCTTAGTTCAGTACATTTCTAAAGTTCTTTTGAAAAATGAACTATGTAGTTCATTTGAACTAGTTCATTACAATGAACTATCTCAAAAGGAACTATTCCTTAAAAGGAACTACTTTGCTCACCTCTGATATAAACCATTAAAGAATACAATCCAAGTTGAAGCATAGAAATCGATCTTCAAGAGTGATGCGGGTTTGTCGAATTGGAAGAGAAGTGGTTTGATGTCGATACTTCATAATGATTATAAAATTATTTGACTAAATATGACTATATAGGCAATGTATTTATTTCAATATTTTTATTGATATTAAGATAGTCCCAGTAGAAGTGCTGTTCTATGAATATCACAGTAGCGTGGCGTGATGACATGAAAACCGAATGTTCTTCAACCGCCGACCGCTGCAGGCTACGCTGATAGTAGGTTAATAGTACAATTTAACTCTCGTGTCTAGGCGCCATTTTTTTTGTGTAAAGTTTCTCTTTGAACGTCTTTTTTTTTTTTTTTTTTTTTTTTGTCAGGGAAGTTTATTTTTAGAAATAAATCAAATGAATCACCAGCTATTCTTGAAATTACTGCGTTTATTTAGTAGAAGTTCTTATATAAAATATCATGGGCTCGTCTCTGATTTCCTGTTTAGTAACAAGTGACATTCATTTGTCACCTAAACGAGCAACTTTTCACTCTCATTTTCTAGTGACTCTTCTTGTTAAATTATACTGCATCACTTCACGTATTTTTTTCGTTCAATAAACTTCCGGATTCACTAGTTACTTTTCTTGTGAAAAATGTTCTGTTAATTGTGGATAATTGAGGTTTCATGCAAATAACTAAATAAGTATATGCTTATGGCTACGTAATATACTAAAAAAAAAAAATTATTACAAGCCTAAATTTTACCCACATCAGCTTTACAGTTCCACTAAGGTTTTAGCAATAATAAAATATGGCGATTTCCAATTAACTTGTTATTAAAAAAGATATATGTGGATAACAGTGAAGTTTCAAAAATTAACCGACAGGTGGCGAGCGCCATTCTACATGTGAGGTTACAGAGAAAGGTACGGTGTTACAATAACATTTATTATTTATTTATTTCGTTTAACGTCACTTTATGCTGCTATGGCTAATCGGACGATGCCACGGTGGGAGTCCTAAATTTTTCCTATCCAGGTATAATTAGGATAGGGATCTTTAACGAGTACCTGACATCGCACAGGCTCGGGACCCCCATTTTACGTCCGTTCCGAAGGACTAAGGACATAGCTAAGGATTTTTTACTCCCTTTAAAAAATCCTAAGGTCATCTGCCGGGCTGCGAACCCGCGATCTTGGGTTTAGTAGGTTGCTATGCTAACCACTACACCACAGGTGACCCCGATAATAAAATTTACTTATATTCAATTAAATTAATAAGAAATATTTTAATTTGTTGGGCGAAATGTGGATCCGAGTGAAGTTTAAAAATCGACCGATATGTGATTGGAACCTTTTTTGCAATAGAGTTTACAATGGTAAAACTTCTGGAACTGTCTATACCAAATATTATCCACATCATTTTCATAGTTCTTAA